>ML788074.1:28700-63111 GCA_009831015.1 Picea engelmannii
AGTGGTGAATATGTAGAGGGGGTATCAAAACTATGGTGTGATGGATCACTTGACATAAACCAAATGTCCAAACATTGTGGGTTGTAAATTGTGGTCGGGGGTAATATTTCCTGGGGGAAATGAACCGGAGAATTGGGAGGATTTGGGGGAACATCCTCAGACAGTCTATCTATGAACCATGGAGGGATGGAAAGTGACTTAGATTCAAGGGAGGTGATGTGAATAGTATCTGGAGAAGGGATAGGGGGAATCCCTTGCATCACAGGAGGTGAGGTGGTCGTAGGATCTTGAATAAGGGTTATTTGACGACGCTTGCATTCAATGATCAAAGGAAATTGGTACATGAAATGAGAAAGTGAGTCACAAAGAGAGAAAGGGTAACTCATGCGTTTGAATATTGAGGTCGAGACATAATGTATTTCGGTGACATGGGTACCCAAAGGTGTTGATGGATAGGGATATTTCTGAAAGGTTTGGCGTACTACCATCAACATCTGTCGAAACTGAGGTAGAGTTGGGAAATGGTGAGTATAGTTTCCATACTATGAATAGATGAGACATGCAAATTTGGTTCACATCCCTTTATTGCCTGTAGTAGGGGATGTTGTGGTTGTACTAGGTGTGCTTGGTGTAGCAACAAGCGATGTGGTTTCTCTAGGGAGTTGGATCCGATTGTGTAACTCGGGAAGAGAAGGACATATATTAGTGGGGTGTCTCTCTCTTTCGCATAGTATGCAAGGAGGTTGAACTCAGGAATGATGTGGAGCGATTGGATGTTTCTTCTTTCGTCTACCCCCAAACGTAGTAATGGTGCTGAAAAGTGGGGGTGAGGGTGGTGTGGCCGGAGTTAGTACTAGAATCTACATCAAGATTCCCTCAGACTAAAGAGGGAGGGATGGTTGAGGAACCATCTCGAGAGGGTTAAGATACCATACAAGGATGACGAGCACCATGTTGGTAAGTGTAAGGATTGCGGATACCTGAAATGATTATACACCCAGTGGGGGGTAGAAGAAGGGGATTTGAGTGATGGCTTGGGGAATTGTCTCCCAAACTGGGATTTTCCCCTGGGGGAGGGTGAAATCAAGGATAAGTGGTGTAGTAGGGTTCTCAAGTAACCCCAAGGTAAAATTTATTCAATTGGTGGGACATCAAGGGGTGGATAAGCCTCAGTGGTAGGAATGGTAGAAGGATCGAGGTTGGGCATCTTTGTATATGACCAGGAAAAAATATCCTGGTATTCCTGAAAGAGATCTTTGTAAGTTGTGAGTTCCATAGGGGAGAATGTGGCACCAATGGTGATTTCCTCTATGATTCTTAGTTTGATTGAAATGTCGATTTTGACAATGGGGGAAATATTGACCATGTTTCCTTCTTCAAAAGAATCAGGGGCAGGGATAGGGTTGTTGAACCTGTCTATATTCCCTAATGGAATAAAATCCTTGTTTTAGATTGCACATATGGAGGCTTGGCGATGAGGGTCAAAGGCTTCCTATGAGAGAAAAAATGCTCTGTGATGGAGCGCATTCCATGGGCAATCGGGGGTAGTGAGTTCCTACAGGATATCTTCGTTGTAGTGAAAAATGCGAGAATATAGGGGATCCGGNGGGGGGGGTAACAGGGGTGATTTTCATTGTTTGATTGTCTTCAAGTGGTGAATATGTAGAGGGGGTATCAAAAATATGGTGTGATGGATCACTTGACATAAACCAAATTTCCAAACATTGTGGGTTGTAAATTGTGGTCGGGGGTAATATTTCCTGGGGGAAATGAACCGAAGAATTGGGAGGATTTGGGGGAACATCCTCAGACAGTCTATCTATGAACCATGGAGGGATGGAAAGTGACTTAGATTCAAGGGAGGTGATGTGAATAGTATATGGAGAAGGGATAGGGGGAATCCCTTGCATCACAGGAGGTGAGGTGGTCGTAGGATCTTGAATAAGGGTTATTTGACGACGCCTGCATTCAATGATCAAAGGAAATTGGTACATGAAATGAGAAAGTGAGTCACAAAGAGAGAAAGGGTAACTCATGCGTTTGAATATTGAGGTCGAGACATAATGTATTTCGGTGACATGGGTACCTGAAGGTGTTGGTGGATAGGGATATTTCTGAAAGGTTTGGCGTACTACCATCAACATCTGTCGAAACTGAGGTAGAGTTGGGAAATGATGACTATAGTTTCCATACTATGAATAGATGACACATGCAAATTTGGTTCACATCCCTTTATTGCCTATAGTAGGGGATGTTGTGGTTGTACTAGGTGTGCTTAGTGTAGCAACAAGCGATGTGGTTTCTCTAGGGAGTTGGATCCGATTGTGTAACTCGGGAAGAGGACATATATTAGTGGGGTGTCTCTCTCTTTTGCATAGTACGCAAGGAGGTTGAACTCGGGAATGATGTGGAGCGATTGGATGTTTCTTCTTTCGTCTACCCCCAGCCGTAGTAGTGGTGCTGAAAAGTGGGGGTGAGGGTGGTGTGGCCGAAGTTAGTATGAGAATCTACATCAGGATTCCCTTAGACTAAAGAGGGAGGGATGGTTGAGAAACCATCTCGGGAGGGTTAAGATACCATACAAGGACGGCGAGCACCATGTTGGTAAGTGTAAGCATTGCGGATACCTGAAATGATTATACACCTAGTGGGGGGTAGAAGAAGGGGATTTGAGGGATGGCTTGGGGAATTGTCTCCCAAACTGGGATTTTCCCCTGGGGAAGGGTGAAATCAAGGATAAGTGGTGTAGTAGGGTTCTCAAGTAACCCAAGGTAAAATTTCTTCAATTGGTGGGACATCAAGGGGTGGATAAGCCTCAGTGGTAGGAATGGTATCTATGGTTTTAGCCCCATTAGAAGATATGACACACACATGTGCTAAAGGGTGTATGAGGGGAGGTGCTCCATGGTATGCCCCCAATAAGGATGGGTCTTTGAAAATTCTTGGGCCCATATCCATGAGTGGATACGCATCAGAACTAATGTGGACAAGAGGTAGGATGTTATCGATGTTGGCAAAGTGGTTAGGCTCATAATGTGAAACTTGGTCGATGGTGATGACTTTCCTGTTGTGGGGGAACATCATCGTTCGAAACATAGAAGATGCTACTACCTTCATAGCGTACATGTAGCTACATCCAAACAAGATGTTGTAATCAAACAGGGCATCGATAACCTCAATGTCAATAAGGATGGTTTTTCCCCCGAGTTCCACGTGGAAATTTTGAAAGATCCTTTCAAGGGAGGATGGTCGACCATCATAATCTCTTAAAGTGATGGCAGATGGTACTAGATCGGGAGAGACAAGTTTTTTCCATACAATTTTGTACATGATGCATGTGGATGCACCTTCATCAATGACACATCGATGAACCATGATGTTCTGAATCTTGAATGGTATCTGGAAAGCTACCAAAGTGGGGAAACGAGGTTCCCCACTATATAGATGAAATGTGATGAGTCTAGTATCAGCTGGGTTGACTTCCCCCAAGGTGGAAATAAAGTATTTCCATTGATTTGGGAAGGTTTGGAGGACCTCCAATACCGACATGGCTACAGGATATTGCAACAATTCATCGAACAGACTATAATTGTGTGCCACCCTAGCCTGAGGGTTGTTGACATTCTGTCATAATGAGATGTGAGGGATACCGATGGGGGGTTCAGTGTTAGGGCATGGGATCATCAAGGGTTGTATAGCTGTAGTTGGAGATGCTTCTGAAGTGATGGGATTAGAGTCAGGGGGTGCACTGTATTGACAATTGCGCGTTTGCAGAAGAATTTATTCTTCGCTAGTTAGGAGGAGATTGTGATCTGTTGGATTTCCAGGGTTTTGATACTATCCCATTTGTGGTGGGGAAGGATGTACATCCTGTTGGGTATTCATCACACCTTGGTGTGGAATAGGGTTTTGAAACATAGCCAAGGGTGGTTGTTGCAAATACAGTTGTGGGGCCTATTGAGGGGTAGGTGGTGCTAGAGGATGTGGCACGTTCAGGGAGTCTTTCATCCATTTGAAGTCAGAAATTTGGGGGAAATAGTGAGTATAATGACCATGCTCACCGTAAAGAGCACAAGGGAATTTCTTCCAGAGGTTGTTGTTGTTGTTCCTCCCTTGGTTTTTGTTGTTATATTCCCCTTGGGGGTTCTGGTTACCCTGATTCTGATTGCCCCTAGCAGGTTGGTTTTGTTGGGGTTTATTTACTCCTGATCCTAGGTTATTATTGTTTCGGTTTTTCCCTTTATTTTTGGAATTATTTGGCTGATGGACCGGATTTTCCATATTCAAATTTTCAAAAGTATGAAATTGTTTAATGGGAGAGGGATGAACAAAGTTAACATCGACGTGTGGTTGTCCCTATGGAGGAGAAATTGGTTGGGGAGGACCAGGAAATGGATAATATAGATTATGTTGTGGTAATTATCTGTAGGGCGCATAGGAAGGTGAAGCACTTTTTCTTGTGCCCAAGTTATATGCTGAGGTAGAGGGAGAACCTGAACTTGGTTGAGAAGTTGGGTGCATGATGGGTGCCAGCAAGGTTCCACTCATGGGTGGAGGGGGAGAAACATGATATGGTTGTTGGTAAAGGGGAGGAGGGTAATAAGATAGACCTACATATATCGGCGGATATTGGGGTGTACCGTACATAGGTGGTGGTTGGATGTACGGGTTGTGGTGTGTTGTGGTACCAATCAATCCATCTGTCACATGAGACATCCCAGGTTTGTCCGAGTTGAATGGTTTGAGTCTCGATGCATCAGGTATTACCATGTATAAGTAACTTGACTGAGCATAAATGAGGTCATACTGTTGAGCCTTGCTAATGGCTTCCTCTTTGGTTTGGGGGAAGGTGGATGCCACATCTTTGGCAAGGATAGAGATGAGTGATTTGAGAAACCAATCGAGACATTGTTATTTGGTGGTTTCTTCTTTACATAAACTATGTCGTCGACGCCATTCGTGAATGTGGTCAAAAATATGTGTAGATGAGGTTCATTTTCACTTGGAGAGGAGTTCTAGACCAGTGTTGTGATGAAATGGTAGTTGAAAGAAGGCCAATAATTATTTGGACAAGGATTCAAAAGTCACGTGGGACCCTGATTTTTAGTCCACATACCATTTGGCTGATGGTCTAGTGAGTGTGCATTGAAATAACCTTAATAGTGGATGGAGTCATCCGTGATGCTATTTGAAGAGCACCATAAGTGGAAGGTCATGACATGGTTGGTGGGATATTCCCCCGATTTTACTTCAAATTTGGGAATGTCTGAAGGTAGTTTGGTAGGCATATTGGGCCATGTGGGGTGATGAAATATAGGGTCATTCATGAGTTTACTCAAATCAGGAATGTTGATGGATGCAAAATATGGCATGGGGGGTGGCGATGGAGGATTAGTTCAAGCCATGGTGTGAGCAGGTAGTGGACCTGGCCCCTTGAGGGGGGTTTGGTGGGGTTGTACTTCTCAATTGAGAATAAGTTTTCCCCTTGCCTCCTTGTGAAAGAGGTCTAGTGGATGGATGGCCTTGGGAAGTGGAACCAAGCAAAGATGATCCCAAAATAGTGGCACTCACAGGGGTGTGATAAGGTTGATCTAGTGAGTTGGCAAGACTAGGAACTCCTCCTAGAATAGGAGGGAGATTCTGCAAGCATCTCGAACGACAAGGATTTTGTGGGTCCCCTATGATGTCTGACTAGCAAAGTGAATGTGTGAAAATGGTGATGAGAGCAATAAATGAAAAAGAGACTTGTATAATTTGGACCTTCACAATATATCTCACAATTTCATGTAATCAAATGAGAATCATACATAAATCAACTGAACATAAGCATACATGTGGGTAGGTGGATTTTGTTCATGTTGGAGAACAAAGAAAACAAATTCTTGTATCCTAAAAATATGTATTGTCCTTCCTCTCAAATAGCACTGGACCTTCCAAGAGCACTCAACATTGGGGTCTGAAGCCACTTGAAGAGGAAATAGTGAAGGATGAAACAGTTAGTTATAATGAGGGGTAGAGGGTGCATATCCTGAAAGAGTTGGCGATGTTTCCCAATAGCCACACAAAATCTGATCAAGGTGCAATTGCAGCCCACAATTTCCATCTGGGTAGATGTCCTAAATTTGGCCACTAGGTACCTCGGTCAAAGTGTGACATTTAGATTTTCGGCCTCAGAAATGGGTCACGGGATGGATCCCTTCCAAGAGTTGGGTGACTCAAGGGGGGACGCATAGAACAACCAGACCTCGACCTTCAACACTTCATTGGTATCTCCCTGCCTTATGGTGTTAGGAACACTTGACTTGGAGGATTTAAAAGTTCCCTATTTGTCAACATCTAATGTTTGAAAAATGTGAGAATCAGATAACTGGGGGTTATTTGGATGCCTACCCCCGAGATCCTACCTAGACTAAAAGAATTCTTTTGGCACCTCCTGTGGAGGAAAACTTAGTGTGTTTTTTTATAAAATTTAGATGTGGTGGGTTGAGATATTGAGGGTGTGAACCAATCTCGTTTGAATTAAGTGGGTGTGGATAATTTTTTCAAGAAATAGTGGGACATTTTAGAATTCTTTTTGTGAAGACCTACTTCAACCTCCACAATTCAAGATGAAATTATGTGAGTGAGGAGTGAATTTGTGTGTGAGCAAGTGATAAAATGTGCCAAATTTTAATATGTTAGGTGTAACTTTGCAACATGTGGACTTCCTGTGGTCCTTACAAATCTTGGTTACTTATCTTACTATATGTCATTGGTACAACCTTGCGGAATTTTAAAATCCCTAAAGAAATAGCATGTGGACATATGGGTCCTTACCAATCCTTTAAACTCCTTAATGTTGTTTACACTAAGAAAACTTCGAAAAACTATCCTAGATTGCAAGCATGTGTGCATGTATGGGCCCGTTACTTTGATCTTTAAACTCTCCTAGTGATGTAAACTAAGAAAGTAATTTCAAAATCTATCCTAATTTTGCAACATGTGGGAATGTATGGGCCCTTACAATTTTAAGATAATTTCAAAAATAAACTAAGAGGAGTCGTAGGGGGGCTTTGTCCTATCCTAAATATTTTGTTAAGGGATATGAAATTCCCCCTTAATCACCTTTCTAATTCTCAATATCGCTCTATGGTGCGAGAGAAGAGCATACTCAATGATCAAAGTTTGATTTATGGTCCCAATGCAAGTGTTTTTATATGTGATAGCAAAGAATCTCAACTTAACATTTACAATCAAAACAAGCCATCCATGTGGAAACCAAAGCAAAAGAGGAGAAATATGGTTCTTTTTACCTCCTAAGTGCCTATGTTTGACTAACCTTTCATGTGGGAAAGGAATCTAGGTGGAGTGCATTTAAAAATTGCATGAATGCACAGAGCAAAGAGGCCTTTTGGGCGCACAATGCACTAAGTGCACATCTGTGGGATGAAATACCCGTGCACGTTGTGATATGTGTCGGGAGGGGGGAATTTAAGTGAAATTCTCCTGCTCCAACTCCAAACTTGGCTCTGAGAAGGTAAGACTAGGCCGGTTTTGGTACCTGCAAGACAAATGGGTAAAAAATAAGTGCTCTAAAAGCCCAAATAGGGAGGAAATTGATATATTTTCTTCAGTATGGTCCCCAATCTATTGTGTCTATTTCTTCACTTGGGTGAGCAAAACAAGGGCACTTACAAGTCTAGCTGGGCCTGCTAGATAAGACAGATGTTATTGCATGAGTTAGACAATCCAATCACATGAAATAAACAAGTAAATAAACTCAAAACAACTAAGGAAATAAAACTAGAATGCATAAGAAACTTTGAACCAAAATCAATCAACTAAATGACCAAGATTATGCCACTAATGGATAACTATATTAGTTGGCAAAACACTGTAGAGAAAGGAGGACTTATGGATCCCCTCTTCCTCCTTGGGAGGGATCTTGAGTTCTCTAATGGAGAGCTCTTATTACAATGATAAAATAGAAAGAAAATGGTGAAGAAATCCAAGCCTATTCCCTCAAGAGGTGAGTGGAATGGCCTATTGGAGTGTTGCTAGAATTCTCCAAGGAGAAAATAGGATTATCAAGGGAGGATTGAGGTAGCATAACATTACTATAGAAATCTTAAATTCTTAGTGCACCCATGGCCTCCATTTATAGCATGTCTTCAAGGCTTTATTAAATTGGTTCTTGGTGTGAACAAGGGTCCCTTTAGGTCACCCTTTGGTCCTTGACCAACCCCCCATTCGGATTCAACTCAGATCTTAGGGTCAAATCAAGTTGGGAGCTGGTCCATAAGAACCACAAATGCATCGTTCATAGGATTGCGTGGATTTTCTCATACACAATAACGCATATGGTGCATTGTGTGCTCTACGGGATTCTTTGGCCCATGCAACGTGCACGTGCTTCCTTTAGTGATTCAGGGCATATCAATTTTTTCCCAGTTGTATAGTTTTTTCCTCTTGGAAATGCATTTTTGGTGCTGCAGGTGAACTAATAGTTGTTTGGAATTGTTGTATTTTTGTAACCATTTGCATGCAATGTTGCAGATGAAATTCCAGTGCTAACAAAGATGGTGCCATCAATATCCTCTATCAAGCTGTAATCAACGTTATTGGCTTAAGGAAAAGCCATCTAATAGTGATGGGGGCATGTTAGCACCTTAAGTTTTTGTATACTTCATGTGTTCCATAAGTCAACACTGTATGTATGCCCAAGAAAATGCATCGCACAATGCCAACATTTAGTGTCTACACCAATCAAGGATATACTGCATTCACCAACATGTTTTGTACTATGTGCAAGGACTTAAAGATATTGCATGCATGTCGAATCCCCAAACATATTTAGTAATTATTGTGACCATTTTTGTAACAACCCGACTGGTCATGGTCGAGGTTGAGGGTAAGCTGGCAAGTTTGTTATGATTTTCATGCTCCAATAGAATTAACAAGGATGCATGTGGTTATGTAAGGTTGGGTTTTTCTCACTAGAATGTTGTTATTAACTACTATTTTACATTCTTTGAGTAAACCTCACGAGGATAGAATCCCCCAATGTTTTTTAAGAGGTGGTACTCCTATATTTAAATAACATATAAGAATATAAACAATGTCTGAGAAGAACCAGAATTATTTGAAATAAATATTCAGATGTAAAGAATACTTGAGAAAGGACTAGGTATCTTATACAAAATAAATATTTATAATACTTTATAGGACCATAAATCAAAATAATGTGCAGTGAGATAAGACGCCATTTCCATCACAATATTCAACAAAATAAAACAAAAGACTCAAACAAGGAAAATAAGAAAGTATGGACCACATATGGTAGAGAAAATTAAATGATCATTTCATTAGGAACAAATACGATTATTATAGACATACATTTGAAATCTCATGCTTAAAATCGAGGTCTTGAGATTACAATAATTTTTTGTCCCAAATTTGTTCTTTAGGAACCTCAAAAAATAATATGTGTCTTTAAAGTAAAAAATAATGTATTGAAATACAAATAAAGATTGTGTTTGTCCTTCAAAGAGGACTGGGATGGGGCTCTAGTATACCATGAAACAAAATACCTGGAAGACATAACAAAAATAGTCAAGAATCAGCCTTGAGTTTCACATATTGCTGGGAAATATGGCAATTGATTGTAGAAGAAGGAAAACAAAGAAAATAATAGGGTTTCTACTTGACTCACTATGATGGAAATTGTTCTCATCCTTTACTTGTTTTCTTGTGCCTATTTTACAAATGTTTGTTGTGATGGAGGTGGCATAACTACTGCAACTATTTCTTATTGATTTGGCTCAGTGATTTTGATTAGGGATTTTCTTAGTCACTCTTCTATATATTCCCTCATGGGGGCCACCGTGATCTCATGTTTGGTATTTATTTCGATTAGATCATTCTTAATCTCTCTTAGGTCCATGCCTAATTGGTGTAGCATGTCCTCTATCTCATCATTTATGTTGATGTATCTGACTAGACACTTTTCAATTTATTCCTCGGAGAATTCTATTGAATCAATGAACTCACTCGCCCATGCAACTTTTAATACATCAAGTTATTCTAATAATTGTTCTTTAGATGAAATTATTGTGTCAATTAATAAACTTGGTCAATTTAGTTCCTTTGTGAGACCAACAAGCTTAAATTAAAGGCCACCTCTTTTATTCTTCACATCATCTAACTCATTTATCATTTCTCTTAAGATTTTTATTTTTTTCAACCAACAAGCATTAATTTGTTTCATCTAGATATTATAAGGAAAGTTTTTTTATCTTCTTTGGATATCACTTAAAATTGCAACTTTAGCTAAAAATGTACCCACGATGTCTTTGTAAAAACCTTCATCATTTTCTGGATCTTTTTGAAGATATTCTTTGAAATGTGCAATCCTTGTTGAAAGATTGGTGGACCTTTGTGCAAGATCCCATATTTCTTGGATCAAATTTATTCTTTTTTTGAATCCCATCTCCAATGTACTTTCTTACTTCTAATAGCAGAATAGATGAACCTTTCCACTTGTTGCTTCTTTCTAGAATATCCTCTAAGATTAGTGTTGGTTGAACTGTGTTTAATGGCTCAAAAAACCAATGGTATTGGAATTGTAGTTGCCTCTAATTCCTTTGTTTTTTCATTTAAAATTAAATTTTCCTTTTCAATGTTACCGAAAAATTCCTTCATTGCTTACCCAGTTGCTTCATGAAATTGTACAATATTTGATGTTGGATCCCCATGGAAATCAATTTCCAATTTCCATTTCTCAAACATTTTCTTGATTTTCCCATTTACTTTTTCAATTAACAAACTTTTATAACTTATATTGTAGTCCGCATGGTGCATTGTCACAGGCTCCTCTTCAAATATTTCCATTTCCTGAGTGACCATACCTTTGACAATTTCTTGGGTTTCCAACGGTCGTTGTTCATACCAGTTGGGTTATTCGATAAGGTTGTCTACATCCATTACCTGGGGAATTCCTTCAATTTTAGTTATTTCTATCCCCATTTTCTTTTTATCTCTTTTTATTTTGGCAAAGGTATATACAATATGAGATTTTTCAATATTTTTCCTTGTTGGATCCTTGTCACCTCCATCATCTGAATTTACGGTAGTTGTTTTCCTTGTTTCCAAACCACTTATTTTTGTTTATTTTTTATTTTTGGTGTACTTATTTGAGAAAAAGTAGGGGAATTGGGGTTTTTGGGCACGATAGTTACTAAACGAATGTGTACAAGAATGCTTGGAATCATAATATTTCACAAGGATTTTCACTACAGTTGGGTGTTACTCATACTAGCCATGATAGTATGGAATACACCACAGGGATGTAACTATTATTCACATGTCTCACTAGCCTTCCCCATGTAAAAATTCCTAAAGTCACAGTAAAACAAAGACAAGATGATCTAGTTCAATATTAAAACCTCTTTCTAGCTATTGTTTATGACATTGACCAAAGAGACTACACCACCACTCAACATACTATGTAACATCATGGAAAGGTATGAGTACTACCTCTCGTTTGGATATACTTTCCATAATATTTTCATCACCCCACATCCATATTTGAAGTCTGAAACATGGATATTCCCTTTATACATCACCGAGGAGGAAATTCAATAGGTCATCATAGAATGGACAACCAAAGTTCATCCCACAATAAACGACGATGAAGAGAAATTAGAGATGCAAAACAAAAGGAGGAAAGAGAAGAAAAGGGTATAGATAACCCGATATAAAGGCAAGGAACCTATTGAATATTAGAAATAGGAGGACATATCCCAAGGGAATGGAAAAGGGCCATCAGTTCAACGGATACATGCATAGGTCTCTAAGAAAGATGATAAAGGGAAAGGGATCAAACATAAGCAGATGCAGGAAACACCAAAAAATAATCGACCTGTGAAGGGTACCAGTTAAGATAAGTCCAATCCCTGACACTAGCGAACATAAGCACACACCAACTCCACTAAAACATACAAGCACGACACCCATTGAATAGGAAATCACCACGCAGTTTGTTTTTCATAAAGTGTTTCCTGATCAATGTCGAGAAAAGGATATTTACATCAACACTCCAGCGTAAGTCCCAGGGTAGACCCCTACAATAGTCTCGAGCATTGTTAAGGTGCTCCAAACCAATTTGGATGTACAAAAAATATTGCATAGAGAGTCATCATCAAAGTTTGATGAACTCTACAGTTAGCTAGAGCATACTCCAACAATTGAGCCTACATACCAAGAAAAACAAGTCATAGAAAGAATGATAATCACAACATTCCCACATAGCATTTCCTAGAGAAGAGTGTTGAAATTCATCTGCTTAGACTTCAAAACCATTGACCCATCCACTACTAAAAAACCTCAGTTATTACCTTATGTTGATTTGGAGTTGGTGCAGGTTCCTTTGCAGAACTTGCAAACCTAAATGGTCGATATCATGAATGCACTAGGGGACATGCACTATGTACTCAACCAGTCCTATACATAATTGCAGTAGAAGCACAAGCAAGAACTTGTGTATTATAAAGAAACTCAACACAAGCATGAACAAGAACCAGTTTCTCGCAAGGATATTGAGGTTGCACATAAGGAGATCAATGAAATCCATGAAACAAAAGTGATTATGCACACCTCATTGATCAGTACAATGGATGAAGTCTACATGGAATTCCCCAACATAGTTTCAGACACTTTGGACCTCCCTGTGACACATAAACTTGGAAACGTGAAGGAGAGCTTCCAGTACTCACAAGAATAGAAATTAGAGCTTCGGGAAAAGATAAAGAGCACTCCCCAAAGAGAAGAAGGGTGGTTTCAATATAAAATTTCTAAAAGGAACTACATTAGGGATAGGATCACGTAGAATATTTATCAAGGGTATTCAAATATAGATTCAAGCTCTAGATACCCTTTTAGAATGCCCCTGAAATCAACACCATTGATTATTAGATCCATGCAACTGAAGGACATATTGAGAAAAATAAGCAAGAACTACCCTCCTTAACACTAGAAGAATGACAAGAGGTGATGATAGTAATTACCATCCAACTTTTGGAGACTGCATCTGCTTGTACTTAAAAAAAAAAAATTTTAGGAATCATGCTTGATGCAATGGAGAAATCCACACTGCACTACTAAAAAATTTCTTATGCACAAACAAAGGCATCCCCAATCGTAAAACTGGGGGAGTAGATCAACCTACAATGCAAATGATCACACAAGGTGATGTGGAGGATTTTTTCAAAACGATGAAGGACCTGACAGATATTTTTGATGAGATCAAAGGCCAATTCAAAAAATTCATCATAGAGCTCATCAAGATGGTGCCATCAATATCCTCTATAAAGTTGTAATCAATTGGCTCAACAACGAGCCAACTAATAGTGTTGGAGGTCTATTGGAACCCTAATATTTTTCATACTTGACCTGTTCCATCATTCAACATTGTATGTGTGCCCAAGAAAAAGCACCACTTGACACCAAGCTTTAGTGTCTGCATCGACCAAGGATCTACTGCATGCACCAACCTATTTTGTATTACATGCAAGGACTTGAAGAGATTGCATGCAGGTCAAATCCTCGAAGATATTCAGTAATCGTTGTGACCATTTTTGTAACAACCTAGCTGGTCATGGTCAAGGTTGAGGGTGATATGGCAAGTTTGTTAAGATTTTCATGCTCAATAGACTTAATGGGGATGCATTTGGTTATGTAAGGTTGGATTTTTTCTCACTAACATATTGATATTAAAGACCATTTTACGGTCTTTGAGTCAAACTCACGAGGATAGAATCCCCTTGTGTTTTTAAGCGGTGGTACTCCTCTATTTAAATAGCATACAAGAATACAAACAATTCCTGAGAAGGATCAGGCTTAGTTGAAATCAATATTCACATGCAAAGAATACATGAGAAAGGACTAGGTATCTTACAAAAAGTAAATATTTACAATATGTTATAGGATCATAAACTAAAATAATGTTTAGTGAGATAACACAACATTTCCATCACAACATTCATCAAAATAAAACACAATACTCAAAGAAAGGAACCAATAAAGTATGGACTACATATGGTAGAGAACTTTAAATGATCATTTCATTAGTCACAAATAAGATTATGCTAGACATAGATTTAAAATCTCATGCCTAAAATCGAAGTCTTGACATTACAATAATGTTTTGTCCCAAATTAGTTATTTGGGAACCTCAAAAAATAGTATGTGTCTTTAAATTAAAGAGTAATGTCTTGAAATACAAATAATTTTTTTTTCCTTCAAAGAGGAATGGGATGGGGCTCCCGCAGACCATGAAATGAAAATACCTGGAAGACACAAGAAAACAAATCAAGAATCAACCTTGAGTTTCATAGATTGTTGGGAAATGGAAGGCAATATGATGATTGACTATAGAAGAATGAAAAAAAATACAAGAATAGGGTTTCTACTTGACTCAGTGTGATGGAAATTCTTCTCAACCTTTACTTATTTTCTTGTGCCTCTTTTGTAGATGTTTACTGTGCTAGAGGCAACATAACTGTTGCAACTATTTCTTGTTGATTTGGCTTAGTGATTTTGATTAGGGGTTTTATTAACCACTCTTTTATGTATTCCCTCATGGGGTCCACCATGATATCATGTTTGGTATTTATTTTTAATAGCTCATTCTTCATATCTCTTAGGTCCATGTTGTGGGAATATTGAGGGGGGGGGGGGTGAATCAGTATGAACACTTTTACCACTTTTAACCACAATATATAAAATGTAAGGTAGCTAGAGAGGTAATGGGTGGGCCCAGAGGGTCCATAGTGATAATAGTGGAGGTCATTCAATGTAAGGTGGACTAGGTCCACTATATTATTAAATAAGGCCCACTATTGTAGTTAGATATAATAAATGGGGAATTAGATATAATAAATGTAAGAGGACTTCTTAGAAGGTTTTACTTCTAGAAGATTCCTCCTCTAGAATGTTCTTAGGTGATGGTAGCACTATATAAAGGGGTTCAAACAATGTAATGAGACATGAAGAGAATTATTGTATTGTGAGTTGTAGCTCAATAGGAGGATTCCCCCTCGAAGAGGCAAGTGAACAAGAGAGGATCCCTTCCATAATACGATCCATTGTATGGTGTTTCCCTACCTCAAGGGTTTGGTAAAAATAAAGTGTGGTTTCTTCTATCTTGCTTTATGGATCTATTGTGTATTCATTATTTGTAGTTATTATATTGGTAGATCTATTCAGGTAGCTAGAGAGGTAGTGGGGGGGCCCAGAGGGCCCATAATGATAATATTGGAGGTCATTCAATGTAAGGTGGACTAGGTCCACTATATTATTGTTAGAAAAGCATGATTGTGGAGCAATAAAATAAAACAAATGCGGAAAAAAAACACAAAAGATACACAATCAATAGAGACACAGATTTACATGGTTCACCCAGTGTGGGCTACATCCACCAGAGAAATTTCCAGGTCCTTCCTTTATTATTATCCAACATATGAAGGGATACAACCTACAACAAACCTCCTGTAACTTCCTCTTCTTTCTCTCACGGTCTCCTATCTCAGAATACAATATTCACCATCAACCATAGCCGCAATACATTTTCCTCATAAAAGAGGGTTGCCTTCTAGGGAAAAAAACCCTAACATAATCTCTACCATTAGATTTGTGACCTTATAATGAACGGTCCAGATTTACAATGAAATTACAATATATTTACAAGGCAATTTTTCCTTCAGTGGCTTCGCCCCCGAACCCTAACTGGGGGCCCGGTTTCCCCTAGACCCCCCAGCTGGGGGGATAGCCCCCTCGGACCCCACAGAGGGTGTACCCCCCTCTGCACTCCCCCGCATGGAAGAGTGTACATAAACCTGGGGTGTAAATACTTCATGGGGTATAGGCATGGCTGAAAGCAAGGGCCTATGAATCAGGAAGATAATCAGGCTCCACAACCAACAATTATTAAATAAGGTCCACTATGGTAGTTAGATATAATAAATGGGTAATTAGATATAATAAATGTAAGAGGACTTATTAGAAGGTTCTACTTCTAGAGGATTCCTCCTCTAGAATGTTATTAGGTGATGGTAGCACTATATAAAGGGGTTCAAGCAATGTAATGAGATATGAAGATAAATATTGTATTTGGAGCGGTAGCTCAATAGGAGGATGCCCCCTCGAAGAGGCAAGTGAATAGAAGATGATCCCTTCCATAATAGGATCCATTGTATGGTGTTGCCCTACCTCAAGCGTTTGATGGTAATAAAGAAGATTTTTCATATTGTTCTTGTATACCTGTTGTGGTGCTTTTGTATTCATTATTTGGTTCTTAACAAGTGGTATCAAAGCACTTTCCTTGGTAGACATTGTGGACAAATATTTTTATTTTTGCAGATTAGTTTTTTTTTTTTTTTCGAAAAAAAAAGGGCCATGACATTCCATAAATTTTCAGTATATTTTTGTAACAAATTGTAGAAACAGGTTGTGGATCTGATTTCCTCTCAGAAAAACACCCAATTTGAAAAAAAAGAATCGTCTGAAACGGAGTCCGGGAAGTCAAAATATTGAAGTTTTAAAATCTGCAATTTTTCAGGGTTTTTTCCACGGACGACAGCACGATTTTGTTTTATTTTTGTAGCATATGGAGGCCAAATTTTTCCAAATAAATTACATATATGAGTTCCTCTCACAATTTCACCCAATTTCAAAAAACAAATCAGCCGAAACGGAGTCCGGAAAGTGAAGTTATGAACATTTTAAATTCAACAGTTTTCCAGGGTTTTTCCGGAAAATGACGCGATTTTCTGCAGTAACTTATTCTATTTTTGGGGTTTTTTCATGATGGATGTGGGACCGAAGAGTTCATAGAGTGATCAGATGGATATTTCCTCTCAAACCCTAAAGGGAATTCTTGAAGCATTCAAATGAAAATTGTATGACACATTGGATGTTAGATTGCATGACCTTGCAAATGGCCTCTATGATAGTTTTCGTAGTATTGGAGATTCATTGGATAACATGCAACAGATATTTCTTATGGAAAACATCAGTGATGAATATAATCAAGAAATATATGCTTGGTATGATTTTGAGGCCGATTGTGATGATTGGTATATGGATAGTTGTCATTTATGGGATGACAACCACTTTCATATTTTATTTGATGACTCTAATCCAGCTTCTGTAGACAGCATCAATGTGACAAATCGAGAGCCAATGATTATTACTAGTGTCCATCCTGCATATTCTACAGTGGTATTATTCCTTCTAGATTCTACTACGACCCTTTTCCACTATGTGGATGGATATTCTTATTTGGATCCACATGATAGGTGTTAGTCTTTGGAGCATTATTTTGAGTTAGTTATTGGGTTCCAAAATCTTCCACAAGGAGTTCACATGAGCACTTGGACATGGGACCCGGGCTTACAATGGTGGTTGGACTACTTCAGCATGGTGGCTTTTCTTTCTACATGGGACCTTGGTTCTCTAGTCTTCTTCAACATTATGGTCCACAATTATCCATGGGACCCTAGTTTATGGTTGTACATCAAGCATTGAGGACAACGCTTTCATAAGGGGGATGGAATGTAAGGTAGCTAGAGAGGTAGTGGGGGGGGGCTAGAGGGCCCATAGTGATAATATTGGAGTTCATTCAATGTAAGGTGGACTAGGTCCACTATATTATTAATAAGGTCCACTATGGTAATTAGATATAATAAATGTAAGAGGACTTCTTAGAAGGTTCTACTTCTAGAAGATTCCTCCTCTAGAATGTTCTTAGGTGATGGTAGCACTATATAAAGGGGTTCAAGTAATGTAATGATATATGAAGAGAAATATTGTATTTGGAGCAGTAGCTCAATAGGAGGATGCCTCCTCGAAGAGGCAAGTGAACAGGAGATGATCCCTTCCATAATAGGATCCATTGTATGGTGTTGCCCTACCTCAAGGGTTTGATGGTAATAAAGAATATTTTGCATATTTTTCTTGTATATCTGTTGTGGTGTTTTTGTATTCAGTATTTGGTTCTTAACATAAAATTCATCTTTATCAACAATATATCATCAATGTATCATCTACGATTACATTCAATATATCATGAGCATATAAACATAAGAAAAATCACATCACATCAAATACATAGTATACCAGAATTTATGTGGAAACCCAAATGGGAGAAAACCACATAATACTTTCTTATATATTTTCAAGAATAAGGGGGTCATAGCTACAACTGGAAGGAGGATACGACCCCCTACTTATAGGATCCAACTTGAAGGAGGCTACAACTCCCTAAACTCTCTAGCTCCAATTAGAAGGAGGCTACAACCCCCTGATTCTTAGGATCCAACCTAAAGGAAGCTCCAAATCCCTGATTTCTACGACACTAATCGGAGGGAGGATATAACCCCCTTTCCTTTCCCCATATTTCTTCCATGAAATATAAGTGTAGAACAATATTTCACCACAGTTACTGTCACTATCACTTCCATTGTCATTGTCATTACCACTGTCTCATCAACCTGTAACTGTATCCAACCTGTCATTGTCAGTGTCACATCAAGCAACCTGTCATTGACATTGTCACTATCACTGATATACCAACATCAACCAGATCCACTCACATAGATATCACCAAACCATGTACATCACTCATCAACCTATACCAATAATGCATCAACATCTATACCAAACTGTGCATCAACAATGCACCAACACCTATACAAAACCCTGTATCAACAATGCACCAACACTTGTACCAAACCATGGATCAACCAAAATATGTATCAATGTTCTACCATATCATGCATAAAATATGTACTTGTTGAGCACTCAACACACCCTAAAAAGCCTTATCGATTTTGTTTTTCACTTTTTTAGGTACCACTTGATATTCTGCACTGTCTTATTCGATTTCATTTTGGGAAATGTTTTGTCTTTACTTATTTTCATGACTCTCATCACCTATTCAAGTTTGCTTGAACTTATGAAACCCCATGAATAAAAATACCTTAACACCTGAATAAAGAATCGGCAACCAAATATTTCACCCAATGCTCTCAGGTTCGACATCAGAAGGAATTCAAAGAAGAAAAAGGAACCACTTAGAAAACCACAGTCGTCGAGTGTCGATCTCCATTGAAATCGATAAAAGGAAGTTTTGGTTTGCATCAATTTTTCTGCATAAAGACATCACCGATAGTTGATTCCCCTTTGATATCAAGTAAATATGGGGAGGAAAAACGTTAAGGAAGAATGAAAATATATCACCGATAGTCCATGCCTGATGCACTTTATCGGAATTAGAAAAAACCCAGAAGGATCACAATTTTTTTTTTGACCACGATAAAATTTATCCCCGATGCATTTTCGACATCAAGACATTTTCAAGGGAGTCAATCTGAAATCTCTTTGATAGGTTTATCATCGATCGTTGATCCTTGACACTTTTTCGACATCGGCAAGCTAAGGTTTGTTTTAGAATGAATAACTTAAGGAAAGTACCCAATCTGATTAATACAAATTAATTAAGTCATTGGTCTCCGACACCATATGTATTTACCAGGTAAGAAGGTCGTATGGTATAGTTCTATCCCAATTCATTCTTGGTTCCCTAGGTCCGAGTCATACCTCCGAGTTAGATTTTTCGTGTCAACGTTGTACGGTAATATCGATCAGCATCAGATATTTTTGCAGGAGGATATCAATGAAAATGTTTGTGGCAAAACCCTAATCCTCGATCCACCCACTGAAAGAGTGACACGACAGGACGTTTTAGGATTAGATACAATTGGATTTTGAGCATTTAAGGACTAATTAATACCTGATCCTGCATTAGTTTCTACCTCATGTGCCATTGAAAAAAACCTTTTAAAATCATCGATACACCACATCACCACCTATGCCTTTGGTGTCAATCCACGATGATTTTAAGTTCTAGAGATTCGACGACAGATTTATTGAAAATTCACTCAAAACCCGAATTGAATGGCTGATGTGACACAGTAAGATCTTTCCTATTTAAAATCTCTTGATTCATTGTGAACGAAGTCATTTTGCGTGTAAGATAATTCCAGAGCATCCAAAGGCGAAAGATGAGCAATGTGAAGCCTGTATCGACCCAGTGATTCTCAAAATAACTAGATTTTAGCAAGCTTCAGAGGTATGTATCCGAGTCTGTAAATTTGCTAGCTATAATTTATATGTGTTATCCATTTTTTTACATAAACTCTGAAATTCCGCTTAAGTTGTAGGAACAATGTCACCAAGAAATCCAACCACCAGATTCTCACCGAGAGCACCAAAGCTAAAAGAACCAGAGATAGGCAAACGTTCTTGTCCAGGAATCACGAGGCAATTGGAGTACGTCTCTAGGCCGGAGCCTGTCATCAAGACAACAATGAAGAAAGTTTGCATCCAGCCTCTAGCCTTTGATGATACAGAGGCAAGCACCAGGTCCAAGATGGTGCTCCCACAGTGGGGGGATCTCTTTAACAGGATCAACCGAGAAGAATACCCAGAATATGTCCCACACAATGATCCGGACGTAAGGGCGCTTGACGACCTGGTGTTCCCAAACATTCGATGGTCATATATACATATGGTGGCAAGAAGAACCCCCATTTTACCCTACATAGAGGTCCTGAAGTGGCTCATTGACAACACAGACACACAAAAAGTTTTAATCAATGATGACAATGGTGGGTGTGTCGGAGTTTTCCTCCCAGTAGAAGTTTAGAAATATTACAAACTCAGAGACCCAGAGGAGTGGTTAAACACAGACTTTGTGGTGAAGTTCTACAAACTCCACGACACCAGCCGGGTGATGGCCTCATGGTGGAGAGACGACAAGAAGTTTACCAACTGAAGCACTGGATGGTATGGGACAATTAACTTAAGGTATCCATATGTCTATTTGATGGCTCTTATCTGCCAGTTGTACGGAGAGAAAGATTGCTCCAGGTTTTCGGAAGCATGGATGCCTTTGGCATACACAGTTGCGATCGTCGGGTGCAACTTCAACTGGGGAGAAATAATCTCCAAGAAACTAAGCACCTATGTGCAGCAGGATCAGACGTCGAAGGAAGGGGAAGCACCAACTTTTTACATGGATTCATACATGCTCGATGTCATATGCATCAGGAACGTCTTCTCCGACATGAATCTAAGATGGCATGTTGTAGAGCTCTCGGTCCACATCTACTTCACTGTGATATGGGAAAACAAATATAATAAATATTACTCCCTCATCTGCGATGAATTAATCACCTGAATTTATTTCATTATTTTTAATAAGGAATTCCCAAGCCTATCGGAAACAACCAAGAAAATGATATCCAAAGTAGGCCATTGGTATTTGGATGAGCGCGCCACCTACATCAGGGTGTTCGAGGCCACTGAAGAACCACATATCCTACCATATCATGTCCCAAACTGATGCATCATAGGAGAAATATGTTATCATAACATATTTCAAGGCTACAATGCCGCCCTGGTCAAAGACAAGAAATGGGCTTTCATACCCTACAGTTTCCATGTAGGGTTCTATTTGGTGAATGATACCACTCAAACCAAACAAGAAGGGCTAAGCCAAATCAAATTCAGATTCCCAACAGGCCGATTCCACAAGAACGATCCAAAGGCCCTGGTCCTACAACATGATTCACAGGTGTCATCATGTTGGTCGTATGCTCACGATAAGTTCGAAGACGAAATCTTCACAGAGAATGCTTAGGAATGGGATGAGGTGGTGCAAAGGATGGATGAACCGAAAATGACTAGGTTTAATGACATGAGCATGGATGAATAGGCAGAAACGATAGATAATTTGGCTCAAGTGGCCCTCATATCCAGGGAAGAAATCAGGGCGACGGATGCAACAAAGGTGCAGAACATGGGATTGTTTTTGACACCAGAGGCATAGGAAATGGGATTTCTCCTAATGGAACATGCACAAAGAGTAGTTGATCAACTCCAAAATGACCCAGACCTCATATATATGAAAAGGGTTCCTACCAACAACCCAATCGAAGGCTAGGAAGGACCAAGCAATCCAGAGTCGATACAAATTGGAGAAACCACAGGGTTGGATAACCCTGAATTTTCAACGCCATAGGTCAGATCACTGGGGGGCATTTTGGCTCATCCCAAGATAGAGAGGATATCAGGGAGAGAAAGTGCACCAAACCCCCTACATGACTTAATAATGATCTATTATGATGAGGAGAGTTTGGAGGTTTCCCTGGTGACTCTGGTATAGATCACAGAGGAAAAGGAACTCGAGAAAGCATCTTCGCCAACTCCTGATGCTCAAATTCAAAGCCTTCCATAGAGTGACCAAGAGGTCGAAAGTGTCTTAGACACTGAGCTACTTGATGCACCGGGGACCCAAGTGGACAACCTGAAGGATGAGATAGGGTCGGTTGAACAAGAAGAAGAAATTCCATAGCAGGAAATCGACATCTCAACAACCGATTATCAAGTATGTATCGAGCCTACCCCTGATGCATCCATTTTGGCCAGTACTTTACCTCCCGATGAGAAACAACTAGAGGTTGAACTTTCGAAACACACAGATGAGGTTCAAGAACCCATTCTTGAACAAATATACACTGCCGAGAGCCTGGGAAACACGCTTACCTCGGGAGAGAAACAAATCCCTGAACCCATGGATGAGTTCGTTGATATACAAGTCATCACCTACAACCAAAATAGGAAAGCCATCATGAAGAGAACCACCAAGAAGAGGAGGCTTACTCTGGACAAATCCATCCTCATTACCACATAGGAAACATTGATTAGCACGGAGCATGCCAAGACGTCTGAGCTTATCGGTGTAGGGATGCAATCATAGATGCCACCCTGGATAGAGAGAGGAAGGATGAAGAGGAGTTCATTGCTATGGGAAGGAGTTGGAGCATATATTCCATTTTGCAAAATATTATCAGGAGTCCACAAAGGCCACGATGTTCTTGAGAAGAAAATTCCAGGATATCTACAGTAAATTCATGAATGAGCGACACCTTTTCGCTACAGGGATAGCTGATTTCCAAGAAGACACCCTCATGGCTCTAATGATGTGCAAGGATATGGAAATATGGTATGAGAAATCAAACTAAGTAGTGGAAAGGATCGGTTACATCAATGCGGTTCAACAAGGCCGAGATGTCGAAGAGCACGACATTCGGGTACTAAGGGATAGCAACATCGACCGCATAAATAATTCGGTCAAATATTGGGTGAAAATGGCCCAAGAACCTCATCAGAATATCCAAGAGAAATGGGCTAAGTGAAAAAAGAGCTGGACCAAGATCAATTGGGCGATGAGAGACATCAACCTTCCATAATTTAGCACACTCGATGACTTTGTCGACTTTCCTGACATAGTCAAATTACATGTCAAACAAGACTCATCGTGGGTTGCGGAGATAGAAAATGTGAAGAACATGGCGCGAGGTCAAGTACAAAAGTTCATGGAACACCTGATCAAGACACAGACAATGTTGTAATAGTTAATTTCTAAAGTAATCAAGTATCAAGCATGGGCAGTGGAGATAAAGGATATCCTTTCGACCCCGATGGACTAACACAGGTTCCTGTATGCAAACACGTGAAAGGAACTCTTCGTCAAATGGTCAGAGTATGAGAATATTCATCCATGCAAGTGAAACCATTTCATGACTCTTAGAAGATTGAGAGATGAAAACACCATGTGGCGATTTTTTTTTTTTAGTTAGCTTGCACTTTTGATAGTTATTTTTAGTTAATAATATGTTATAAATAAGAGGATCGACCTGTTAGAATAGGTCTATGGTTTTTTGAAAAGACCCTCATTTTTGGATTTGTAAAGAACTATTTCGGAGCTACCTTAATTAAGAAGTCATGTTTAGGACCAGAGACAAGTTTATGTTCATTTTTCATAAAAAGCGTATGTGATTGGATCATAAGGAAGAATTATTTCTGACTTTATCTCATGAATGGATATTGTAATGAGTAAGAGCCTCTAAATCTGTTGATAAGTTATCTTATTCAATATTTTGTATAGTTCTTGTCTCTAATGATGGAAAGTAAATCATTGTGTTAATGTGTGATTAATGATTAGAGTTAAGGAAACTATTTTTCTTGCCATCGTTTATTACATGTATGTTTTCTTTTCGAAATCGTATCTTAGTCAATAATTGAAATACCAGCAAGTTGATGTATTAGTACTAGGATTTTCATAGGTGTAAGAATCATTGTATGCATGCTTGAGAACGAGGGTTATCCCAAGCTCAACCTTCTTCAGTAATTAAAAAATTCCCCCTTTTTTTACCCAGTTGGTTTAAACCAGCATTGATCTTGTATTGAACCCACCTATAAGTGAAAAAAACAAAAAGAGAATGTTCAAACTGAAGGAGCATTTTTCAAAAGAAGATATCCTATAGATCACTACGTAAATCCCATCGATTAATTGGATGGATCACATAGATCTAGAGAACCATTCCACCATTAAATGTTGCAGAGTCTAATTGGGCCTCGGTTGCGGGTTTGGTTCCTACTATTGAGTTAAAGGGATTTAGGACCCTCAATAGTACCATACCATGAACCATGTACCAACATGTACCATAAATCATGTACCATGAGATGTGCCTCAACCATACACCATATCACTCATGATATGTTTCAATCATCCCATACACCATGACCATACAATATCAATAATGAAGTGCCTCAACATGGTACCAAAGCATGTACCAAGATCACCAACATATGCCTCTACCAAGAATATACCAACATCACCAACATATGCCTCTACCAAGAATATACCAAGATCACCAACATACCATCACAATATATGTGTCTCAATCATGTACCAAAACATCAACCATATACCTCAACCATAATCCAAACCATGTATCATGTATTGACCATGTACATCAAAACCTCAACAATCACCAAGACATGCACCTCATACATGTGTTACCATATACCAAGTGTGAAATTCAACCATGTGCCAACATCTCAAATATATGTCTCTAATAATGAGACATAACCATATACCTCAAACAACATGTCAATCATCCATAGACCATGTACCTCAAGCATGTGCCATACCACTCATGATATGCCTCAACCAACTACTATAAACCATGTGCCAATATATCCAAGATATGCACCAACAATTTACCTCAATAGATATACCTCAACCAACATGTATCATACATCCAATATGTGCCTTAAGGAATATACCAAAACTCACAATGACATGCCTCAAACATGTTCCAACATATCATCAAGATACAACCTCATATCACATAGAATAGCACACCTTTTACATTTGTAACTGACCTATTGTATGATATATCAGATAAATAAACTAACCTGGGCACCAACAACCTAGCACAAGCATCTCTCCTCAACTTCTGTCTTGTCCTTGCAGGAAAAAGACTTCCTATCATGCGGGGCCTCATGTGATAATCACTATGCAACCCGTGGGGATTCCTTGCGGGACACTAGTATTCTGACCCACCGGGGTCAACCAAATTAGGGATTCCCTATAGATTTCTTCTCTTCACTGCAACCCAAAAACTCCCACACTTCTCACTTTTCGCTACCTCATATTTTTCCTTCGCAAAATTTCCAAATAGATCACTAGTTAACCAGAATATATTCAATAGAATAAGTGAGTGAATGTACTTGTTAATGACTCCTTTAGGTGTATTTATACTTTTTTTGGGTAACCTCTTTCCTTAATCTTACGGGATTCTTTAATTTCGTGTTACAACCACTTTACCCTTTCATTAATGACTTGTAACCAATTAGGGTCTTCTTAACCATTCTTGGGGCTTTTAACTTCATTAGGGAATATCCCCCTAATTGTAAAGAACCACGCGGTGTACCACCTATCACCGAAAATAACACAAAAAGGACTATCCATCTATGAGTGTGTTACCTACATTTTTACTATCCGTCATGTCATTATTCCTAAAACAACTTCAGGTCTCATGAACACACCTCCGGGGATTCGTGTAGACTTCATCAAATACACCCATCAGATTTGCTGACATCAACCACTCTTGTTGACATCAATGACAATTAACTCACCATCAATATTCACAACAAATTTGGGGTATCTCAAATGCTCTAAGGGTTGAAATCAATGACAACCAACTGTCCAACACATGCCTAATTGGTGCAGTGTATCATCAACCTCATCATTTATGTTGTTGTATCTGAGTAGCCACATTTCAATTTCTTCCTCAGAGAATTCAATTGAATCAATGAACTCACTCTCCCATGCAAATTTTAATACATCAATTTTTTCTAATAATTTTTCTTTAGATGAAAGTGTTGTGTCAATTAATAAAATTCGGCCATCAAGTTCCTTTGTGATATCAACAAGATTAAAGAAAAGGTCACCTCTTTTATTCTTCACAACACCTAACTCATTTATCATTTCTCTTAAACTTTTTATTATTTTAAACCAACAAGAATTAATTTGTTTCATCTAGATATTATAAGGAGTATTTTGTTCTCTTTTTTGGATATCACTTAAACTTAAGACTTTAGCTGAAAATGTACCCACAACGCCTTTGTAAAAACCTTCATCATTTTCCATATCTTTTTGAAGATATTCTTTGAAAAGTGTAATCCTCGTTGAAAATTTGGTGGAGCTCTGTGGAAGATCCTATATTTCTTGGATCAAATATATTATTTTTTGTATCCCATATCCAACGTACTTTCTTACTACTAATAACAGAATAGATGAACCTTTCCACTTGTTGTTTCTTTCTGGAATATTCTCTAAGTGTTGGTTGAATTGCGTTTAATGTCTCAACAAACAATGGTATTGGAATTATATTTTCCTCTAATTCCTTTATTTTTTCCTTTAAAATTAAATTTTCTTTTTGAATGTTACCATATATTCCTTTTTTTCTTCTCTAGTTGCTTCATGAAATTGTACAAGCTTTGATGGTGCAACCCCATGGAAATCAATTTCTAATTTCCATTTCTTAGATATTTTATTGCTTTAATGTTTACTTTTTAAATTAACAATTTTTTGGAACTTTTATTGTAGGTTGCGTGGGGCAATGTCACCGGATCCTCTTGAAATATTTCCTTTTCTTGAGTGACCAGAGCTTCAGAATTTTTTTGGGTTTCCAGTAGTTGTTGTTAAGACCAGCTAAGTTCTTTGAAAAGCTTGTCTACATCCATTCCCCGGGGACTTCCTTCAGTTTTAGGTATTTCTATCCCTGTTTTCTTGGTATCTCTTTTTCTTTTAGCAGAGGTATATACATTATGATATTTTTCGATATTTTTTCTTGTTGGGTCCTTGTCACCTCCATCATATGAATTTATAGCAGTTGTTTTCCTTGTTTCCAAACAACTACTTTTTTTGTTTTTTTTCTTGTTGGTGTACTTATTTGAGATACAATAGGGAAATTTGGGTTTTTATCTGTTACTTATTTTCCTTGTTGTAGATATCCCTCATTGGTACTAGGTAATTCCTCCATATAGGTGAAATACTGGTCAAATGGATTCTCAAGGAGATTGAAATTATCCCCACTTCCTTCTTTAAACTATTCAATCTTGGTAAAATAAGATGAATAACCGATTAGGGACATATATGTAGTAAATAAATCATTTGGGTCGAAACCCTCAACAAGTTAAACTTCATTTAGGTCGAGTTGGTGAATTTTAACTACAAGTTCATCTAAATAGGAGATGTGTTTTACAATAACTTCTTTGACTTTCCAAGGAAACGGGATGAATTATTTTTTCCTTTTCTGATTAAAGAAATGAGCCCAGGACTTATATTGCCTGCAAAATTCTATAACAAAATTCATGTATGATACATAGAAAGGGAGGATAAAAGGTTTTTGTTCATAACAAAATAACCTAATAATATTGAAATCGTAGTGTTTTCTAAAATTTATTTATTTAAGAGAAAGGTGGAAAATTCGAGTGTCATCCTCGACATGTTAGGAATAAGAATATTTTTTTTTAACTCTGAGATAAAATTGTTATGAACCAGGTAGAAATAATAATGAGCTTTGTGCCTCCACAAGGATGGATACCAGGTGAAGAAAATTTCCACCTTAAATTTGACACTCCTTTCCCTTAGAAAGTCCTCGAAAACATGGTAGTAGCTATGGAGAAAATTATATAGGATATCATGTAAAATTTTCAAGTTTTCTATAGACTACTCAACTAAAATGATATTTCATTATAAATAATGTGACCCAAATCAATGAGGGAATATTCATGCACAACGAAATGGAGAATATCAATGATATTTCTCGGCACATAGGACTTGGATTACAAACCAATCATGTGAGCAAAAAACTAAAAATATTCCTTGTATTGGTACCTTAAGTAACTTACCTCAATCTTAGAAGAACTGGTGTTATTTCTTGGGTTGACAAAATATTTATCGAGCAGCTATTCTCCTCCTTTGTGTTGTTAGAGGAATTCATTGGATTATTCACCCTTGAATTGCATGGTGGGCATCAAGAGTCATAGAATTCTTGTAAACACTGAAGGAGCTAGGGAGATATATTGTTGTCCTTAGAGTTGTATTATTCTCTTCTCTGAATTGAATTTATCTACACACCACTGAATGAGCTCTTTGAAATTTGTTACCTATGGAACATAGCCAACAAGTTCTATTCCTAAGGTCCATACATGATTTATCTTCTTCTCAGTAGAAGGGAGGGCCTTGTAATATTTGTAATATTACGACCATTGCAACTCTTGGTCTTCACATTCACGCATATTTAATGTATCTCCACAATACAACTCTTTTCTTCTACTTGAAATTATTTACACTTCTTTCTATTATTACCAATAAGTGGTGCTACTATTGATAAAAAAAATACATCTTTTCATATTAGTTCTTATTTAATTTACCATGTATTTCTCCGATGATTAATCACCATAGATGTTGTTTCAAAGTTGTTGTCCTAAACGATGATATTTTGAATTTATTACAAGGCTTATGAAATCTTCACCACTTTAATAACAACATTATGGTCACATAAGTGGCGGCTGATGTGGCAGGGGAAATAAATGCAACTAGGAAATGGTGATGTGATGTCGTGGAAGATAGAAAATGGTTAAGTATGGAGTTACGAAAAGAGGAATGGAGAGTGCATTACGGTGAAGGTGGGATTGTGGGTGTGGAAAACAAGACATGATGAGATGAAAATGGTGGAGAGGGAGGACTCCCGCATCCACAATTGAAAAAAAATAGACTAAGTATGGGAAAGGTCCATCATGTGGGTCACAAAAGTAAGAGGGTCATTATGTAAAATGTGGGACTTTGGGTTTGCGGGACATGAGACATGAGAAAAAGTAAGTGGGATAGGACGAGTGTCCTGCATCCACATTCTAAGAAAATAGTTAAGTATGGAAAAGGTAGAAGGTGCATTTTGGAGGACGTGGATATAGAAGTGTGATTTGAGGATAGCGTGATTGTGGGACCTGAGACATGGGGTAATGCGGGTCTAGGGAATTTTGGAATCCAACATCATCACTCTCGCATCACTTGAAAATCAGCTAAGTGTTGAAGTTTCAAAAGAAGAAAAATGACTAAGTATAGATACACAAGCTTGCAGGTTTATGGACCTAGAAATTTGATAGTAGTGTGACTCACAACGTACATTTGAAATAAGAAAAATGACTAAGGAAATTCAAGAAGAAAAGGAGAAATACTAAGGATGGGAATTCATATACAAATGTGGATCAACATAGCAATAGATTATTTTATGAGAGTTGTAGATAAGTGAGAGGTCTAGTTATACATTGTAGTAATTCTTGTTATGTTAGAGAGGAATATGAGAGAAAAAGTAGATTGGGATTTGAGCACAGTGTTGGGGCCTTCATTTTGGAGAACTTTCAGTTTTTCAAAAGGATCATAGTTTTGTGGGAAAGCATAGCAGGGAAACGAAATGTTAGAAGAAGCGGAAAGTAGCTACATTGAGTAGAAAGCTAACTACCTACATGTCAGTAGTGAATATAGATCAGATGTCAGTGGGAGGAGGAAGTGAAAAGTTCTAGAAGCTTAGAGCATAGGAAACGAAAAAGCGTGAAAGCAACATAAATGAAATCAAGAAAGCATAGAAGCGGAATCAAGAAGCAACCAAGGAAATTATACGAATTGGGTAAAATGTAATGGGAAAGGGTTGATTCTTGCTATTGTTTTTTTTATTATATGTTATTTTTACTATTGTTAAGTGGATGAGATAATTATGAGATAAGGTATTATCATTGAGAGCTATTAGAATGTTGTTGCTCAATTCCTATTCTTCTTTTGGCATTGGTTCTATTGTATAAGTCTTGATTTGAAATAAATACTCCATGTATGCTAGTCTATGATATGGTAATACATAATGGATTATTTGGGCATCCAAAAATTCATTATGATATGGATGAATGAATTGTCTCTCTCTTACGTAATCTATCCTATTTGTTGAAATTATTGGTTGTGTGTTGTCATTGATGGCAACATGATTCAAACATATACAGTAAACTAAGAAAAAGGAAGATCACATTGGGGAAAAGGTAGAATCACCTTGGGGTAGAAGCAATTCGTGATCATTATTGATCACGATAGGATCAATAGTGATCCTATGTTCCTAAATATTAGGAGAGGTGACATCCAAAGAATCCATGTATAGAAGGAGTAACAATGCACAAATTAATTAAGAGCTTAGGAGGGTTAGAAACTAAAGATCAATGAATAAAAGAATGACCAAACAATTATTAAAATCTCATGAGAAATAACGATGAACAGATAAAAAAGAAGAGCATTGAACACCCTCAGAAATGTGAGGAAACTCTGTTACAGTTAGTAAAAATATAAACCATTGATCGAAACCAAGTGGAAGGATAGCATAAGTTTCAACACTTCTCCACTTCACCACTTTGACGATTATTCGACACAAGGAAGAATCCATGAAATCACAAAGTCATGAAATAAATGCCAACCATTGATCAGGAAGGAGATTTGGATGAGTTCTCAACTGTTAGATCAATATATAATTTATAATTAAACGTTGACTGTTGATTTGGAATGGAAATGTTGAACTATCAGATCGTACTAAAGGAAATAAGGTGTTCAACTTTGGAGCTAGCCACTCCGGTGATAAGAAGTTCAGAAAAACCAAGAATACCTGAAGGTCAGAGCCTTGAAGTCCCGAAGTGAATGAGGGCCATCAGATATAGGCAATGGATGGTGACTTTTGTATGAGGATAGGCGAGTCCAATGGTGGTCAACTTCATCGTTGACCACTCTGGGGAAAATAAGTATGAATCATGTAGGAATACCCAAAGGTCAAAGCCCCAAAGTCACGAACTCACATTGACCGTCGGAACAAAGGAAGAGTTGGGAAATCCTGCCGACCGTTGATCAACATAAAGTGGAAGGATAGGGTAAGCCTTGAAATCCTAAATTATAGAAGTAATGCTAACTATTGATCCATTTCGAGATCATTGTCTACCTTTGGATGAAGTAGTGGAAGAATAGGATAAGTGGGGCCAAAGGAACGAAGTCCCGGAGTAAACAAAGGGCGTCAGATGAAGACAAGGAAATATCAAATGGTGGAAAACATATTTGACACTTCAACGATGATTGAAGGTTGATATAAAGAGTGAAAAAATATCGGAGCCATGAAGTGAAAATCCATGATCCAGGAGGGAGACATGTGGCAGGAGACAAATATGACATGTGGGCTAATCAGGTGGTAAAACATTTCAAGGTCGATGTGGCACATAAGGACCTTGAAGTCATGATTCAGGGTGACATGTGGCACATAGAATTAGGATCCACATCATCTTGAGTGACTTCATCCAACCACGTCACTTCGGGGTTACTAACTTTGAGGATATCTAAGATTTTTTTATCAACTAATCGCCGAAGGCCGGAATCATGAAGTAATGTTAATCATTGATCTAATTCGGGAGCATTCTTGACCATTGATAAAAAAAAATAGTGGAAGAATAGAGTAATCATGAGGTGTTAACCAAACAAAAGTGATCATCATCATTTTATGACTTATTCGGTAGGTAAACCTCCAGAGCAATTGAACTACTTCATATTTCTAGTAACGCAGAGTCCTAGAGTCACGAATCTCCAAAGTTCCAGAGTATATTAAAACCATCCACCTCAACTAAAGATTAATTCAAAGTCATTGATCATCTAAAAGACAAATTTCAATGAATACGGAAGGATTAGAACATACTGTCAATATGAGAACTTCGAGAGTAATGCTATCCATTGGATTAGCCAACATTAGATGTAACCACTTTGGTATGTAACAACTATGGAAGAATACAGGGATTGAAAAGGCCGAAATCTTGATGGCCGAAGTACTAGAGAACCTGGCTAAAGCACCGGTCATGTGATAAGGTAAACAAGACAATAAGTTGTGTAAAAGGGATAGATATTAAGAACCAAATATCAATATAGCTTAGAAAAACATCAGAATAAGTACTCAGCACCTTGAAAAAGAGAGAACTTCAGGTAATAAGCATCTTCGAGGGGGAAACCTCCTTATACCCCACATAAATTTCCAAATACAAGATGATTCCAAATGAAAATGTCTCCTTGGTATATATGGGAGACTAGGAGGTACAATTACAACTAATGGACTAAAGATGACATAAATAAAATAACATTACTAATGTAATATGCCCCAATTAATATGCAACACTTGAGTAACTCTGGATGCTTCTGTATAAAAGACTCATATTCCCAAGTGGAATCTTTAGCTGGTAGTTTCATCCATTTAACAAGATACTCTGAAATGGATCTATTCCTCAGCCAGTGAATTCTTGTGAAAAATGATGGCTTCAGGATCCAATATGATTTTTCCTTGCTCATCAAATTTTGGAAATATAGTTTGAACTGGGATCTTGTCACCTATAACCTTGTTTAATCATGAAACATGGAAAACTGGGTGTACTCGTGAATATGCAAGAAATTCCATCTTATATGCCATAGTACCAATATTTTGCAACACCTTAGAAGGGACATAGTACTTTGGTGATAATTTAGTATCCTTCTTGGCTTGCTTGAGGGACATCTGTTTGTATGGTTGTGGTATAAAAAATACCCAATCCCCTACTTCAAAACTTATTTCACTATGATGTTGATCTACTTGTTGTTTCATGCGATTATGTGCCATGGTCAGGTTTTCCTTTAAGATTTGGAGAAATTGTTGTTGATGCTTGATGCGATCTTCCATTACTTGAACCTTGTATTTTTCTTTTATAGAAGAAGTGATGGAAGTAGGGTGGTATCCATAGAGTTCCAAAAATGGTGTCATTTTTGTTGCAGTATGAAAGGAAGTGTTATACCACCATTCTACCAAGGGTAACCATTTGAACCATTGTGTTTGTTTATTAGAGACAAAGCAATGAAGGTATCCTTCCAGACATTTTTTCACTATCTCGGTTTGTCCATCAGATTGAGGATGATAGGATGAGCTATGAGTCAATTGAGTACCCAAACAAGAAAATAATTTTGTCCAAAAATGTCCAGTGAAGATGGGATCTCTGTCACTTACAATAATCTTTGGGCTGCGATGTAGCTTTTGAATTGTCTCCATGAATGCGGTGGAAACTTTATTGGATTTGAGGGGATGAGAGAGTGCAAAAAAGTGTGAATACTTGGTGAGTCTATCAACAATCACCATAATGACACTCTTTCCTTTAGTATTTGGTAACCCTTTTATGAAATCCATGGAAACCTCCTCCCAACGCTAACTTGGGATGGCTAATGGTTATAAAAGACCTTGGGTCTTAATTGTTTCCACCTTATTTTGTTGGCAAACCAAACATTCTACGACAAACCTTTGAACATCATTTTTAAGGCCATCCCAAAAAAATTCCTTCTTGACCCTATGGTAGGTTTTCAAAAATCCCGAGTGCCTTCCTACTGGAGAGGTGTGCAATTCCAATAGTACATTTTGTTTGAGTTGGGAATTCTTACATAAATATAAGCGATCTTTGTACCATAGTGAATCATTTTTCCATGTAAATGTATCTAATGCACTGGAATCCTATTGCAACCTTTGAATGATAGTGCACACTTTTTCGTCATTATTCCATTCATCCCTTGCTTCTATTATCTAATTGGGTTGGATGATCAAGATAGGACAGAGAAAGGCCTCAAAATCTTCATCCTTTATTGAGAGTGCATCTGGCACAACATTTTGCTTCCATTTTTTAAAGATGATTTCAAAATCATAACCCAATATCTTGGTCACCCATTTTTGTTGTTGTTCTAAAGATAGTCTTTGTTCCAAGAAGTATTTAAGACTATCATGATCTGTTTTGACCTTGAAGTGCCTACCTATTAGGTAAGGACACCATTTCTTCAATGCATGTAGTATTTCCATCATTTCCTTCTCATAAATGGGTTTGT
>ML788074.1:122876-143485 GCA_009831015.1 Picea engelmannii
TATATATATATATATATATATATATAATGGATTGAATGGAAGTTCATTCTAGCAGGTTGGTGCCTATTTACAACTTGAGTCTTGTTATGAGGATTGGATTCCTCACATCTCAGTTGGATCTAAGATCAACAAGTTGGGTCTTGTTATGAGGATTGGATTCCTCATTTCTTAGTTGGATATAAGAACTACAAGTTAGGTCTTGTATCAGAGAGTTGGATCTCTCATATTCAGTTGAAGTTGAAGATATTAAAGGATTGATTTTATTAAAGGCTAGCCATCCAATGGTTAAAGGAAAGGTTTGGAGAGAAATGTGAGAGCTATGGAGAGAGTAGAGGAGGTGAAGAAAAGTGAGAAGAAAGAATTAATATATATTCACCATCTAGGAAAAAGACTCGGTTGTAACCTTTGAAGAAGTTGCATGAGTACTAACTCCGGGAATGCTTGAAGATGTGAAGTACTCTACAGGACTTGATATGATATGGCCTCCTAATGCAACCCCCTAGGTTAAATATTCCCATCTTGAAGCCACAAGAAAGAACCTTGGATTGTCTAGTCAATCAACACAATCTACCAATCTGGTAAATTCTACAATAAACTCTCCCATAATTTATGTCATTTCTCCTCGTTCTAGTCCAATCATTTCGAGTGGTAGCAACATTAGTAGTTTGGAAATTTCTTTAGTTTTATCGCAGCCAAGACCATTAGGATTTATCTTAATAGGGTTCCCAATTCCTTCAACGGCGCATCAACACGTTGGTTTCCTCACATGATACCTAGAATTTTGGGATAAATGGGATGAGGATGTTGAACAACATTGGTTCCTTTGCAAGTCCATCTGTTGATCTCACGGGACTTTGGATGCTAATAAATTATTCGAGTTTCAGACCACCTTGAGAGGTCATTCTTTGAAATGGTATATGAAATCCATTGAACCAAGAAATCCTCAAGGACATGATTTCACTCTTGCTAAAGTCAAACAACGGTTCATAACATAATTGTTTTTACCCTAGTGAGAACAACATGCCCTTTCTGAGTCGTAGGAGATTAAATAGAGAGATGGGGAATCTTATTGGTAGTATAACCAAAGGTTCGAATATGTGATAGGAAAATTATAAAATATCATCCATGAAGACCACTAGTGGGAATGGTTTATTTAGGGATTGTTTGTTTACTTGACTATTCTTCCCTACTGCTTGCATTGTTGACCCAGGGTTCATGTCTTTCAGGGTACCAACAAAGCCTAAAACTATCAGCCCTTCTAGTAAACCAGAAGGCAACACAGTACACAAAAGGCATTGTGCAGTCTCACTCGAGATAAATTTAAATGGGTGGTTGTAAGACTCAGGTGTTTATAGCCTGGGATTGAGTATGAGATATGAGATCTGTATTCTGAACCATTTATTATAACTTGTGTTAAAAACTACTATTATTCTCTTTTATATTTTGACCTCCGTGGTATCTTTTCATTACATCCCAACATCAATTAACCAATCAATATAACAACTCATTCATTCATTACACACAACGTTTAACTAATAAAAGTATGACAAAGATATGCATGCATTCATCATATTACACAGGTATTATCATGGTTCACCCCCCCCTCGGGCTACATCCACAAAGATTTGGATCTTGGCTCTCTTATTATGGTAGTTCTGCAATTTCCGCATCGCACGCTTACACTTCTCCTCGGATGGGTAAGATATCTATGAGGTGAACTAGATCACACCAAGCTCCATGGCCTATGATCTAATACTCAATATCTACCTTCTCTCCTCCACTCTAGTTCAACCGATTTACACAAGTAGTTCATTACATATCATATCAACCTCTACAAAAGTAGTGAACCGAACCTCATCGAACCTCTCTTTGATGCTTGCATATCTATATTTTTTTCTATCGGGATCTTTAGCCATTTACAAAAAACCTTAAAAAAAACCTAAACCTACTGTCGTTAGGTCTTCCTTTACTGCATGCGTTCTTTGCTTCCTTCCATATTTCGTCTTCTTCTTGCATGCGTGTATGTTGTGCTTCTTACCGATTTTCGCTTTCCTCTTGCACGTTTTCTTTCCCAAGATTTCTCTTCTAGCTGCCATTCTTCTTTGTGCACACTTTCTTTCCCACTTCGGCCTACTGCCAAAAGGCCCCCAACACTAACGTGTGACTCATACTCGATCTCCTTGGTGATCGTCTGGAACTTTTACCTTAGCTCTGCTTCTTTTGTCAGTGCCTGCATGGTCCTCTCCTTAATGGTATCCACTACCTGAACTACCAGTTCGTTGCTCAGTAATCCTGCACATTCTGCCTATGTATGTGACATTTGTGTTCTAGTTGCTTCTACCTGTGTGAGTACTTTTGCTACCTATTCCTGTAATGGTTCTATTTCATCCTAACATTCATGTTTTTGTGTTTGCGGAGTGATAAGTTCTGACTACATCTTCTTCAACTCTTGTGTCCCCTTGACGCATTCTGGGATTGGTATGGTCTTTTGCCTTTGTTTGAGTTCTTGGATCGCTGCATTGATCCTTTACTCTTCCTTGTCCCAGTGTTGAACCTGTGAATCCTCCTCTAGTCTTGTCCAAAGTTGTGCTACTTTATTGAGCAAGTCAGCTACCATGCTAACATGTTTCTCCATCTCCTGTAGTTGCATTTTTTATGGTTTCCTCCTTTCCTCCTTTACTGTTGATGGATTTGTTGGTGTTAGTTGTTCCCAGAGATCCTCGATCTCCTTCTAGTATCGAGCAATCACCTGCACAATTTGGTCGACATTTTCTGCAGCTGGGAGTTCGTTTTCTTGTGCAATGCTTGGAATTTTTCCAAAAATTTCTCCCACTCTGCATTCAAATTGATTCCTGTGTTTTGTCTCTGTCTAAGTTTCATATTTGTCCTGCTCATACTCTTTTTCCAGCTCTTCCCGCTGCTTTGTTTCTTTTTGTAGCTCGACTAAGTTTTTATGTGCCCGAGACTGCATCTCATGGTCGACGCTAACCTGCAATTTGTACAGTGCCCTTGATGGAATCTGTGTCAAGACCAATTGGATGTGGTACAAATCCTTCAGTGGTGTTTGTCCCACTATTTCATCCATTCATAGCATGCTCAATTTTATGTAGACCGTTGCGTGTGCGTGTGGCATTGGAAGGACTGGGTCTCATTCTTCTACCTCCACTCTTTTGTTGGCTTGTGTTGTCGACGACTCTATGCCTATATTTCTACTTACTCTCTGGGCCTCCCCAAGTGTCCTGAGGAGCTGTCCCATTTCTGCCAGCTCTTTTTGCAGTTTATCCTTGTGATGTGTTGTGTGATCAAAGTCTTCTACTAGAAAATCCTAGACCATTCTTGCGATCATTTCTCCATCGTCCTCCATGATCGTGTAGTCCGGTGATGCTCATTATGCCTTTGATTTCTTGTGCACGCCTGTTGCATGTATAGTTGGTCTCTTAGTTCCCCCTGGTTCCCGTGTGATGGGATTTAGGGCAGTCTCCTACGCTCCCTTAGCTTGTTTTGATTGTCCGTTGGTTTCTTTCTTCCCCTTCTAGGTTTGTTTCTACTTCGACCCTTTGTCTACCTAAGTTGGCTTGTTTTGGCCTGTCCTTGGTTTCTTGGGTATTGGTATTTGCGGACGTTGTCTTTCCGCCTGCACTGCTTCTCCTTCTGCGGGTCCTTCCAGTACTTCCCGGGGAATGGATGGGATCCTCCATGCACAAGCCATTCACTGATGACTATGCCTATATCACCTTCTGTGATGTAGTAGCACATTGGTAGCCATCGTTTATCTAGATTCTGTCATGGTTGTATCCACATGGCTTGATGTGTAGCCCAAAAGTTAGCAATGTCCCCATATCGCACGACAATCTCTGGTGTTATTCTCCATGATCGGATAATAGCTTCTTGTATGTCCCATAGGTATGCTTCAAAGATGATTCCATTTTCCCTCTTATGCCTGGCCTATGGCCCAGATCTCAGTAATAGATATCTCGCTCCCACTGGATATGGTCTAGTAGCAAACACTACATACTCTGGTTCCCACCATCCCATGAAGGCTATGAGGATGAGTAGCCATGAGTAATGAAATTTTGTACCGAGGTCCTGCACATCCTTGCAGTCCACTTGGAACATGTTTAATAAATAAGGCGTCCAGCTCATGAATGTTCCTTCTGCACATTGAGCTGCAATTGCGATGACTCCTGCTGGTACTTCGTCTTTGTGGCATTTTCTTAACAATTTACAGGATAATATTTTTTCACCTAGTTGTGTCACTACATTGTTGATCTGTTTGATTATAATTCCTCTTGTCCCTCTAGCGGTACCATATTTCTTCCTCATTTCCTCTGCTAACAGTTTCTCCTTGAATTTATCCTCCAGAATCAGCATGGGATCCATACCCCAGCTGGGTAGTCCTGTTATCTATGCGATAATCTCAACAGTTATGGGGACAGGTCTGTCCAGCCATGTATCCCCTCTGTGCATGACTGCTAACAATTTATTAATGCATGTTGTCGCATTCTGGCCTCTACCAAAATGAAAAAGTTTCAACAACCCTAAAATGCTTGTTCTGTCCAGTCCAACTACCCACTAATGCGATTGGCTGATCATTTCTCCAAGTTGGTTTACCACTATGTTCTGCATAAAAACCCTTTGTGAAAGTTCTGGGTACTTGGTTTCGTTTGAGACGTCATGGTCAGAATACTTGAGCTTCCCGACGTGACCCAGTAGTTGCAGCTCTACCTATACTCCCTCTGGTATGCATGGTAGTACAATTTGTGCTGTCGGTTTCTTGCGAGGTAAGATCGGTATCAAAACTTTGTCTTCCTGCTGTGGTGGTTGGTACGAAGTTCCAACAACTCCTAGTTGTTTCCCTGTAAGCCATTATGGCCAAGACGAGGTAGTTCCCATGGTCTCTTTTATTGTTTGACCTAGGCTAGCTACCTGCAGCTCATCTAGTTTCCCTTCTGATCCATGATTCTGTTTCATTCTATTACCTTTCGCGGTTGATTCAGTTCTTTTTGGTTGCACTTCCTGTTGGGTTTCGTCTTCCTTGTTCTGAGGTTCCTGCGTTGTTGCTGGCGTGTTCTCTTTCAGGTCCTCTTCTTGTGGTTGTTGAATATCCTCCAGTATCGGTGTATATTTCACCGGTGGTATCTCTGGGGATGGGATTTCTTTGATATCGACAATCTCTGGTCGTTGATGCTCATTTTCTTCCAGTGATCCTCATGACCTAGTTTGAACCCTGGTCGGTCTGGCTATCTATCCTAGTTCGACAGACTTCAGTGGTTCCATAGTGGTGAGTGTCGAATGCTTGCTAGGTTTGAAGGTCTTCGATGAGCTATGTGGTCTCGCTCTGTTCATTTGTGTTGTTGTTTCTCTCTCTCTCTATTCTCCTTTCCTGAATATACTAGTTTCTTCCATGCTTGTGTGTTGTATGAGTTTGTCATGAAGCTTATCGAGGACGCTTCCTCCATGAAGAAATTAATGCACCATAACTGTGGGTTCAATGCATCTGCAACAGTTTTGTACTTTCCATTACGCTTACTTTTCCATTTTCAGTTGGCGTGTTTAATGTGATGTTCCATCAGTCCTTGTCATTCCTTAACTCCACTTAGTGTTGTCCTGTCATCCTGCTTTTTTCCAACTTTTTTTTTCTCGCTCGTTTTTCCTTGGCATGTAACCATTTCTCTTTCCTTTGCTACATTTGTGTTTCGATCATTCTTTGGATTTTTCGTTTCTAGAATACTTCACATTTTTTTTTTTGTTTACTGCGAGGTGGGTGGTTGACTGTCCCTATATAGCTTCAGTCGGCTCTCGTTGATCATTCCTATAAAGTTTGCACCTGATAAATCTGTTAATTTTACAGCTCCTCTATCTGTTACATATTTGACCTTGTATGGTCCGAACCAATACATTCTCAACTTTCCTGGGTGCTGAAACAATTTGTTTTCATAGAGAAATACTAGATCTCCTTCCTTGAAAGTCTTCTTCTTAATGTGACGATCGTGCCATGATTTGTCTCTAGCCTTTTTTACTTGTTGATGGAATCCTGCTAGGATTCGTTCTTCCTCCATTTCTAATAGCTCGTTCAATATTTCATGTATTGCGTCATGTTCTGTCATTTGTGTGATAACTGCTATGCATAAGCTGGGTACTAAAAATTCTAATGGTACTACTGCTTCTTGGTCGTAGACTAGCTTGAATGGTGTGTGCCCTGTCAACTTCTTGCATGTGTCCTATACTCCCATAATACTATTGGTAATTTGAGGTCCCAGTCATCTCTATTGATGTTACAGATCTTTGTCAATGTGTTCTCTAGCATTTTGTTAAAGGCTTCTACTATGTCATTCGCATGTGGATCATACGGTGTGCTTTTCTGGTTGTGAAATTCAAATTCTTTGAGCATTGCGCAGATGGTTCTATTTATGAAATGTGTGCCTTGGTCACTCATCAAAACTCTTGGGCATCCAAACCTAGTAATTACTTGTTCAAATAAGAAGTGTCCAGTTGTCTCTTTTACTGGTGTGGTTTCCACCCAACTTTTTAGGTATTCCATCGCAGTAATGATGTATCTTGCCCCTGTTCTTTTGGTTGGTGGGTTAATTGGTCCCACAAAGTCTATTGTCCATTTATCAAATGCCTGTAATGTCACTTGTGGTCGTAATGACATCTCATCCCTTCTGTTGGGTTTCTTACCCTTTGATAGACATTGCATTCCTAACAGTACTCTTTCAAGTCTTTGTGAATCGTTGGCCACCATAATCCTGTATGGAGTACCTTTTGCGTGGTATATTTTCTTGCATAGTGTCCTCCTGCCAATCCCTCATGGGCTTCTAATAAAATTATTGGTCATTCATTCTCTAACACGTATCTTTGTAAAATGTTATCTACGCCCATTTTATATAGATGTCTTGTGATTAGTTGATAGTTGATTGCACAAACTACCAGGTTCTTCTTCTGCACGATGGTATATTCTTGCGGTGTGGTACCTGTGCTCAAGTATTGGATGATCTCTACAAAGTAGTCATCAACAATCTATACTGAGAATAACTGTGCATCTGGAAAATTGTCTTCTAAGTTCATGGGTTCTTCTTCATTTGTGACCCGTGATAGGTGGTCAGGTCCTGCATTCAGATTTCTTGGTTTAACTATTACTTTGAAGTTGAATTCTTGAAATAATAGTAACCATCGACAGATTCTCCCCCCCAACACTAGCTTGTTGACTAGGCATTTTAGGTTTGAGTGATCTGTAAACATCTTAAAATGCTTCTCCAATAGGTAGTGTATGAACTTTTGCAGTGCGTAATCCATATCTTGGCCTTCTCTTTCCGTCATGTTATAATTTTGTTCTGAGTTTGATAGTTTTTTTCTTGCGAATGTTATCGGGTGACCCAATTCTCCTGCTCCTCGTTGTGCTAAGATAACTCCAAGTTCTATCATTGATGCATCTACATGAACATGGAATTTCTTTCCCCAGTCTGGAAATACTAATATCGGTGCAGTGACCATCTTTTCCTTCAGGGTATCCAGACCGTGTTGACACTCATCGTTCCATTGGTAATTTGTATCCTTTATTAGTAGTTTCTTCATTGGTTTTGTGATTTGTGCATATCCTTTGATGAATTTCCTATAGTAGCTTATGTTTCCTAGCGTCGCTCATAGCTGACGGACTATTTTTGGGGCTAGTAAATTAACGATGGCTGTGATCTTTTCCGAATCGACCAATAGCCCTTGTTTGCATACTATATGGCCCAATAGTATCCCAAACGGTGTTCCAAATATACATTTCTTTATGTTTAGTGATATCTGACACTGTCTGCATCATTCTAACATCAAGAGTAACACTTCCATATGGTTTTTCAATAGACTATAGACTGTACAGTCATCCAGGTATACTTCGAGAAACTGATGGATGAATTCTTTAAATGCTACGATAACCACTCTGGAGAATATTGCTGGTGCATTCTTCATTCCAAATGGAATGATTGTATATTGGTAATATCCCCGTTCCGTCATAAATGTGGTATTTTATATGTCCTCATGTTCTATCTTAATCTAATGGTATCCTGAGAATCCATCAATGAATGAGTAAGCTTTGTGTCCCCCCACATTCTCTAAGACTTCATCTGTGAACGGTGTAGGGAATGGGTCGTGTAGGAATGCATCATTCAACTTCCTCAAGTCAATGCATATCCTAATCCCTCTTCCTTGTTTCGTGTCTGGTATGACCATCGGGCTTATCCATTCCGATTCCTTGATTGGTTCAATTATGTCGGCCTCGAGCATCTGGTTGATCTTATCTTTAACTTTCTATTTGTATATGGGGTTCAATATATATGTTCGTTGTCTAATCAGTCTCACTTCGGGTCTGAGGGGTATCTTCATATCTCCCAGTTCTCCTTCTATACCCTTAATATTTGTGAATGTTGTAGGAAATAAGTCACTGTACTCACGCAACAACTCTGTGATGCTTTCTACTATTGTCTCATCATAGTAGTCTCCAGTACTGGCCATTTTGGTATGTTCAGCCATTCCGATGTTAATTTTCTTTACCTTGATTGGTGAAAAAATAACTTTGTATTATATGGGTGGTCGCTTCACATCTCTTTCACCTTCTACTTCTTCAATTTGAATGTCACACGGGTCATCTTCGTCTGGTGCTTCCTCCTGTACCTAGTAACATGATAATAGTTCCTTAACTGTCTACTTATTTCACTACTGATCTTCGGTAATAAGTTCTATTTTCGGTTCTTCAATGAATATGAATCCTCTGATCCGTTTCAGGGTTGCATATATGTTGGGGTTCTGATGCTTGAATGAGAAAGTGGCAGTAAAGTTCTGTTGCAATGCCATCCATGTTGTAGTTCCTTTGCGCAGTTCCTGATCTATATACCAATTCACTGGTATGCCCTCTAAAGTGTGAATGAAGTGGTGAGGCCATTCCTCTGGTGGTGTCATTTTCCACGGATTTTTTCACTCCAAGTGTTTCGTGGTGTTCCTAGTCCTTCATATATATGTTGTTTGTTGTTTTTCTATTTTCCGTCGAACCTTATGTGCAGTAACCACTTACATTTGTACCAATTTGTGATAGTATCCTTGTGTGTGCCCAACCATCTTGTGGGTGTGGCCTTAAATGCTAAGTCTAGTGCTAGTAGCCTTTGGTTATCTAATACTTCATCTTCATATTGTGTCAAGAATGTTTCCAAATCATTTAGTCCATGGAAACTGGGTGGTTCTTTGATTTCTCTACCTATCCACCGTACTACGTCGTCTATTCTTGCACATATTCTCGTGGATACTTCATGTAGTCTCTGCTGCCATTTTTCTAACCTAGTGTCTGAATCTATTGCACATGAAGTAATGATATGCCAACTAAGTACCTTGTCTGCAGTTGGGTTTACGTAATCCTCCTTGCGTGCAGTTGTTCTGTACAACTGGTCGATCTCCTCTAAGTCCAGGCAAGTGGGTTCTACAAACCTCTCCCCTTCTGATGGATCTAGTGTTGCTATAACCATGTAGTCTCTGAATTCAAATTTCATCTTTCTTGTCTTCAAGTTGATTATGGTCAGGTTGTCAAAACCCCAATCTAGACCAAGTAGTGTTGGGTACGGTGTTTTTCCATATACTATTTCGATGACATCAAAGTCTGCTTTAGTACGCACCCCATCAAGATCTACTGTTACTCCTTTCAGTCTCCCTATTGGTAGGACCCTATGTTGGTTTGTTAGTTTTAATTGGACATTTGAGTATCCCAATGTTGGCTCTCCCATGAATTCCCAGGTTTTCTTGGGTAGCACATTCACTTCGGATCCTAGGTCGTGTATGATGTCTCGCATATTAAAATCCCCAATGTTAACATTTAGCCTAAATTCCCTACTTGTACTTCTTCTTGTGTGTAGATGATTGACAATTTTTGGTTCTAGATTTTGTTTCGTCTCGCTGCTCCATTTCTCTAGGATGTTTTGCAAGATTTTCACAGATGAAGGATTACTTAGCATTTTTATGCACGATTGCAAAAAGTATTTGATAGTACTTACTTGTACCTTGGGTGGAATTCCGTTGGTATGATCCAATGATGGAAAAATTTCGTATGTTGGGGCTTCATGGACTGGTTGTGCAGTGGAAGTCGACGTTGTGTCCACCTTTTGAAATTCTTGTCTGGCTTCCTCAAAAGTCTCCTCCTCTTTGGGTGTGTCAAACTTCTTCCTTGGTTTGATCTTATTTACCCATTGGTTATGTGCAGTTTCATGTCGGACTGCGTCGTTTCCTATCTTCGTTCCACCATGAGTGACTATATTTATGTTCCATCCATCCTCCCTTGCTTCGGCTGAAATCCATTGAAAATTTAGATTGTTTTGGGTCCTCTTTTCCTAGATCTTTACTAATAGTGTCAGAAATTCCTCTATCTCGTGATCTGATGCATGACAATACATACAAGTCGCGGGCGGAAGTGGGCATTCTCATGCATAATGTCCTGGTTCCTAACAGCTATGACATGTGACTGGTCCTCTGCCACATCCGAAACATCCTCTGGCTCGTCCTCCTCCTCGATAGCTTGCTTGGTACCCTCTCGGTGTGTTGTACTGTGGTGCATGATTATACTGCGTGGTATTATGCTGGGGTTGCGTCGAGTTGTACTGCGTCTGTGCGTTATTGTATGGTTGTTTTGTAGTATTGTACTATTGTTGTGCAGTGTTGTATGGATATGGGGCTTGATTGAACTGTGGCACTTCTTGCCCAATCATCATTTTGGCCTATACCCTATATGCGTTTGATGTTATTTCCCGCATCAACTCCATAGTTCTGCAATCTTTGTCATCGTGGCCTACTGACTTACAAAAGGTGCAATAAGAATTCTTTGGAACTGTCTAGTACTTCTACATCATCGTGTAGTGATAAGGGTCATGAACCAGTTTCTTGCATATTTTGCACCATAGTCCTCCCTGTGGTAGCAGGTTTGGCATGCATGTTTCCATATACTGCGTGAATGTTGGGCATTCCTTCTTGTGGTGTCCTTTTGTCCTGCATGTGGTGCACCAAATAGCTTCTCGTTTTTCCTTGTTCTTATTCTGGTTCAACTAAAATGTTAGGTTCTTCAAATCCTCCCTCAATTTTTCAATAGCTAGGTTTGTATGCTAGTACTAGTTCTCTTCCAGTTGCAAAGTTTCTTGTAGAGCCTCAACCTGCGTCTGAAACTTCTGTTGTCGTAAGGGATATTTTAGGTGTGGGAGTAATGAGTTGACAAACAGGTGTCGGTGTTGTATCTCAGTCATAAGGTTTTTTAACTTCCCCTTCAGGCACTCGAATATCTCATCAATATCCCATATAGACTCTCTTGGTTTCTGTCTTACCTCGATCATCTCGTTCATGTAAGGATTCTCTTATCTCAGCTTGTGGAACGCATTAATCAGTAGCTTCTTAATGTCTTCCAGTGTCCTCGTCATCCCAAGGGCACTGTTCATGTCTAGAATCATGTACCAGTCTAGTGTGCAGTCTCTTAGCATGATCTCTGGTTGTGAAAGTTTGGTATCTTTATTAGTTATTTGTATTGCCTCCCAAATATTTTCACAAATGAACAAATGATTCTCAGGTTCTTCTACTACTTCTCCTCGAAATTCTAGCAATATGATAGTGGGATCATGTCCTGCCATTCTAAATACTGAACTACTACCTCTGTTGCATGGTGTAGATACTTGACTAGTACTTCCTGAACTGGCTCCTCTAGTTGTTTATCCTACGGTAGATGTACTTCTTGTTGTCGGACTTCCTCCGAACTTCGGTTGTTGAAATGGTGGTGTTCTCTTTGGTGTATTGGTCGCACATGGTTTTATGGGTTCCACACTGACATTAATATGGAAAGGATGGTTATCTTCTCCTCCTGTTCTTGGGCCTCTTGTTTTCCTCTCATAGGTTGCGCGTAGGATTTCCTCAATCTGCTCCATAGGCCGGAGATCCTCTACCTCTTCCTCATCACTTTCCAAGACCTCCCTCGCAGCTATGACTCTCTTCTTTGTATTCACCTTGTATTGGTAGGGTACTCCACTACGTGTCGTTCCTGATGACACCAAGATCCACTGAAGTTGGTCGTCATCCATCAAGATCAGGTCCAAGGGTTCCTCCTCCTTCTTTCCTTTATCCTCACCTCCTTCCATTTATCCTCTCTCTATCAGTGCTTCCCCACTTCCCCCATGCACGCAGGGAAGTCTAGCTGTTTGATTCCATTGTCATTACCCCTTTGTTATATAACTGTATCTTAATAGATGTATATAGTGATTGACTGTACCTTCTGTGGGGTCCGCGTATAAATTCTTTCTTTGATGCGCAATATGACTTCATTGTGTCTCCTGCAAACTCTGTGAAGAATCCTTCCACAATACCGTCAAGACAAAAGTTGTCTATGCAGGTGAATTTGTTGTTCACCTACTGTAACTACTCAACGTGTACTAAGGTCCAATCTAGCTGTCAGATCCAGTTTGTCGCGTGGTGTTGGTTAACCTGTATGGCTTCTCTCTACAACATCAGCCATAGACCCAGGGTTCATATCTTTAAGGGTACCAACAAATCCTAAAACTATCGACCCTTCTGTTAAACCAAAAGGAATCACAGTACACATGGCGCACTGTGCAGTCTCACCCAAGATAAATTTAAATGGGTGCTTGTAAGACTCATGTGTTTGTAGCCTAGGATTGAGCATGAGATAGGGGATCTGTATTCTAATCCATTAATTGTGACTTGTATTATGAACTACTATTATCCTCTTTTATATTCTAACCTGTGTGGTATATTTTCGTTATATTCCCACAACAGTTAACCAAGCAATATAATAACTCATTCATTCATTGCATACAACATTTAACTACTAAAAATATGACAAAGATATGTATGCATTCATCACATTACACAAATATTACCATGGTTCACCCCCTCCTGGGCTACATCTACAAAGATTTGGCTCTTGGCTCTCTTATTATGGTGGTTCTGCAATTCTCGCGCCTCGCACTTACAACTCTCCTCAGATGGGTAAGATCTCTGTGAGGCGAACTAGATCGCACCAGGCTCATTAGCCTGCGATCTTATCCTCGAGATATACCTTTTATCTTCCTCTTAGCTCACTTGATTTACAGAAAATAGTACATCTAATAAAAAACATTACATAAAACGATCTCAAGTCTACATCAATAATAAAGCTCAACCTTATCGAATCTCTCTGAACTCTTCTATGATACCTTTGTATCTATATTTATATCTATTAGGCTCTTCATCCGTTTGCACAAAAACATTAGAAATAACCTAAACCTACTTTCATTAGGTGTTCCTTCTCCGCATGCGTTCATTTCTTCCTTCCAGTTGTCACCTTCTTCTTGCATGCGTGTGTGATGTGCTTCTTGCCAGTTGTCACTTTCCTTCTGCACGCTTTCTTTCCCACGATTTCTCTTCCAGCTGTCATTCTTCTTTATGCACACTTTCTTTCCCACTTTGGCCTACTTCCAACATGCCCCCAACATTGACATGTGACTCGTCCCGAGTCACCTAATCTTTCTGAGTTGCCTCGATCTCTTCGGTGATTATCTGGAACTTTTCCCTCAACTCTGTTGCTTTTGTCAATGCCTGCGCGATCTTCTCCTTAATGGTGTCCATTACTTGAACTACCACTTCGTCGCTCAGTAGTCCTATGCATTCTACCTGTTCCTGTGCCATCTGTGTTCTATTTGTTTCTGCCTGTGTGAGTACTTCAACTACCTGTTCCTGTAGTGGTTCTATTTGATCCTGACGTTCTTGTTTTTGTTTCTACGCAATGATAAGTTATGCCTACATCTTCTTCAACTCGTGCATCCCATTTATGCATTCTGGGATTGGTATAGTATTTTTCCTTTGTTTGAGTTCTTGGATCATTGCATTGATCCTTTTCTCTTCCTTGTCCCAACATTGAACCTATGGATCCTCCTCTAGTCTTGTCCAAAATTGCACTGCTTTGTCGAGCAAGTCAGTTGTCATGATAACTTGCTTCTCCATCTCCTATATTTGCATTGTTGTTTCTTGCCTCCTTTTCTCCTTTATTGTCGGTGGATTTGTTGGAGTTAGTTGTTCTCGGAGATCCCCGATCTCCTTCTAGTATCGATCAATTGCCTGCACAATTGGTCAATATTTTTTTTGGCTGGGAGTTCGTTTCCTTGCGCAATGTTTGGAAGTTTCCAAAAAAATTCTCCCACTCTACGTTCCAATTCTTTCCTGTGTTCCGTCTCCTTCTGAGTTTTGGATTTGGCCTACTCATACTCTTTTTCCAACACTTCCCGCTGCTTTTTTTCTTTATATAGCTCAACTAAGTTTTTATGTGCCCGAGACTGCATTTAGTGGTCGATGCTAACCTGCAATTTGTGTAGTGCCCTTGATGGAATCCGTGTTAGGACCAATTGGATGTGGTCTAAATCCTTCAGTGGTGTATGTCCCACTATTTCATCCATTCGTAGCATGCTCAGTTTTATGTGGACCATTGCATTTTCATGTGGTATTAGGAGGGTTGGGTCTCTTTCTTCGACCTCCACTCTTTCGTTGATTTGTGTTGTCGACGAATCTATGCCTCTGCTGCTACTTGCTTGCTGGGCCTCTCCGAGTGTCCTAACAAGCTGTCCTATTTCTGCCAGCTCTTTTTGCATATTATCCTTGTGATGTGCCACATGGTCAAAGTCTTATTCTAGGCAATCATTTCTCCATCATCCTTTGTGATCGTATATTCCGGTGACACTCGTTATGCCTTTGATTTCTTGCGCACACCTACGGCCTGTACAGTCTGTCTCTTACTTCCCCCTGGCTCCTGTGTGATGGGGTTTGAGGTGGTCTCATGCGCTCGCTTAGCTTGTTTTGGATATTCATTGGTCTCTTTCTACCCCCTATGGGTTCCTATCTTATTTAACCCTTTGTTTTCCCGAGTCTGTTTGTTTTGGCCTGCTCTTGGTTTCTAGGGCACTGGGATTTGTAGAGGCTATGTTTCCGCATGTCCTGCTTCTCCTTTTGTGGGTCCTTTCGGTACTTCCTAGGGAATGGATGTCATCCTCCATTCATCAGGCCATTTTTTGATGACCATGCCTATATCACCTTCTATGATGCAATAGCGCATCAATAGCCACTATCTATCTGGATCCTACCTTCGTTGTATCTGCATGGCTTGACGTGTAGCCCAGAAGTTAGCGATGTCCCCATATCGCGTGACATCTTCTGGTGTTATTCTCCATGACCGGCTAATAGCTTCCTGCATGTCCCTTAGGTATGCTTCAAAGATGATTCCATTGTCCTTCTTCTGTCTAGCCTGTGGCATAGATCTCAGTACTAGATATCTCGCTCCCGCTGACTGTGGTCTAGTAGAAAAAACTACATACTCTAGTTCCCTCCATGCCATGAAGGCTATGAGGGTGAGAATCCATGAGTAGTGGAATTCTGTGCCGAGCTCCCGTGTTTCCTTGCAGTCCACTTGAAACAAGTTTAAAAGATAAGGCGCCCAACTCACGAAGGTGCCTTCTGCGCACTGAACTGCAACTGCGATGACTCCTGTCGGTACTTCGGCTTTGCGGCATTTTATTAACAACTTACAGGATAATATCTTTGCACCCAATTGTGTTACTTCATTTTTGATCTGTTTGATTATAATGCCTCTTGTCCCTTTGGCGGTACCATATTTCTTCTTCATTTCCTCGGCTAACGCTTTCTCCTTGGATTTATCATCCAAAATCAGTGCAAGATCCATAGCACAGCTGGGTAGTATTGTTATCTGTGCAATAATCTCAACTGTTATGTGGATGGGTTTGTCCATCCATATATCTCCTCCATGCGTAACTGCTAATAGCTCCTTAACGCATGCTGTCACATACTGGTCTCTTCCAAAGTGAGGAAGTTTCAGCAACCCTAAAATGTCGATTCAATCCAGTCCAACTGCCCATTGATGTGGTTGGTTGATTGTTTCTCCAAGTTGGTTGAGCACTATGTTCTGCATAAAAATCCTTGGAGAAAGTTCTAGGTACTTGGTGTCATCTGAGACGTCCTATTTAGAATACTTGATCTTCCCAACGTGACCCATTAGCTTCGGTTCTACCTGGACTCCCTCTGGTATGTGTGGTAGCACAATTTCTACTGCCAATTTCTTGCAAGTTGAGCTCGATATCAGAACTCTGTCTTCTTGTTGTGGTGGTTGGTACGAAGTTCCAACAATACCTGGTTATTTCCCTGTAAGCCATTATGGCCAAGCCAGGGTAGTTTTTGTGGTCTCTTCTATTGGTTGACCGAGGTTGGGTACCTGCGACTCGTCTGGTTTCCCTTTTGATCCTTGATTCTGTGTCATGCTGTTACGTTCCGTTGTTGGTTCAATGCTTTCTAGTTGCACTTCTTGTTGGGGTTCCTCTTCCTCGTTCTAAGGTTCCTGTGCCTCTACTTGCATGTCCTCTTTCAGTTCCTCCGGTTGTGGTTGTTGAATATCCTCCAGTATCAGTGTATAATTCACTGGTGGTATATCTGGGAATGGGATCTCATTGATATTGACGATCTCTAGTTGCTGCTATTCATTTTCTTCCGGCGGTCCTCGTGACCTAGTCTGAACTCTGGTCGGGCAATCTAGCCTGGTTCAACAGACTTCGGTGGTGCCATAGTAGTGAGTGTCGAACGTCTGTTGATTTTAGAGGATTGGGGTCTTTCTCTATTCATTTGAGCTTTTGTTACTCTTTCTCTGTTCTCCTTTTGTGAATAGACAAGTTGCTTTTGTGTTCGCATGTTGTATGGTATTTTCATGTAGATTATCGAGGATGCTTCCTCCATGATGCGATTAATGCACCATAATTGTGGGTTCAATGCATTTGCGACAGTTTCATACTTACCATTACAGTTCTTTTGTCGTTTCCAGTTGGAGTGTTTTAATGTGACGTTCCATCAGTCCTTGTCATGCCTTAATTCTGCTTAGTGTTGCCCTGGCATCCTTCTTTTGCTGAATTTATGTTTCCCACTTGTTTATCTTAGGAATGTAACCATTTCTCTTTCCTTTACTGCATTCATGTGTCGGGCGTCTTGTGGCTTTTTCGTGGCTTTTCATTTTTTTTTTTTTTTTTTTTTTTNTTTTACCGTGCGGTGGATGGTCGACTATCCCTATACAACTTTAGTCAACTCCCGTTGATCATTCCTCTGAGGTATGTGCTTTCTAAATATCTTAACTGTACATATCCTTTGTCTGTTACATATTTGACCTCGTATGGTCCTAACCAATGCATTCTCATCTTTCATGGGTGTTGAAATGATTTGTTGTCATAGAGCAATACTAGATCTCCTTCCTTGAAAGTCTTCTTCTTAATGTGTCGATCATGCCATGCTTTGTCTCTAGCCTTCTGCACTCATTGATGGAATCCTTCTAGGATTCGGTCTTCTTCCATTGCTAACAACTAGTTCAGTCTTTCCTATATTATGCCACATTCTATCATTTGTGTGATAGCGGCTACACATAGGTTGGGTACTAAAAATTCTAATGGAACTACCGCTTCTTGGTCGTAGAAAATTTTGAATGGTGTATGCCCTGTCAAGTTCTTACATGTCATCCTTTACGACCATAATACTGCTGGAAATTTTGGGTTCCAATCATCTCTGTTGATGTTGCAGATCTTCATCAATGTGTTCTCCAGAATTTTGTTGAAGGCTTCTACTGTGCCATTCTCCTGTGGGTGATACGGTGTGCTTCTCTGGTGGTGAACTTAAAATTCTTCAAGCATCGCACAGATGGTGCTATTTATGAAATGCATTCCTTGGTCGCTCATCAAAATGCTTGGGCACCCAAACCTAGTAATTACTTGTTCAAATGAGAAGTTCGCAACGGTCTCTGTGTTGCGGTCTTTTACTGGTGCGGCTTCCACCCATGTTGTTAGGTATTTCATCACGGTGATGATGTATATTGCCCCTGTTCTTTTGGCTGGTGGGTTAATAGGTCCCACAAAGTATATTTCCCATTTATCAAATTCTTGTAATGTCACTTGCAGTCATAACGAAATCTCATCCCTTCTATTGGGTTTGCCTACCCTTTGACAGACATATCATCCCTAACAATACTCTTTCGAGTCTCTATGAATCGTTGGCCACCATAATCCTTCCCTAAGTACCTTCTGTGCGGTCTCTTTTCCTGCATAGTGTCCTCCTGCCAATCCCTCGTGGGCTTCTGCAAAAATTCTTGGTCGTTCGTTCTCTAACACATACCTTTGTAAAATGCTATCTGCACCCATTTTATATGGATGTCTGGTGATCAATTGATAGTTAGTTGCACGAACTACCAGGTTCTTCTATTGTTCAGTGGTATAGTTGTTGGCAAATGTTTAACAGGAAGAATGTACAAAAGATTGTTGGCATGTTGCACAGGCAGCGTAAGCTTGTCATTGATGGCAAGTACAACATTAAAGATGACAGGAAAACAGAAGAAAAGTTCAGAGAGGTGAATGATCGAAAGAAGTGAGTGCACGCAACGAGAGCCGTTAGATTTGGTGCAGAGTTTTCGACAGCCGTCGGATCTGCAGAAGTAGCACGGAGGATAAGTTCCCATGAAAAAGAGGAGAGGCTTCATCGGAGAATCAGGAATCGGAGTTTCACGAGTCTCGTGCACAATTACAACGACAACTCCGAAATCACGATATGCGACTTAGCGATTTGATCTCAGCCGTTAAAGAAAACATGAGATATGAACCATTTATTTTCTTCATCGGAGAATCAGGGATCGCAATTTTATAATGTCCAATTCACTTGACATCGAAAACTCCGAAATCACGATATGCGATTTCGTGATTTGATCGTAGCTGTTAAAGCAACATGTGATCCAAACCGTTGATCCAACTCACGATAGCAGACCACGTCAGCTAGGGACATGTGGCACAACCATGGAATGACAGGTGTCATGCAGATTCAACACTTCAGGCACATGTAAGTCACGAATCAGAGTGACACGTGGCAGGATCTAACACGTGTCAAACCACGTGTGATGTCAGCAGAGGCATCGACGATCGAGACTTTGAAATGACAAAGTCACTTGAATTCGAAAGTCTCGAAATCCCGGAGGGATCGGGACCATCCATCTGAGGGACAGGTGTCGAAGATCAAGGCGCCGTCGGCATTTTATTCATCGGGAAATCGGGGATCCCATTGACAAGAGTTTTGTGCAATTCAAAATCGCGATCCGTGAAACCCCGATGAGTAGGGGCCAGATGTCAGCACAAAAGTGAAGGAGGATAGTGGCGTAGTGGAGGCCAGATGTCAGAGATAAGGATGCGGTCACAGGTAACGGTCACGTGAACCAGGGTCAGCCAGGAGGGCTGAAGCGCATCGTGAATCGGGAAATTGTGAATCCCATGAACATAAACATTATGTCATTGTAAGTGCCGAAACTCCGATGGATTGATAAGACCAAGGACACACGGAGCAGGTCACATGGACCATTGTGTAGCCGGAAGGGGCTAAGGCTCGGGAAAGGAGCACATCGGGGATCGGAGAATCGGGGGCTCTGAGTACATGTGCATCTCGACACTGAAAACGCTGAAACCCCGATAGAGAGACATAAGGGTGAGGTCACAGCCCTTGGTCACGAGATTTGTAAGTGACTAAAACTATGAACGTCGAGAGCGCCAAAGTCGCGATATATGAAATCCCGATTTGATCTAAACCGTTGGATCAAGTATTGATTGCAAGGCTACTGTTGCATGCAATAGTGAAACTGCCAGAAACCACTGATGGTTTCAGCCAGAGAAGCTGAAGAGATAACATGTTGATCTCACAAAGAACTCGAGAGGTGGAGAAGATTGGCGTGGTTGAAGCATGCATAGGAATGGAGAACATTGCATGCACAAAGTGAACAGAAGCTATAAATACACGGTACAGAGAAGAGATTTGGGGGTTGTTGCTGTTGGATTTTGCGGTTACTATTGAAGGTTGTTGTGGTGATTCATGTGTGAATAAGAATCAGAGTGAAGCAGTTGAATGATCTGAGTAGAAAGGCAATAAGGTGGACAGAGCAACGAAGTGAAGCAGAACAATGATAATTCAGGTATGCCATCATTGAACATCATATCACTGTAATAAATTCAGTAGCAAAGAGTTATATTTCAGGGTGGTTGGGAGGTGCTAGGGAGGACTGTTGTCCTCAGAGGTTCAGGTGGGTGCTTGAACACAGGGAGTTGGTGCTTCCTTCTAGTGGGTGCTAGAGAAAACAGAGGGTTGGAGCTCTCAGCAAGTTACAGCTTGAAAAACTGAGGTTGTAACCTCATTATGGGTCGGTGCTCATATGTATGATACTGTAAAGATTGTAACCATTACTTATCATATAAAATAAAAGAGGTTTTTATCCTGCATGGGTTTCCTCGGGAAATATCTGTCTCTGTGTTTGTCATATATGTGAATGATGTTGAAAGTGTCGTTGTTTATTTCCCTACATTATTGTGATTTTCATTCAGTGTCTCTACAAAGAGTTTAAAAAGAACCATAATTGTTTAAGCACGGGGACAACTGATTCACCCCCCCCCCCTCTCAGTTGTCCAACAATTGGTATCAGAGATGGCCCCTTTTATCTAAGGGTAGATCCTAGAGCTTAAACATGTCAAGCCATGAAGGAAATTCAACCAATA
>ML788074.1:148291-222767 GCA_009831015.1 Picea engelmannii
GATAACACTAGTGCTATCAGTGTGTCTAAAAATCCTGTATTTCACTCCAAGACCAAGCATATCCCCATCAAATATCATTTTCTAAGAGAGCAGGTCACCAATCAGACTGTTCAGGTCCATTACATTCCCACCGCAGAACAAATCGCAGACATCTTTACTAAGCCCCTAACCAAGACACCGTTTGAATATCTTAGACAGAAGTTGGGTGTCACTTCGTTTCACACCTAACAGAGTCAATCTTGTTAGGGGGAGATTTGTATTGTTTAATTATCTAATGCCTCCTACATTTACTGCAATAGCTCAGGGGGAGCATGTCTCTTCTTTGACATTGATGTCAAAGGGGGAGAAAAGAATTCGGGGGTGCAGTAGTTGCCATCAATGCCAAAGGGGGAGATTGTTGGCAAATGTTTAACAGGAAGAATGTACAAAAGATTGTTGGCATGTTGCACAGGTAGCGTAAGCTTGTCATTGATGGCAAGTACAACATTAAACATGACAGGGAAACAGAAGACAAGTTCAGAGAGGTGAATGATCGAAAGCAGTGAGTGCACACAGCGAGAGTCGTTAGATTTGGTGCAGAGTTGCCGACAGCCGTCGGATCTGCGGAAGTAGCATGGAGGATAAGTTCCCATGAACAAGAGGAGAGGCTTCATCGGAGAATCTAGAATCAGAGTTTCACGAGTCTCGTGCACAATTACAATGACAACTCCGAAATCACGATATGCGACTTCGCGATTTGATCTCAGCCGTTAAAGCAAACATGAGATATGGACCGTTGATTTTCTTCATCGGAGAATCGGGGATCGCGATTTTATAATGTCCAATTCACTTGACATCGAAAACTCCGAAATCACGATATGCAATTTCGTGATTTGATCGTAGCCGTTAAAGAAACATGTGATCCAGACCATTGATCCAACTCACGACAGAAGACCACGTCAGCTAGGGACACATGGCACAACCATGGAATGACAGGTGTCAGGCAGATTCAACACTTCAGGCACATGTAAGTCACGAATCAGAGTGACATGTGGCAGGATCTAGCACGTGTCAAACCACGTGTGACATCAGCAGAGGCATCGGCGATCGGGACTTTGAAATGACAAAGTCACTTGACTTCGAAAGTCTCGAAATCCTGGAGGGATCGGGACCGTCCATTTGAGGGACAGGTGTCGAAGATCAAGGCACAAAGAGTCTCTACAAAGAGTTTAAAAAGAACCATAATTGTTTAAGCACAGAAACAACTGATTCACCCCCCCTCTCAGTTGTCCAACAATAGTATTGTGGCCCAGTACCTATGCTCAAGTACTGGATGATCTCTATGAATACGTCATCAATAATCTGTACTGATAATAACTATGCATCCGAAAAGTTTTCTTCTAAGCTCATGGGTTCTTCTCCATTTGTGACCCCTGATAGGTGGTTAGGTCCTACATTTAGTTTTCCTGGTTTGACGATTACTTCAAAGTCAAATTCCTGAAATACCAGTAACCATCGATAGATTATCCCCCCCAACACTGGCTTGTTGACGAGGTATTTTAGGGCTGAGTGATCTATAAACATCTTAAAATGTTTTCCCAATAGGTAGTGTCTGAACTTCTGAAGTGTGTAAAACATAACTAGGTCTTCTCTTTATGTTGTGTTATAGTTTTGTTCTTAATCGGATAGTTTTCTACTTGCAAATGCTATCAGGTGATCCAAGTCTCCTGCTCCTCACTGCGCTAAGATATCTCCAAGTGTTATCACTGATGCATCTACATGTACATGAAATGTCTTTCCCCAGTCTGGAAATACTAATATCGGTGTATTGACCATCTTTTCCTTCAGGGTATCCAGACCATGTTGACACCCATCGTTCCATTGGTACTTTGTATCCTTCCTTAACAGTTTTTCCATTGGTGTTGTGATATGTGCATATCCTTTGATGAATTTACGAAAGTACCCTATGTGTCCTAACGTTGCTTGTAGCTGAGGGACAGTTTTTGGCACAGGTAAATTAACGATGACTGTGATCTTTTACGGATCGACCAATAGCCCTTGTTTTCATACTATATGGCCCAATAGTATCCCAAACGATGTTCCAAATATACATTTATTTATGTTTAGTGATATCTGACACTATCTGCATCATTCTAGCATCAAGCGTAAAACTTCCACATGGTTTTTCAACAGACTATAGACTATCCAGTCGTCTAGGTATACTTCAAGAAACTGATGGATGAATTCTTTAAATGATGTGATAACCACTCTGGAGAATATTGTTGGTGAATTCTTCAATCCAAATGGCATGACTATATATTGGTAATATCCCCATTCCATCATGAACATGGTCTTGTGTCTGTCCTCCTATGCTATCTTAATCTGATGGTAACCTAAAAATCCATTAGTAAATGAGTAAGCTTCATGTCCTGCAACATTATCTAACACTTCATCCATGAACAGTGTAGGGAATGGGTCGTGTAGGCATGCATCGCTCAATTTCCTCAAGTCAACGCATATCCTAATCCCTTTTCCTTGTTTCTTGTCCTGTACAACCATTGGGTTTATCCATTCGGATTCCTCGACTGGTTCGATTATGCCGGCTTCAAGCATCTGGTCGATCTTCTCTTTAACTTTATGTTTATATATGGGGCTCAGTATATATGGTCATTGTCTAATCGGTCTCGCTTCAGGTATTAGAGGTATTTTCATCTCTCTCATCTCTCCTGCTATACCCTTCATCTCTATAATGATGTAGGAAATAAGTTGATGTATTCGCACAACAACTCTATAATGATTTCTACTGTCTGCTCATCCTAGTAGTCTCCAATGTTGGCCATTTTGGGATGTTCCATTGTTCCGATGTTAACTTTATTTACCTTGATCGGTGCGGAAATAACTTTGGATTCTATGGGTTGTCCCTTCACATCTCTTTCACCTTCTACTTATTCAATCTGAATGTCGTGCAGGTCATCTTCGTCTGGTACTTCCTGTTGTACCTGGTAACATGACAGTAGTTCCTTTATTGTCTTCTTATTTCATTGTTTCTCTTCAATAACAAGTTCTATTTCCAGTTTTTCAATGAATATGACTCCTCTGATCCATTTCAAGGCTGCATCTATGTTGGGGTTCTCATGCTCGAATGAGAAAGTGATGGTAAAGTTCTGTTGCAGTGTCTCCCATTTTGTAGTTCCTTTGTGCAGTTCCTGATCTGTATACCAGTTTGCTGGTATTCCTTCTAAAGTGTGAATAAAGTGGTGAGGCCATTCCTCTGGTGGTTTCAATTTCCACAGTGTTTCGCACTCCTCTAAGTGTTTCGCTGGTGTCCCTATTCCTTCATATCTTCATTGTTTTTTGTTTTTCTATTCTGCGCCAAACCTTATGCATAGTAACCTCTTACATTGGTACCAGTTTGTGACAGTATCCTTGTGTACGCCCCACCATCTCACAAGTGTGGCCTTGAGTGCTAAATCCAGTGCTAGTAGCCTATAGTTATCCAGTACTTCATCTTCATATAGTGTCAAGAATGTTCCAAATCATTTAGTCCATGGAAACTGGGTGGTTCTTTGATTTCTATGCCTATCCACCGTACTATGCGGTCTATTCTTGCACATATTCTCGTGGATACTTCGTGTAGTCTCTGCTGCCAGTTTTCTAACCCAGTGTCTGAATCTGTTGTGCATGAAGTAATACTGTGCCAACTGAGTACCACATTTGCAGTTGGGTTTACATAATACTCCTTGCACGCAGTTGTTCTATACAACTGGATGATTTCCTCTAAGTCTAGGAAAGTGGGTTCTATGAACCTCTCTCATTCTGATGGATCTAGTGGTGCTATGACCCTCTAATCTCTGGATTCAAATGTCATTTTCCTTGTCTTCAAATTAATTATGATCTGGATGTCAAACGCCCAGTCTAGACCGAGTAGTGTCAAGTATGGTGATGTTCCATCTACTATTTCGATGACTTCAAAGTCTTATTTAGTGCACACACCATCAAGATCTACTGTTACTCCTTTCATTCTCCCTATTGGTAGGACCCTATGTTGGTTTTCTAGTTTTAGTTGGACATTTGAATATCCCAATGTTGGATCTCCCATGCATTGCCAGGTTTTCTTGGGTAGCACATTCACTTCAAATCCTAGGTCGAGTATGATATCTCCCATATTGAAATCCCCAATGTTAGAATTCAATCTAAATTCCCTACTTATTCTTCTTCTTGTGTGTAGATGATTGACAATTTTCGGTTCTAGCTTTTGTTTCGTCTCGTTGTTACATTTCTCTAGGATGTTTTGAAATATTTTCACAGATGAAGGATCACTTAACATTTTGATGCATGACTACAAAAAGTATTTGATAGTACTTACTTGTCCTTCAGGTGGAATTCCTTTGGTATGATCCAATGGTGGCGACATTTCATATTTTGGGGCTTCATGGGATGGTTGCATAGTGGAAGTCGATGCTATGTCCCTCTTCTGAAATTATTGTCTGGCTTCCTTAAAAGTCTCCTTTTCTTTGGGCACGTCAAACTGCTTCCTTGGTTCGGTGTTCTTCTTTACCCATTGGTTCTGTGCAAGTTCTTGTCGGACTGTGTCGTTTCCTGTCTTTGTTCCTCCACGGGTGACTATGTTGATGTTTCATCCATCCTCCCTTGCTTTGGCTGAAATGCATTGAACATTCTGGTTGTTTTGGTTCCTTTTTTCCTGGATATTTACTAATAGTCTCAGGCATTCCTCTGTCTTGTGATCCGATGAGCGATAATACATACAGGTTGTTGGTGGTAGTGGGCATTCCCATTCATAATGTCCTGGTTTCTGATAGTTGTGACATGTGATTGGTCCTCTGCCATGTCTAAATCCTCCTCTGGTTCATCCTCCTCCTCGATAGCCTGCTCAGTCCCCTATTGATGTGTTATATGGTGGTGCTTGATTATACTACACGGTGTTATACTGGGGTTGCACCGGGTTGTACTGTGGCTATGCGTTGTTGTATGGTTTTTGCGCAATGTTGTACTGTTGTTGCACAGTGTTGTATGGATTTGGGGCTTGATTGAACTATGGCGCTACTTGCCCAATCATCATTTCATCCTATACTTTGTATGCATCTGATGTTCTTTCCCGCATCAACTCCACATTTCTAGAATCTTTGTCGCCGTGGCCTACTGACTTACAAAAGGTGCAATAAGAATTCTTTGGAACTGTATGGTACTTTTGCATCATTGTGTAGTGATAAGGGTCGTGACCTAGTTTCTTGCATATTTTGCATCATAATCCTCCCTGTGGTAGTGGGTTTTTCATGCCTATTTCCATATACTACACAAATGTTGGACATTCATTCTTGTGGTTTCCTTCTTTCCTACATGTGGTGCACCAAACGACTTCTTGTTTTTCCTTATTCTTGTTCTGATTCAACTGAAATGTTAATTTATTCATATCCTCCTTCAATTCTTCAATAGTTGGGTCTGTCTGTTGGTATTGGTTCTCTTCCAGCTACAAGTCTGCCTGTAGAGCCTCGGCCTACGTCTGAAACTTTTCTTCTCATAAGGGATATTTTAGGTGTGGGAGTAATGAGTTGACAAACAGGCTTCAGTGCTGCATCTCGATCATAAGGTATTTTAACTTCCCCTTCAGTCGCTTGAATCTCTGGTCAATCTCCCATTCAGACTCTCCTGGTTTCTGTCTGATCTCGATCATTTTGTTCATGTACTGGTCCTCTGAGCTAAGCTTATGGAACTCATTAATCAATAGCTTCTTAATGTCTACTAGTTTCATCGTCGTCCCAGGGGCGTTTTTCGTGTCTAGACTCATGTACAAGTCTAGTGCACAATATCTCAGTGTGATCGCTAGCTACACAAGATTGGTATCATCATCAGTGATCTGTTTTGCCTCCCATATATTTGCACAAATAAACAAATGCTTCTCAATTTATTTTGTTTCTTCTCCACAAAATTATGGTAATCTGATCACGGGGTCATGTCCTTCCATTCTAAATACTGAATTGCTACCTCCGTCGTGCGGTGTAGATACTTGACTAGTATTGCCTGAACTGTCTCTTCCAGTTGTTTATCCTGTGGTAGGTGTACTTCTCTCTATTGAAATTCCTCCAAACTTCGATTGTCTAAATGGTGGTATTATCTTTGGTGTATTGGTCGCACATGGGTTTATGGTTTCCACATTGACATTAATATGGAAAGGATGGCTATCTTCTCCTCCTGATCTTGGGCCTCTTGTTTTCCTCTCATAGGTTGTGCATAGGATTTCCTCAATCTACTCCATTGCCCAAAGATCCTCTACCTCTTCTTCATTGCTTGCCAAGCCCTCCCTCGTAGCTATGGCTCATTTCTTAGTATTCACCTTATATTGGTAGGGTACTCCACTACGCATCGTTCCTGGTTACGCCAAGATCCACTTAAGTTGGTCGTCATCATCAAGATCCAATCCAAGAATTCCTTCTCCTTCGTGCCTTTATCCTCACCTTCGGCCATTTATCCTTCCCGTGTCAGTGCTTCCCCCCTTCCCCCATGCACGCAGAAAAGTCTAGCTGTCTGCTTCAATTGTCATTACACCTTTGTTATATAGAATTATTTTAATAGAAGTATACAATGATCGAATGTACCTTCCGTGAGGTCTGCGCAGAAACTCCTGCTCTGCTGCGATGTAGGACTTTGTTGTGTCAACTGCAAACTCTATGATGAAGCCTGCCACAATACTATCAAGCCAAACGTTGACTGTGTGGGTGAATTTGTTGTTCAGCTGTTGTAACTTCTAAATCTGTATCAGGATCTAATCTAGCTGTCAGATCCAGTTCGTCATGTGGTTATATTTCAGCCTTAGTATCCACTCCTACAGTAGGTGGGGAAAATCCTAGAAAAAGACTTCATGTAAATCCGTAAATACATGTTTATCCAGATATTTGCGAGGTGTGAGGCTAGGGTTTCTATTATCCTTCTGGGAAAACTCTATTTCTTTAGTTCTCAACCAGCCTTTGATTTCTTCTTTCGTGGGGTTCCACGGTCTCAACATTACCTTCTAGTGTCTAAGCGGTCTTCTAGTTTCACTCATTCTTTTCTCATGCATTCTATCTCATCTACTCAGTCCTCTCTTGTTCCTCTTACAACGACAATGGAACCATTTGTTGGTTAATCTATATGGATTCTCCCTACTCCCTGCGTAATAGACCCAGGGTTCATATCTTTAAGGGTACCAGCAAATCCTAAAACTATCGACCCTTCTGGTAAACCAGAAGGCAACACAATACACAGAGCGCACTGTACAGTCTCACCCGAGATTGCTTTAAATGGGTGGATGTAAGACTCGTGTGTTTATAGCCTAAGATTGAACGTGAGATAGGGGATCTGTATTCTAAGCCATTAATTATGACTTGTATTACAAACTATTGTTGTCCTCTTTTATATTCTACCTTTGTGGTATCTTTTCGTTATATTCCCACAACAGTTAACCAAGCAATATAATAACTCATTCATTTCATACAACATTTAACTACTAAAAATATGACAAATATATGTCTGCATTCATCACATTACACAGGTATTACTGTGTTTCATCCTCTCTTGGGCTACGTCCACAAAAAATTGCCTCTTGGCTCTCTTATTATGGCGGTTCTGCAATTATCGCGCCTTGCGTTTATAACTCTCCTGTAATGGGTAAGATCTCTATGAGGCGAACTAGATCACACCAGGCTCCTCAACCTGTGATCTAATCCTTGAGATATACCTTTTCTCTTCCACTTATCTCACTTTCTTTACAGAAAATAGTACATCTAATAAAAAAAATTACATAAAGCGATCTCAACTCTACAACAATAGTAAAGCTCAACCTTAGCGAATCACTTTGAACTCCAAACTCTTCTATGATACCTTCGTATATATATTTATATCTATTGGAGTCTTTAGCTGTTTGCACAAAAACCTTACAAAAACCCTAACCCTACTTTCATTAGGTCTTCCTTCTCTGCATGCGTTCATTTCTTCCTTCTAGCTGTCGCCTCCTTCTTGCATGCGTGTGTGTTGTGATTCTTGTCAGTTGTCACTTTCCTTTTGCATGCTTTCTTTCCCATGATTTCTCTTCCAACTATCATTCTTCTTTGTGCACACTTTCTTTCCCACTTTGGCCTACTTCCAACACATGGTTATCTTTCAAACTTAGTATCCACTCCTGTAGTAGGTGGGAAAAATAACAAAAGAAGACTTCATGTAAATCTATAAGCACGTATTTATCCATATATTTGCGATGTGTGATGTTAGGGTTTCTATTGTCTTTCTAGGAAAAATCTAGCTCTTTAGTTCTCAACCATCCTTTAATTTATGCTTTTTTGAGGTTCCATGGTATCAACATTCCCTTATAGTAGCTCAATGGTCTTCTGGTTTCACTCACTCTTTTCTCATGCATTCTATCTCATCTACTCAGTCCTCTCTTGTTCCTCTTAACACGGAAATGAAACCATTTATTGGTTTACTTGACTATTCTTCCCTACTACCTACGTTGTTGACCCAGGGTTCATGTTTTTCAGGGTACTAACAAAGCCTAAAACTATCGGCCCTTCTAGTAAACCAGAAGGAAACACAGTACACAGAAGGAACTGCGCAGTCTCACCCGAGATAGCCTTAAATGGATGGTTGTAAGACTCAGGTGTTTACAGCCTAGGATTGAGTATGAGATATGGGATCTTTATTTTGAACCATTTATTATAACTTGTGTTACAAACTATTTTTATCCTCTTTTATATTTTGACCTCTATGGTATCTTTTCGTTACATCCCAACAACAATTAACCAAGCAATATAATAAATCATTCATTCATTACACATAGCGTTTAACTAATAAAAGTATGACAAAGATATGCACGCATTCATCACATTACACATTTATTACCATGGTTCACCCCCTCTAGGCTACATCCACAAAGATTTGTCTCTTGGCTCTCTTATTATGGTAGTTCTTCAATTCTCGCGTCGCGTGCTTACACTTCTCCTCAGATGGGTAAGATATCTATGAGGCGAACTATATCGCACCAGGCTCCATGACCTGCAATCTAATCCTCAATATCTACCTTCTCTCCTATTCTCTATTTCAACCGCTTTACACAATTAATTCATTACATATCATATCAACCTCTACAAAAGTAGTGAACTGAACCTCATCAAACCTCTCTCTGATACCTGCATATCTATATTTTTTTCTATCGGGATCTTTAGCCATTTACACAAAACCTTAAAAAAACCCTAACCCTACTGTCGTTAGGTATTCCTTTACTGCATTCATGCTTTTCTTTCTTCTAGCTGTCATCTCCTTCTTTCATGCGTGCATGATGTGCTTCTTTCCAGTTGTCGCTTTCCTCTTGCACGCTTTCTTTCCCACGATTTCTCTTCCAGCTGTCATTCTTCTTTGTGCATGCTTTCTTTCCCACTTCAGCCTGCTTGCAACAGGGACTTTTACAATTAACCTAAACCCCATTAACCTAATAGAGAATAGCCACTTTTTTGGAATCCCTAGAACATTCTATGAAAATCAAGGCGATGACGGGATATCCTAGCATCTTGCGGGTGCTATAACCACCCGATGACTATAATATTACGCAACTACAATGCCATATTTATGTACTAGCTAATAAAATTCAAGAACTGACCATTCCTAGAGAAATTTTCCCATAGGTATGGTGTATGGGATGCTATACCAAGGGTTATATAATGATGAAATGTCCCAGACTGAGGGGTGTAGGATCCCCTCTGCAATCGATGGTGCCTCCACCACTAAGACCATCTGAAGGGGTTGTGTATGTCACATCTATAATGTCATTCCATGGCCTAGTATAGTACCATGCCTTCCCAAATCATCAAGGTACTCAAAATAATGAATATTTTGAAATTTGTATAAGTCACGAGCATTCCCTAAGGAACTATCCAATCCTACAAAAATACACCCCTGTCTTGAACATAATTTATTGTGAATTTTAAATTTTGTGGGTCACCTACTCACACTACCAAGAAATGTAATGCTCTGGATGCTCTTGTAGACAGACTGGATCGGTCTCCATTCAGGTTCGACAAAGCTCCTCAAGGATTTGGAGGAGGAAATCAAGGTGGAGGAGGTTTTAGATGTGGGTGAAATGGTGGGAGAGGACCAACTCAATGTTATAATTTCTATGAGTAGGGATATCTCACAAGATATTTTACTCTTATTAGACATCCTTGGTGTGCCCATTGTAGAAACAACACCCATTCCACTGAGGATTTCCCTGAGTTCATCGCGAAGTGGGAAGATAGTGAAAGGAATATTGGCATCAACTTGATAAATTATGAGTCCCAACCTATCACTGAAGAAAAGGCATCCAATATTAATATTATTACTAGAGGAGGAACAAGTAGTAGTGTTGATGTTTACAACTTGACTCAAAGTAAGATCTACAAGGTAGCATCGAAAGATGTTAAATATAACCCACTTGTACAAAAACAATTATTTAAGGACATTGTCAAGATATTTTGATGGATTTATAATCTTGCAATACAAATGCCTATAGACTCAAGTTGTGAGCTTCAATCTAAACTCGTGGAAACTTTTGTGGAATAGATAGATCCTCCAGCAAGAGCCCCACAGACTATTGATTTGTGGCTCCTATTATTTTTTGACATTTTGGATGACGAACAACTCACCAAGGAGTTGAAAAACACATTCAAGGGGACTTTAGAGATTCAAGGGAACCCAAAATAGTTGATTGTTGCTCATCTTCCAGAGAGAAATATAGGTAGAATACATAGGAGGAAGTAGAGATCTCGAAGATAATTTATACTAAATGCTCATATCAATGACTACGAAATTAGCAATGTTATGCTAGATTTGGAATCTGATATCAAAATACTGCCAAAGAACACTTGGGAGGCCATGGGTAAGCCCAATCTCGTCTATTCTCCCATTCAGTTGTGGATGGATAGTCAGTATTGTATCTATCATGTTAGGAGGGTGTAGAATGTTGAAGTGGAATTAGTTGGAGTAAATATAATGGTCAACTTTGAGGTTATATAATCAAAGGGGAGAAGGACCCATACCCATATCTATTTTTCATCGACTGGGATTATGATAATTATGTTGTTATAGATCTTAAGAGGGAAATCATGACCTTCGAAGCAGATGGTATGAAGGTAACCTAGCCTTTATACCCTTACCAAGGTCCTGTATATACAGACCCGATCGAGGAGAACATGGAATAATAGGAATGTTACACATTATTTTGTTGCAACCGATAATTTTCACCTATTTTCCATCATCCAAAGCTTAAAATCCATGATCACTAAAGAAAGAACTTTTCCTTAAAGAAGTCATAATTTATTTAAAAACACTATTTTGTGAAAGTGTCGCATTTTGCACCACTACAACATGAAAAACTCTTAAGTGTCAATTGTTGCACCACTGCAGATAGCGACAATGCCTCATTTTTCTAGTTCACAAGGTGAGACATTGTTTGAAAGGGAGGGAAAAGGAAGAAAATCATGAATTTTCTAGAGAGAATTTTCAAAAATGAGGTGTCCTCCGATCGATTTGGATCTCACCCGTAATCCTGATTTGGGGAGATCGTAACATCTCATCCTAACCTACTCTTAAATCTATAAAAGGAGACTTCTCTCATGAGAAAAGGTTAATAGCTAATGGAGAATAACAAGTAGTGAATAATGGTTAATATATTTATCTTATGATTTGTGATTAGAATATTGTTCTTTGGCATTAAAAGATTATTGTGTCAAAGTATCCAGTTGATGGTGATGGAACTCATGGAAGCAATGTGGGTATTGGAGCAATGAACCATTGGAAAGATCCTCACAACACCAAGGCACTAGTTGTAACTCTTCTATTATTATTAATATAGAAACATGATTTCTTTCCTATAAATATTTTTCATCGTAAATTGTCTTTATTACATTTCTCCTTGGTCATCTGTATAGTTTTTTCGATGTACTATTGTTGCTTTCACTGGTTAGCTTGTTTTCTTATGCAGGATTCTATTAAAAAAACTTTGAATCAATCTAGGAGCTACAATTAGCAAGGAAAACCGTCAATAAAGAGGTATGATCCCTTACTTATCAGTGTTTCAATTGTATGAATCTAAGGAAAGTAATATGTTATGTGTTGTTTTGTTCTAGCTTGGGTTCCCAAACTAGGGAGATTGGTTTGTGTCTACATTGACTAATTTGTCCATAAACAAAATTGGTGACCATACTAGGGAGAAAATCCTCCAAATTTTCTCTCTTGGTCTTACTTCCTTGCCTTGTTTTAGCTCTTTAATTCATTTCCTGATACTTTTTTAGCATTAGACCTTGCAATTCATTGGAAAATTTCCATATTTTTTTGTTTTTTCAAGTTTTTATTGGTTGTCACACCCTCCATTTGAGACACAGAGCAATATTGTCACATTGTACTTCCATCTAGCCCGCGACACTCTCTGTTGTCATAATCTATTGCATAGTAGCCTGTGACACTACTTGAAAGAACAATTTTTTATTTACTCTTTCCTTCCCATATTTAATATCTAGCTCTTGCTGTGAATTTTAGGTTTTCTTAACAAACTTCTTGATAGTTTTAAAGTTTGATTTTGACCATTTGTTTTGTTCTTGAAATTTTTCCATCGCTATCTTTGTTTTGGAAATTTTTTCTTACTTCTGAAATGGGTATAATCTCTTATCTTTGTCTTCGAGTGTCTTTCAATCTGGATTTTGATTTCTCTTACCAAAGTGTTTGGTTTTTCATTATTTGGTGAGAAGCGAGTTTTTATTTTTCTTGAATACTTTATTTTACAAAACAAAAAATTTACACATTTCCTGGATTACTTTTGCTTTTAAATAATTTTTTTTCTTTTCTATTTAGATTTATCTTTGAAAACAAAATTTTTAATCCTTGCACTGCATTAGTTGGAGGGCATTTTTAGTTGTTTTGAGTAGTAAATTTCTTGGTATTTATGAAAATCTAGGACATTGTGCATTTAGGAATACAAAAGTTTCTCCCTCTCATAATATAGCTTTCATTGAAGTGAAATATCTCATTTTCATCTCTTTGCATCATTTCGAGTCAGTAAAAACATCATATTTTCCATGTCATTTTTCCTATTGAGTAAATAATAGCCATAAAATCAACACTAATAAAATTTATTCGAGATTTTTTGATTGGTAGAAAACCAACATTATATTAGTTGTAGGTATTTGGAATAGGTTTTGAGGTTAACTCTCCAAAGCAACAAAGAAAACTTAGAATCCTAAGATAGGGAGAGAAATCATTTTTCCACATCATTGTTCTGGGCAACCCTTTTCACACAAGGGTCAATCACGAGGTCACATTGGGACCAATAACGTAACTAACCCTGCTTTGTTGGTCTTGGTGGTGTGGTCTACACATATTACAAATGGTGTGGAAAGACACTTGGAGGTCACTTGAGGGGAAACTCTCAAAGAGATTTCAGGTCTTAATTTCCCTTCCCTTGTGTGTATACCTAATTGTCGATTGCTTCCCCAAAATTTTTTTGTTGTAAGTGGTGACCTTAGTGGATTTTATCTTTAGGGTTTATACACAAGGTGACGCTGAGGAATTTTTTTTTTTACCTGGGATAGATGTTTTTAAAACTCACTCGAGCTCCTTGGAGGGTAATCCATGGTTTTACCGTGAGGAATCTTGCACCAGGGTGTAAGTCCATTAAGTAGGTCGACAACGTAACTTTTCCACCCGCTCTATCCTATCCCCTTCTCATATTGGTCTCATGATGCTAGATTTCATCACCAACTAGTGCGTCATTGTGATAAGATCATTTTGTTGTGTTTGCTTCCTATAATTTTTAGCGAGTGTTGTTTTTTTTCCCTAGTAGACCATAGGTATAATTGGTAATTATTAGTAAAATTTGCAGTGGTATAACATCTTCAATGTTCTTATAGAATGTAGGGTTTTCCCCCTGAACTACTAGAAATGTCACAACCTAAAAATTTAGACATTGAGACTACACAACTTGAACCTATACAACCGGAAAACACAAAACAATTTGAAATAGTAGAAGAATTTGAGGTAGTGCAAACTGATACTTTAGAACTTGAGTAACTTGAGATTGAAAGAACATATATTGTTGATCCTGGACCTATTGAACTTGAACTGATTGAAACAAAAATACTTGATAATTTTCCTCTTTCACTAAGTTTAGTTTCAACACCTTCACTTTCTAGTCCTTAATAGGATATTCCTTTACCAAGTTCAATATCTATCCCATCACCTGTAACTCCAAGAAACTCTATCGTTTCAAACAGGTTGGAATCAATTCCTATATATGTTAGTTATCACAAGTTTCTCTCTTTAGAGGTTGGTCTCGTTACTATAGAAGATATCTTGGAAGAGAGCCATCTTCACTTTAATCCATGTATAATTGATTTAGAAGGACCTCTTCTTATCCAATTACCTACACCAATTATATCTCCTTGAAAGGACAAATATTGGTATCAGTCCTTAATTGTCGATAATCAAACTCCATTTTTATGTACACCATCATCTTTTTTCACTGGGTCGACCATGGATCAATTGAAATATACAAAATCTATATTAGGAAGTACCGAACTGCAAACCTTACCTCTTACTATGGGTGGAACTTCTGTACACAGTGGATCTAGTGTATCTTATGATTTTGGTGGACCTTCCATACCTCTTGGGTATTAATCACTCAGTGGAAAATTTTCTAGAGCTTTGACCAGTGCCTCACTTTTTCATTATCCTCCTTGGTCAAATGGTATGCCGAGTTCATCTAGTATGTCTATTCCAAGTATGGTACACACCTCACAAACTTATGTTGCTCCTGGATCTATTCAACAACCTAGTTTGATGAGTGGTATGAGTGTTCCAATTCAATCATTTGTAGGCCCATCTATGTCTTTGACCATTATTCAACCATCCATAGGGCTATCTGTGTCTTTGATTGTCATTCAATCTGTTGTAGGATGCATTTTTGTTGGGGGGAATTCTTTTGTAGGACCATCTTTTCCTGCTTGGGGGTAACCTTCGTTAACAAGGATAAATCCTCATTTTGGAAAAAAATATCCTATTGGGAATTACTCTTCTAGAACATATCCCCCTTTTGGTCAACAACCTCCTCTTGGACAACAAATTCCTCTTGGTCAAAAACCTCCTCTTATTCAACAACTTCCTCTTGGTCAACAACTTCATCTTGGTCAACAACCTCCTCTTGGTCAACAACCTCCTATTGATCAACAACCTTTTATAGGAAACCCTATTGGAGGACCCTCTCAATTAGGATTTTCACAACCCATTGGTACCCAAATATTTAGTGGTGATTCATTCCTTGGAATGGAAATCACTCCATCAAATTTACCTCAAGCCAGTGTGGCTGGTGGAACTCAAGTCCCTATTGGCCCATCTTTCCACACATATACTCCTTTAGCTCATGTTAATGATACACAAGCAAATATGGGACCACCCTTCCAGGTTTAGCATCCTAGTGGAACTCAGGTGCATCTAGCACCAGTGTACTCTAAACAATGATATCCTCCTCCTCCGAGAGCTAATCCTTACGTTGCTTACCAATATCCTACATTTCAACAACCTATATTTAATCAAAAGTTACCATTCCTAGAAACATTAGACTTACCCAACCTATCAAAACTAACAAATGGGCCCATTTTTCATTCTCCATTTTGGCCATTTATCCCTTCCAAGTTACCAAGTGATATTCCAAAATTTGATGGGAATCCTGGAGAAGACCCAACAAATCATGTCATGACTTATCATTTATGGTGTTGTTATGAGGAAAATCACTCTATGGCATGGGGTAAACCAAAACAGATGGAAATGACTGCATAAATAAACTCTAATATCATGTATTCTATATAAACAAACATACTAACAAGACAAGGTTAAAATCATACCTCGTCCAGGCGTTCGATGAAGTCCTATATTGAGCACTTGACCCAAAGCTATATACCTGCAAATTTTCCTCAACAACCAAGATACACTAGCATATGGTGATAATATATAAATGTATCACATATAATAGCATAATCCATCAATATTCATAACAAATATGCACATGGAATAACAATTCAAATATTTTTGAGACATTCATTGGATGATAAAAGAGTATTTCTATTTAAATGTAATCAACAGAAGTGTATGAATGACAAAATTCTATGTTGGCATGTTCAAAACCCAGAAACTAAGTCCCTTCCATCTGGGCCTCAACCACTTAAATCCTCCACCAAAGGCAAGCTCATATAAGAGAGACAATGAGGTTCGCCAACAAATAGGGAAGAGCTTGGGGGTTGAACAATGTGTTCAAACTTAAAAGGACAAAGGGATGAAGACTCAATATGAAGTGAATAATTTCTCCAGAGTAACTTTTCTCTCAAAGTTGAATTCTTTTCCTCCTTTCCAAAACTTGGATATGGCCCATTTATAGCCTTAAAATGGAACTGAAGGGTCAAGTCAGAACGTTTCTAGTATATGGAAGGTCAAGGATCATGGATCTCATGACGTGACATGGAAACATGACACCATTTTTTTAATTTTGGGCACAAAACCCGATGTACACGGGTTGTAATGGTGCAACCTACGTATACACATGATGTGTAGCTATTAGGGCATGTATATGTGGAAAAATATTATTTTTAGCTCTGGGAATTGCAAAAAGGGGACTTTGAGTATGCATAGGGAAATGGAAAAGGCCTTCTAAGCAAGTTGCATGGGGTGAGGAAAATCTTGCTATAACAGATGCCCCCTAATGTGTGAGGCCAGAGGAGTATCTGTGATGGCCAAAATATATTATTATTCCCAGAAGTGGAGTAATGGAGACCCAGCTAGACGAAATCGTTACTCATAATAATATTACAATCCATAATGAATTTGTGCGCATGAATGCCAATTTGAATTACATTGTAGATCCATGTGGAGGTATACCAAACAGTTGTTCATGGCCATGAATAGGAAATACAAAGGTAGATACATGTCGTAGGTTATCATAGTCATGAACAAGGCCCAGTTGAAAACAGTCTCAAAATCATTCTAAAGATATCTGTATACAATGAAGTACAATCTTATCTCCCATGATTACTGAAGTCATATAGGTATTAGTCCAACAAATGATAGCAACAATGTAGGAAAGTTGCGACTATGAACTGATGTCTTCAAGTCTTATACACGATCCACCAAAGGTGCAAGTCTACATCATGTGAATAAAGGAGTTGAGGTCGAACACAATGAGACTTCATTTGATTACCGATCATTAAGGTATATCATTAAAAAAAGAGAGACAACCTACCGATGATGAAAGTAAGTATCAAGGAACTGAGTACATTCTTACAGGTGTGGATAAAGGAGTTGAAGTCGATGGAAGGAGACCCGCTGAAAGAAGAGGATTAAGGCATATGTCATTATTCAACATGAGGTACACAATAATATCTTGATGATTTGGAGGAACTTGGATGAATAAAATGTTCACGAACCAATGACCATGTGCGTCTCTCGTATTCACCAGATGTAAGCAGTGCACGAGAAAGACCCTCTGAATAGAAGCCAATTAGAAAAAATTTCAACAAAGGTGAGGAAACCACCAATAATGCTAATTTAATCCAAGACACTACATGAATCCCAATGTGTGAATAGATTTCTTGTCATTGAACACAAGGGAAAACCCCCAGTAGCAACCAATGAGGAGATATCGACTTTTGGGTTCAACGTTACCTACCAATAATGAAAGTAGGACCAAGGTGCAAGATAGGACTACAACTTCATGTAACTTTGAGACACACTGAGGGTATGGCCAACATGCAAAGTCAAGAGTTCTGAGAAATGGTCAAGACAGGCTTATAGACATCCTTTGAACAAGAGCATGAGACATATGGAAGACTTTGGCAACATAGACTTGTTGATGGGGCATAAATCCCCTGATTCAACAGCAGGAACCAAACCCGCCATTGAGGACCAATTAGACTCTACAGCGTTTGGAGTGGAATGGTTCTCCAGATATTGTGATCTATCCAAATTATCGATTGGATTTGTGTCTTTTGGTGAAGGCTCTTCCTTCAGTTAGGAAAGTTCCATTTCTATATTTCTCTTGGGTGGGGATGATATGAGAGAGAGGCAAGCCAGTATAAAACAACATGACAAATAATAGGACAGAGGTTTTAACTAGAGGGAAGAGGTCGAGCTTGGGATAACCCGTTGCTCAAACATGAAGACAGTGATTCTATGTCGCAAGGCCTACTACTAATACATTAACCAAATGAGAATCCAATTACTGTTTGAGAAAAACTAATTTAACAAAAGAAAACACATAAGTAATCAAGATCATGGTAAGAAAAATAATTCATCTACCATAACATTCATCACATAACAACACAACAATTTATCCTCATCATTAAAGAAAAGAACATCAAGACATTGCACCAGATAACTTGACAACATAATCAATTGCTCTTATGCATTTACTGCATCATTCATGGAACAGGAAAGGAAGTAATTCTTCTCCAACTCAAATCACATACATCTGATGAAAATAGCTTGTCTTTGGTCCAAAAGGACTTCTTAATTCACAATAGTCTCAAAATAATTATCAACAGCCAAAAAAGGGAGTTCTTACAACAACCATCGACCTTTTACTCATCGATCGATGTCTCTATTTATAATCTAAAATTCAATTGTAATTAAAATCTAAATACAATTTAGGCCAAACAAAAGATTCCATGTAGAGTGATCATCCAATAGTTTCTTTCAACGGTCCACCTGAGATGTCTCTTGAAAAGGGTGGATTCTTTCATATTCAGACCAGCTGATAAATAGATTTTCACAAGTTTGAGCCCATGGGAACCTGTGTTGTTCCATAGGAGCAGCATATTCTCCTCAGATGTCTATTGCATGTGCCCGATATTTTACCAAACTAGATTTCAACAGTTGCAGCTTGGCTCGAGCTCGGATCGGATGACCTGTGAATTGTTGCACTTGTCCTGGCATTGCATCGGTGAATTTTGCGCACCCTTTGGCCTAGAGAGAGTCTTGTATGGAGTGTGTCTTAAACACATCACTCCGGTTAGTGAATTCATCATGAGTGATGAATTAAGGGAGATCGACATCTTTCATTACTTTATTAATTTTACTCCAGTGTTTTTGGCACTTGGCCCATTGCTTTTGAATTTCTCGGTGTGGGTCCCAGGTCATCTTCACCCAGTATTCGATGGATTTCTTCATGTGGTCGAAACTACTTTTTCCAACTAGCCGAATGCCATTATTTTCCTTTTCTCGCCCCTGCTAGACCACTTTAATGTATTTGAGTCTCTCTACCACTAACTGTGCCTTTTCGTGCCATTTTTCCATCTCTTTGCATGTCATGAGTGTCATAAGAGTATCCTCCTGGAATTCGACTATGTTCCCGGTCAACAGGTGCCTTTCCCTGTTGAAATCGTTATAAACTCCATTGAATTATTACTTCATATATGCAGTGGTCTGTGTGGCCCCTTTATAGTATTTTACAAGATGGCGTAGGTGTTCAAGAGCCTCCCAGGTGCCATCTAGTTCCTTTTCATCTCACCTGGCTCTGTTCTGGGCGACATCTGAGAGGGATTTTCCTACACCAATCAGTTCATATGTTCAAGAATCTGTAGTGATGATTAGGTTCCCTTCTGTGGTAGCCACGATGGATTGATCCAAAGTGATCCTTCGCCTCTTCACAGTATTTTGAACAATGGCCTTCCTCTTTTGATTGTAAGAGATCCCATAGATGTCTTCTACTTTATCTACGGGTTCTAGTATCTGTTGATCTCCCCATGAGAGGCTATTCCTCAGACTACCTGTGGTGTATATTTTCTCAGGAGTGGTCTCTCAAATTTCTTCACTCTGTGTTGTGGGTTCATCCTCTTCTTGTCATTCGCCTGGGACTTGAATATTGGGCATGATGGAGGCATCGAACATAGACTCATTGTTTACTTGTTCGTTGACCTTAAAGCTGTCGATTCTCTTTTGCATAGTTTCGCCACTTGGTCTTGCTTATGCTTCCTGTCTATCAGACTCTCTTGTGTCTAGGCCACCTTCATACCCTATTTCCATTTGTGAGGCCTTCTTGTATTGGACTTCGGGCTCAGGGGAAGTGATTTTCTTGGGACCCTTTTATTCTTGGACTCGCACTAGGGTGTTCTGATCGGTTTTTGAACTCTCTTCGTCATTGTAAATATGTATAAGATTACTCAATGGATTGGGTGCTTGTGTATCTATTGATACCCGACTTGTCTCTAGTTGAGTTTTCCCTTATTTCAAAGGATCGATCGATGATGTTGTGGGTTCAAAGTTTCCCAACCTAGGGGCGTTGTCAGGGACTGTGGAACCGAGATCATTTGACTCCGTCGGGATACTCTGAACAACAATTGAGGCTTCATGTCTTATTAAAAGGTAAGGGTCATCCCGCATCCATTTCATCAGCAACTCGGTTTGTTGAAACAACAACGTTCCCCTTTCTCTTGCAGCTTGATCTTCCAGAAGATCCCTGATTTGTACCGGGGATTCCTGGTGAATTCTCGCAGCTTCGATCTCTTCTTCGGGATCGCTTATTTCTTCATCCAATTCATGTGAAACTGCTTCTCCCAGGTGTCGGTTAATTACTTGAACTACCTTCTCCAGAAATGTTGTTTGCTCTTCGTGGCTCATAGATCTAAACCTGGTTCCTCGAGGATCACCTCTCCTGGATGCCACCACATTCCAGTCTTGGGCATTTTCAGTAAATATTTCATCTTTGAACTGGTCGTGGGAATAGGGAGAATAGGATGATACCTGTGACGCATGTTGTAGAACCAATCCCTTGGGATCATGTTTGCGAAATCGACCAGTTTGGAACCAAAATTCCAATTGACCTAGACTGAGTTGTTTAGCATGCGTGGTATATTTGACCATGTAGAACAGAATATGAAACCCATATGGTATGAAAGCTCGCTTCTTGTCTTTTAATAAAGTTGTATTGTATCCTTGTAGGATGGTTTGATAGAAAATTTCCCCTAACACTAGCCAGTCGGGAACATAAATGGGTAATAACTGGGGTGCTCCTATGGCACCGAAAACTCTGATGTAGGTTTCCCGTTCTGCCAAATACCAGTGACCAATTTTGGCTATAACCTTATTTGCTTCATCTGATAATCTAGGGCACTCTCTTCTGAACAGCAAGGAGTAAATGCGTGCAATAAATTGATCATAGATGACAACATAGGATTTTGTGTACCTGTTTTCCCATAGGATGTTGAAGTATACATGGGCAGCCAGCTCTGAAGGGTTCCAATTTAGATTCATCCCAGCAAAAGTGTTCCTAGCATAGATCACGTCTATTAGATACGAAGCCATGTATAAGGCGGGGGTATCTCCCTCCTTCATCTCCTGATCCTATCTTATGCAAGTGCTTAACTGTTTGGAGATGATGGCACCCCAGTTGAAGCCTATGCCTGAAATATCGATTGTAAAATCCAGAGGCATCCAAGCCTATGAAAATCGAGAACATTCTTTTTCCCCATGTAACCTGCAAAGTAAAGCCATGAGGTATATGTATGGTTCCTTGATATTAGTCATTGGGTACCAGCCAGCATCCCAGTTTGTGAATTTTTCATCTTCTCTCCACCAAGATGACATGATTTTGCTGGTATTGTGTGATGCATAGAAACTTAAGACGAAATCAGTGCTCAGCTTTAGCTCAGAATCTTTGAGCTTATAGTAGTTTTGAACCTCTGATGGAAGGAAGAATCCGACACACTCATCTTTATCATCATTAATAAAACACTTTTGGGCGTCAGTGTGGTCAATGATCCACTTCAATATCTCAATGCACAAAAATACTAGAGATCAGCTTGCCACCATGTGCAAATAAGCCCTGCAAATATTGGGGAGGACCTCATCGTCGAGCTTCCTCATTTCATGATCACTATGCGGGGTATATTCGAGGCGTTCTTCTTTCTTGATTTTCTTGAAAACTTATTTCGAGCGAGGAAATGCCATCTTGGCTCTAATACTTGCCTCCATGTCTCGAAAAGTTGGGGGCTGGACAAAAGGCTCCTTGGTGATTCTCTTAATGACGGATACTGGTTTGGGAATGAAATCTAATTTATTTGCAACTGATGGGGAGGAGCCTTCTCCTACTTCTGATTCCTGCAGCTTAGGGTCTCTCGGCGATTTCCTAGTGGACAGCTTCTTCGGAGGCATTATTTGTGCAATTTAAAATGTCATTTGAACATGCATGCAGGGCAACATTGGGTGAGAATATATAAAATGGAGTGCAAAAATTCAATAAGAGAACCCATACCTGTAATGTTGGCTAAGATAACGGTTTTAATACTCACTTGACTTTGAATGCTTCCTGTGGACTATTAGCTTCACTCTCCTATCTGCCCTGAACTTCTTGCTGTGCAGAATGGGATCATACACAATGACTTGAAAGGAATATAACTGGGAGATACTATCATTCATACCCATTAGTTAATACAAGTAATGAACACAAATTCAAAATAAACCACTATCGGATTTTCTGCAAAGAAATTCTGACTAGTTGACGACGGAGGCACAGATGGAGATGCATTGTATCGAAAATTTTAACGGTTCCTTTTGATTCATGCATGAGTCAGTAACTAATGCACGATCCACGAATCAACTGAGAATCGTAATTGTGATGTACCTACCACACTCTGGGGTCAACACATCTCGTCCTGTCATGTCACTTGGCGAATGAATTGGGGATCGGTTATTATCAGAGTGTGTACTTACATTGATAGGCTATTGATGAAACTTTCGACATCGACGATATAGGGGTTGGTGATCGGGGGGTTTACTCTTTCTTTCATGCGGTGCGTATTATTACACTTTCTTCCCAAGCCAATCGAATCGGTCTTCAGTAAAATCCTTCCCAAGGTTTATTCATAGGAAAGAAACATTCCATTAGCTGATGCCGATGAGGGTCGGTATTCAGCTACTTTGATTCTCCAAACAGTTTTCGCCACCATCATCTTCCACCGATGTCAAAATTCTCTTGTGAGTCGGGGAAAAATTATGGGTCGATGATTCCTCGAGTAGTTGTTAAGTATTTTAGAGTTAAGATGATTCTTTGTTGTATGTTCAAGTAAAATCTTAATCAATTAAAACATGAAACATATAAGAGAAGTGAAGGATCAGTTTCAAGCCGAGACAAAAACGGTCAAAAGTAAACTACAGGGTGGTACCCAAAAGGAAATATTCACAGAAATTTTAGGGTGTGTTGAGTACTCAACAAATGGTGATTCACTAGGTGGACGCAGAATCGTTTTTCCTCTTCCCTTTCCCTCGAGGTATTTCTGAACCTTAGAGAAGATATCTCCGATACTTATTTTATTCATATTGACCGAAGTCATTATTTTCTTCTTCTTTTTTTTATTATTATTATTATTGGAAGTATTGTTTTAGGGCTTGACTGTTTACTGGGAGGGCATCAGGTTTCCCCCTCAGATTTTGCAACCAATAAGTACCTACCCCAATCTTCTCAGCTACCTGGAAAGGCCCAAGCCATAGGTTATGAAACTTGGAATGTTTCCCTTTGGGTTCATTCGCCCTATCCCACTTCAGGACTAAATCTCCTATTTCTAAGTTCTTTTCCATAGTGTTATGCTTATCGAACCATCTTTTCATTATCTATTGATGAGCCAAGAATTTTGACTTAGCCTTTTCTCTCTCTTCTTCCAGCATGAGAAGAGTGTTGATCCTCTATTCTATGGTTGACGAGGGTTCCTTGTTAGAATCTTGGGCCAATTGGAGAGATGGAAGATAAATATCGTTCAGGAGGATGGCTTCCTGTCCATAGACCAGAAAGTATGGGGTATTTCCTATGGCTTCTTTGGGTGTGACCCTATCGATCCATACGGCATTATGAAGTTGATTATGCCAATTTATTTGGTTGTCCATAGCCATCTTCTTTAGTATCCTTACCAGGTTCTTGTTGGTTGATTCTGCCACAACATTTCCCTAAGGGTAATAATTGCATAGTACTTGATTATGATTCCTTTGTCCATAGAAAACTCCGTCAATAGTGTAGAAGAGAAGTAAGATGAATTACCAAATACTAGAACATAGGGGACATCAAACCTTGTGATCAGTTGTTGTTCTATAAATTGGATTACTATTTTCTCATTTACGTGAGTCAGAGGAATGACCTCTGCCCATTTTGTGAAATAATCGGTGGCAGTAAGAATGTACTTGTGCATTTTGGAAGATCTAGGAAAAATTTATCCTATGATATCCGACCCCCACTGCTCAAAAGGTCTACAAACCATTACAGGATGAAGTGGGATTGCTACCTTGTTTTCCTTACCAGTGCTCATTTGACAATTCTTACAATTCCTAGTGTAGGTATGAGCATCTTTGAACAAAGTGGGATAATAGCTGGCTCTCATAATTTTATGAGTGGTGGTGTTCCCTGCAAAGTGTCCCCTGGTGGGGCTATCATGGAGTTTCGTCAGCACCTTGTCAGTGTCTTCTCATTCGAGACATCTCAATAAAACCCCATCATAATTGATCCGTAAGAGTACCGAATTTATAAGATGATAATGTGTAGATTTCAATCTTAGGGCTCTCCTTTCCTTAGGGTTGAGGTTCTCGGTACAAGCCTCGTTATGCAATAGATAAGTCAAATCCTTGTAATAGGAGTCTCATGTTGGGGAGATGTATGCCACTTCATTGCACCATAGTGCCATTTCGTTTTCCCACCCGGAATGTTCATTTGCTTGATCATGGGCTTCGACTGCAAGCTTACACAAACCTTGTCCTTTTACTAGTTTGGAAGGTTTTATGTCTAAATAAAAGTATTGGACTACTTCCATCCATTTCCCTCTCCTTTCCCCCATTTCTTGTTGAGTAAATAGGGATCGAACCGCAGGGTGTGGCACAATCACCATAGTGTGATTTTTGAGAATGTAGGATCTGAAATGTTTTACTGCCTTGTAGACCACATAGGCCTGTTTATCTATGGAAATATTATTAAGGTCAGTTCCTTGAAGATTATTACTCATAAAGGACACCAGGGCCTCATTGTTGTCATCATATTTCTGGGTCAAAACCGCGGTGAGCGATTGGTCGGAGGAAAAAGTATACAGGTTAAAATGCCTATTGAAATTGGGACTTCGCAACACCGGGGCTCGAGAGATGGTGGATTTGATATTTTTGAAAGCGTCTTTCCATTTATCATCCCACTTGAATTTGGAATCCTTGTGAATCATCTTTTGTAAGGGTTTGATGATTTCGACGAAGTCGAGAGTGAACTTCCCAACGAAATTTTTTTTGCCTGAAAAAAGATTGCATGGCCTTCTTGTTATGGGGAAACAGGAGTTGAGCTATGGCCATAATCCTTTTGGGGTCTATGTGAATCCCTACTTGGGATATAATATTACCTAACAACTTTCCTTCCTCGACACCAAAGATAGTTTTCTTAGGGTTCAGCGATATATCGTACTTCCTGCATCTCTCAAATATCTGAGTTAAGTGTTGGATGTGTTCTTTTATATTCCTTGAATACACTGTTACGTCATCTAAATAAACTAACACAAACTTATTGATGATTCCCTAGAAAGCCATGTCCATGGCCCTTTGAAAGGTTTCTTCTGCATTAATTAAGCCGAAGGGAATGCACTTATTAGCGAAGGTTCCCCATTTGGTTTGAAAGGTAGTTTTTAATCGGTCTTCTTCTGAAACCAACACTTGGTTGTATCCTTAAAAACTATCTAGTAGGGAGAAAATATATGAGCCCGACATGATTTGTAGCAGTTGTTCCATCGGCAGGACAGGATAATTGTCCTTTTTTGAAGCTCTGTTGAGGTTCCAAAAATCTACACATAGTCGTATTTCTCCTAACTTCTTCCTCACTGGAACAAGATTCACTACCCAAGAAGAATGCCTAACTTGGAAAATTGTCTTTGCATCTAAAAGTTTCCTCAACTCTTGATACATGAGAGGTTCTAGGGATGGATGATACTTTCGGAGCTTCTGTTGGAAAGGCTTCATCTCGGGTTTTAACGGGATAGTGTGTTGAATGATGCAGGTGTCATATGTTTTTAAATCCTTATAGGACCATGCAAAAACATCCTGGTATTTCTTGAATAATCTGAGGTAGGCCTTCCTCTCTTCCTTAGATACAGTTTTGCCAAGATTTACATTCTTCTAGTTCTCTGGAGTCCCAAGATTCACAGTTTCATGGAGGGGGCAAGAGCTACCAGTTTTCGCATTTTTTGGTTCTTTAAAGTGATCCTTTAGATCAAAAAGACTTTCTAGATTCACTATCCCCTTAGGGATTGTGTGGGATTTCAATTTTCCAACATCTTTTCCTGTTTGGGGATTAGTCTCAGTTATTTTCTCTCAGAATTCTTCATCATCTATGGCTAGGTCTTTGAAATTGTCTTGGTTGGTTAAGAAGTTTATGATTTTCCAATCTCCTTCAAAGACTTTCCAATTGTAAATATTTTTTGGCACCGACGGTCTGAAGAGACGCTCCACAATGAATCGGCAGGCTTCATAATCCTCTAAAGACGATAGTTGGGAAGCTGCTATGGCCAAGGAGTCGGCAAGAACGTTTTTTTCCCTTGATATCGCGGTGATATTGAAAGCGTTAAAGTGGTCCATTAGCCTATGAACCTCTTGTTGGTAGTTCTTAAGATGAGGTGAATTATAATGAATAGTATTCCTAACATTTCTAACAATGATCTCAGAATCCCCGAAAACCTTCAATTCCTTGATACCCAAATCTATGGCTTTCTTTAACCCTTGTACTAGAGCTTCGTACTCGGTGGTATTGTTGGTACATTAGAATTCTAGTCTACAGGACAGGAAATGAAGTTTACACCTCTGATCCATGAGTATCACCTAGCTCCTGACCCTTCTTTCGATTTAGATCCATCAAAATAAAGGGTCCAAATTTGCGAACGATAATCGCCCGTGTTCTGTTCTCTAACCTTTTCCTCTAGAATTCCTAGTGCGGGGTTTTGACAAAAAAGAGAATATTCTATTGGCATCAGGGATTCTTCTCGAAATATCATTTTGGATTTTTGAGTAAGTGGAACATCGGACAGGAGAGGAGTGAAGTCGTCGAAGTGATAATCGCACGAATAGTTTCCCAACATGGGGAAGTCGGTAGAGGCTGGTTCATTTGGGGTTTCCAGATCAGTGACCGTATGTTTTAGATATCTTTCCCTATCGATTCTGATCATGTTCTTGTATCCCTTCAGTGGAAGCCAAAGGTGTGCCCAGTCGGTACTGAAATATCCATTCAACTTTTCAGACCAATCTCGACTCAGCAATAGCCCATATGCCTCAGGGATGTCCACCACGATGATGTCAATCACCTGCACGAAATTAGGGTGCATTTCTATCCTAATCATCACATCTTTGATCTCTCCCGTGACCTTGACCTAGGTCCTGTCTAGTTGTATGACATGTTTATCACTTTTGAGAGGAAGGACGCCCCCGAATTGACCAAGAAATTGTGAATATTCTTGTTGAAGACTTCAAACGTCAAAAGGAAGGGCAACACAAAAGGCCTTTCTTTCATACCTTCTGAGCAGGTTTTCACGGTTGGCTTGTTTTTCATATTTGTTGGGTGGAGAGTCATGTTCTGACTATTTCCATTGGTCGGGTTTCCTACCAAAATCAGAGCTTGCAATAGGAAGTCTTTCTGCTGAGGAATTCTACATACGCCCATAATTGATATATTAGCTTTAATGTTCTTCAAATATTCAACTACAATATACTCTAGTTTAGGGTAATATTGGGTGTGGATGCTTATAGTATTTTTACCGAGGGCGAAAGGCATTTTCAGGCAGTCAAGATTTAACTTACTTTGCGAGGCCCCGAGGGCATCGACATATTTCGAGCCAGGTTGGCCCTTGCTACATGTATGTACTTCCAATACCTCTGCGGGTTATTATCGAGACTCAAACAGGTCGCATGAAGACGTGATCATGTCGAGATCCCATATCAGCATGGTTGTGTCTCACAGTGGGTCAACTTCTTCCTGATCGACACTATTCATGGATGAACTACTTGACTGTTTGGTCAGGGAGACTTCGTCCAAAAAATGATTGGCCATTAAATTCATGGCATTGACCCATTGAGGGCATTCTCTTTCTGAGTGATTTTCTTGGTGGTAGGCATGGAAACAATCAGATGCGACATTCCCTAGGTCAATTCTTGAGTTGGCTAGGGGAGATTCAATCACTTTGAAAGGATGATTTATTTTAAAGAAAGTCTTATAGGGTTTTTGGTCTTGGTTTCCCTCCCATGTGCTTCTTTTGATGTCTATAATCTCATTCAATAGCTTCTTAACCATGATGCAAATCTTCTATATCTCCATTACCTTTGTCGGGAGTTTGTTCAGCCAGTTTCCCTGACGGTCTGGTCAAAATGAGTCCTCTTCTAGGGGGAGATTGTCTTTCTTTCCTCACTAGAGAAGCCCAGCCTTCTTTACATCCTTTCATCTGGAATTCTATCATCTTGGCTTCTTCAAAATTTTCTGCAAGGGTTTTCTTGGCGGATCTTTTAACGGACATGTAATTAGAAGCTGGGAGCGCATTGGCATAAACCTCAATTTTCAATTCTTGAGTTGGTTTCACCGCGGGCTGGAATTTGTTTAGGATGGTCATGAATATTTGATTGAAATCTTTGACCCTTTCTTTTGGGGTCATGGTGGCTGTGAACAACTCATCCATAAGGGCTCCCGTAGTAGTTTCTTCCACAAATTTGTCTAGAAAATCCTTTTGGAATTTAGTCTAGTTGGTTATGGATCCTATCGACAAATTAAAATACCACGTGGAAGATGAATTTTCAAACATGTATGTCAAAATTCTTCATACTTCATCTTCATGTTGAACGTTCATAAGTCTGATCACAAGTATGAATTTCTTGATGTGATCTTCGGGAAAACCTGAAGTTTCAAGATCATACTTGGGAAGCAGCGTTTCCAGGTACTGGGGAAGATTATGTATTCATCCCGGGATGGCCACAACATCTCCTTCCAACCAAGGTTGGTTGTCTTGAAGTGGAACTTATCTTTCCTCCCCATGACCGTTGTTCCCTTCCATATCTTCAGAGTTGGAGTCAAACTCTTATTCTTCCAAAAATTTGTTATGTTCAGAGATGTCGTCGACTGGCATCTCAGGTATTAGATCAAGAGGCTCTTGGATTTTAGTAATCACGAAATATATCAAGTCTTTGACAGAGTGTATGAAAACTTTGTCGAGAGTGATGACAACTAATATGCTTTGTTCTTTTCTTCGGGGAAGGATGGGGATGAATGGAAACTTGCCGATTTATCGAGCGTAGGCTCTGGAAATTATTATAAATTGATTCACTTCCTCATGAGGGAGGGCATAAGTTATTTTAGGGTGAAGAGGTCCTTCCTCAGAGTTGGGTGAGTTATTCGCTTCGGAAGTACTTAGTAAGCGTTGGTTGTCTGTCGGATGATTAGCAATGCATGTGAGTCGTTATGAATATGTAGGCTCTTTGAAATGTCATATAACTTATATACTCAACCATTCATTGTGGCCCTCCTTCTAGCGCCAGTTTTGTTGATGGGGCCTAAATCCCCTAATTCAATAGCAGGAACCAAACCTGTCATTGAGGCTCAATTAGACTCTGGAGTGTTTGGAGTGGAATGGTTCTTGAGATCTTATGATTTGGCCAAATTATCGATGGGCTTTGTGTTTTCTAGTGAAGTCTCTTCCTTCAGTTAGGATAGTTCATTTTCCATATTTCTCTTAGGTGGGGCTAATATGAGAGAGAGGCAAGCTAGTATAAACCAACTTGACAAATAACAAGATAGATTTTTTAACTAGAGGGAAGAGGTCGATCTTAGGATAACCCATTGCTCAAACATGCAGATAATGATTCTATGCCACAGGGCCTAGTACTAATACATTAACCAAATGAGCATCCAATTACTGTTTGAGAAAAACTAATTTAACAGAAGAAAACACATAAGTAATCAATATCGTGGTAAGAAAAATAATTCATCTACCATAACATTCATCATATAACAACACAATGATTTATCCTCATCATTAAAGAAAAGAACATCAAGACATTGCACCAGATAAATTGACAACAAAATTAATTGCTCTTACTCATTTACTGCATCATTCATGGAACATGAAAGAAAGTAATTCTTCTCCAACTCCAATCACATACATCTAATGAAAATAGATTGTCTTTGGTCTAGAAGGACTTCTCAATTCACAACAGTCTCAAAATAATTATCAACATCCAAAAAAGGGGAGTTACTACAACAACCATCGACCTTTTACTCATCGATCGATGTCTCTATTTATAATCTAAAATTCAACTGTCATTAACAACTAAATATAATTTAGGCCAAAAAAAAATTTCCATGCAGAGTGATCATCCAATAGTTTCTGTCAACGGTCCACCTAAGATGTCTCTTGAAAAGGGTGGCTTCTTTCATATTCAGACTAGCTGATAAACAATTTTTCACAGGTTTGATCCCATGGGAACCTGTGTTGTTCTATAGGAGCAGCATATGCTCCTCGAATGTCTACTGCATGCACCTGGTATTTTACCAAACTAGAGTTCAGCAGTTGCAGCATGGCTCGAGCTTAGATCGGATGACCTGCGAATTGTTGCACATTTCCTAGCATTGCATCAATGACGTTTGCACACCCTTCGGCACAGAGTGAGTCTTGTATGGAGTGCGTCTTGAACACATCGCTCAAGTTAGTGAATTCATCAGGAGTGTCAAATTCGAGGAGATTGACATCTTTCATTACTTTATTAATTTTACTCCAATGTTTCTCACACTTGGCCCATTACTTTTGGAATGCTCGGTGTGGGTCTCGGGTCATCTTCACCCAATATTCGGTGGATTTCTTCATGCGGTCGAAACTACTTTTTCCAGCTAGCCGGATGCCATGACTTTCCTTTTCTTGCCCTTGCTAGACCGCTTCAATGTATTTGAGTCTCTCTACCACTAACTATACCTTTTCGTGCCATTTTTCCATCTCTTTGCATGTCACGAGTGCCATAAGAGTATCCTCCTGGAATTCAACTCTGTTCCCAGTCAACAGGTGCCTTTCCTTCTTGAACTCGTTATAAAATCCGTTGAATTATTCCTTCAGAAATGCAATGGTCTGTGTGGCCACTTTATAGTATTTGAAAAGATGGCGCAGGTGTTTGAACTCCTCTTGGGTGTTAGTTATATCCTTTTCATCTCTTCTGGCTCTGTCCTGGGCGACATCTAAGAGGGATTTTACTACGCCGATAAGCTCGGACGTGCGAGCATCTGCTATGATGATTAGGTTCTCTTCTATGGTAACCATGATGGATTGATCCAAAGTGATCCTTCACCTCTTCGTGGTATTTTGAACAATGGCCTTCCCCTTTTGATTGTAAGAGATCACATAGATGTCTGCTACTTCATCTACGGGTTCTAGTATCTATTGATATCCCCATGAGAGGTTGTTCCTCAGACTACATGTGGTGCATATTTGCTCAGGATTGGTCTCTCAAATATCTTCGCTCTATTTTGTGGTTCTGTCCTCTGCTTTTCGTTCACCTGGGACTTGAATATTGGGCGTGATGGAGGCATCGGACACAGACTCATTGTTTACTTGTTCGTCCACCGTAGAGCTATCAATTCTCTTTTCGATAGTTTTTCCACTCGATATTTATTCTGCTTCCTATCTGTCGGGCTCTCTTGTGTCGAGGCCACCTTCATACCCTATTTCCATCTGTGAGGCCTACTTGTCTTGGACTTCGAGCTTAGGGGAAGTGATTTTCTCGTGACCTTTTCTTCTTGGACTAGCACCGGGGTGTCGTGAGCGGGTTTCAAACTCTCGTCATCATTGTAAATATGTATAAGAGTACTCAAGGAATTGGGTGCTTGTGTGTCTATCGATACCTGGCCTGTCTCTAGTTGATTTGTCCCTTCTTCCAAAGGATCAATCGATGATGTTGCGGGTTCAGGGTTTCCCAACCCACGAGCATTATCGGGGACTGTGGACCTGAGATCATTTGACTCTGTCGTGATACTCTGAATAGAAGTTGAGGCTTCGTGTCCTATTAAAAGGTATGGTTCATCCTGCATCTATTTCATCAGCAAATCAGTTTCCTGAAACAACAATGTACCCCTTTCTCATGCAGCTTGATCTTCCGAAAGATCCCTGATTTATATAGGGGATTCCTAGTGAATTCTCGTGGCTTCAATGTCTTCTTCAGGATCGCTTATTTGTATATCCAATTCATGTGGAACTGCTTCTCTTAGGAATCGACTAATTACTTGAACTTCCTGCTCCATAAATGTTTCTTGCTCTTCATGGCTCATAGCTCTAAACCTGGTTCCTCAAGGATCAACTCTCCTAAACACCACCACATTCCAGTCTTGGGCGTTTTAAGTTAATATTTCATCTTTGAACTGGTCATGGGCATAGGGCCAGTAGGATGATACTTGTGATGTGTGCCGTAGAACCAATCCCTTGGGATCGTGTTTGAGAAATCGACTAGTTTGGAACTGAAATTCCAATTGACCTAGACCGAGTTGTTTAGCATGTGCGATATCTTTGACCACGCAAAACCCAATATCAAACCCATATGGTATGAAATCCCACTTCTTGTCTTTTACTAAAGTTGCATTGTATCCTTGTAGGATGGTTTGATAGAAAATTTCCCCTAACACTAGCCAGTCGGGAACATAAATGGGTAATAAGTGGGGTGCTCCCGTGGCACCGAAAAATCTGATGTAGGTTTCTCATTCTTCCAAATACCAGTGGCCAATTTTGGCTATAACCTTATTTGCTTCATATGATAATCTAGGGCACTCTCTTCTGAAGAGAAAGGAGTAAATGCATGCAATAAATTGATCACAGATAACAACATAGGATTTTTTGTACCTGTTTTCTCATAGGATGTTGAAGTATACATGGACAACCAGCTCTGAAGGGTGCCAATTTAGATTCATCCCAACAAAAGCATTCTTGGTGCAGATCATGTCCAATAAATACAAATTCATGTAGAAGGCGGGGATATCTCCCTCCTTCATCTCCTGAGCCTGTCTTATGCAGGTGCTTAATTGTTCGGAGATGATGCCACCCCAATTGAAGCCTGTGCCTGAAATAGCGATTGTAAGAGCCAGAGGCATCAATGACTCTGAAAATCAGGAACAGTCTTTTTCCCCATGTAACCTTCAAAGTAAATCCATGAGGTATATGTATGGTTCCCTGAGATTGGTCGTTGGGTACCATCCAACAGCCCAGTTCGTGAATTTTTTGTCTTCTCTCCACCAAGAAGACATGATTTTTCTGGTATCGTGTGACGCATAGAAACTTAAGATGAAATCAGTGCTCAGATTTAGCTCGGAATCTTTGAGCTTATAGTAGCTCTAAACCTCTAATGGTAGGAAGACTCCGACGCACTCGCCATTATCATTATTAATCGAAAACTTTTGGGTGTCAGTGTGGTCAATGATCCAATTCAAGAGCTCAATGCACATAAATACTAGAGATCAGCTTGCCACCATATGCAGATAAGCCCTGCAAATATTAGGGAGTACCTCATCGTCGAGCTTCCTCGTTTCAGGATAGCTATGCGGGGTATATTTGAGGGGTTCTTCTTTCTTGATTTTCTTGAAAACTTGTTCCCAGAAAGGAAATGCCATCTTGGCTCCAATACTTGCCTCTGTGTCTCCGAAGGTTGGGGGCTGGAAAAAAGCCTCCTTGGTGATTCTCTTAATGATGGATACTCATTTGGGAACGAAATCGAATTGTCTTGCAACTGATGGGGAGGAGCCTTCTCCTACTTCTAATTCCTATAGCTTAGGGGCACTCGGCGATTTCCTGGTGGACATCTTCTTCGGAGGAATTATTTGTGCAATTTAAAATGTCATTTGAACATGCGTGCAGGGAAACATTGGGTGAGAGAATATAAAATGGAGAGAAAAAAATCAATAAGTGAACCCATACCTATAATGATGGCTAAGATAATGGTTTTAATACTCACTGGACTTTGAACGCTCCTTGTGGATTGTTAGCTTCACTCTCCTATCTGCCCTGAAATTCTTGTTGCATAGAATGGGATCATACACAATGAATCGAAAGGAATATAACTGGGAGATACTATCAGTCATATCAGTTAGTTAATACGAGTAATGAACGCAAATTCAAAATAAACCACTATCGGATTTTCTGCGAATAAATTCTGACTGGTTGACAGCAGAGGCACGGATGGAGATGCATTGTATCAACAAGTTTAACAGTTCCTTTTGATTCACACACGAGTCAGTAACTAATGCATGATCCACGAATTAATTGAGAATCGTAATTGTGACGTACCTACCACACTCTGAGGTCAACACTTCTTGTCCCATCATGTCACTTGGAAAATGAATTGGGGATCGGTTATTATCAGAGTGTGTACTTACATTGATATGCTATTGATGAAACTTCTGATGCCGACAATATAGGGGTTGGTGATTAGGGGGTTTACTCTTTCTTTCGTGTAGTGCGTTTTATTACACTTGCTGTCGAAGATGATCGAATCGGTCTTCGGAAAAATCCTTCCCAAGGTTTATTCATAGGAAAGAAACATTCCATCAGCTGAAGCTAATGAGGGTTGGTATTCATCTACTTTGAGTCTCCAAATGGTTTTCACCACCATCATCTTCCGTCGATGCCAAAATTCTCTTGTGAGTCGGGGAAAAAAATTGGGTAGACGATTCCTCGAGTAGTTGTTAAGTATTTTAGAGTTAAGATGATTCTTCATTGTATGTTCAAGTGAACTCTTAATCAATTAAAACATGAAACATATAAGAGAAGCAAAGGATTTGTTTCAAGTCGAGGAAACAATGGTCAAAAGTAAACTACAGGGTGGTACCCAAAAGGAAATAGTCGCAGAACTTTTAGGGTGTGTTGAGTACTCAACAAATAGCGATTCACTGGGCGGACACAGAATCTTTGTTCCTCTTCCCTTTCCCTCAAGGTATTATCGAACCTCAGAGAAAATATCTCTGATATTTCTTTTATTCGTATTGACCGAAGTCAATATTATATATATTTATTATTATTATTTTTATTGGAAGTATTGTTTTAGGGCTTGACCATTTACTAGGAGGGCATCAATTTTCCCCCTCAGATTTTGCAACCGATAAGTACCTACCCCAATCTTCTTAGCTACCTGGAAAGGCCCAAGCCATAGGTTCTAAAACTTGGAATGTTTCCCTTTGGGTTCATTCGCCCTATCCCACTTCAAGACTAAATCTCCTATTTCTAAGTTCTTTCCCTTAGCTTTATTCTTATCGAAAATATTTTCACTATCTGTTGATGAGCCAATAATTTTGACTTAGCCTTTTCTCTCTCTTCTTCCATTATGAGCCAATTGGGTTCCTCGTTAGAATATTGGGCCAATTGGAGAGATGGCAGATAAAGACCATTCGGGAGGATGGCTTCTTTTCCATAGACCAGAAAGTATGGGGAATTTCCTATGGCTTCTTTGGGTGTGACCCTATCGGCCCACAGAGAATTATGAAGTTTATTATGCCAATTTCTTTGGTTGTCCATAACTGTATTCCTTAGTATCCTTACCAGGTTCTTGTTGGTTGATTCTGCCACACCGTTTCCCTTATGGTAATAATTTGCAGAGTACTTGATTATGATTCCTTTGTCTAGAGAAAACTTCATCAATAGGGTAGAAGAGAAGTAATATGCATTATCAAAGACTATAACATAGGGGACACCAAACCTCATGATCAACTGTTGTTCTATAAATTGGATTACTATTTTCTCATTTACATGAGTCAGAGGAATGACCTCTGCCCATTTTGTGAAATAATCGGTGGTAGTAAGAATGTACTTGTGCAGTTTGGAAGAGCTAGGTGAAATTTCTCCTATGACATCCAACCCACGCTGCTCAAAAGGTCTAGAGACCATTGCAGGATGAAGTGGGATTGCTGCCCTTTTTTCCTTTCCAGCGCTCATTTGACAAGTATTACAATTCCTAGCATAGGTATGAGAAAATTTGAACAAAGTGGGCCAATAATAGTCGATTCTCAGAATTTTATGAGCGGTGGTGTTCCCTGCAAAGTGTCCCTCAGCAGGGCTGTCATGGAGTTCCATCAGCACCTTGTCGGCATCTTCTCGTTCAAGACATCTCAATAAAACCCCATCATAATTGATCCAAAAGAGTACCAAATTTATAAGACAATATTGTGTAGATTTCAATCTTAGGGCTCTCATTTCCTTAGGGTTGAGGTTCTCAAGACAAGCCTCGTGATACAACAGATAAGTCAAATCCTTGTACCAGTAGTCTCATGTTGGGGATATGTATGCCACTTCATTTCACCATAGTGCCATTTCATTTTCCCACATGGAATCTTCATTTTCTTAATCCTGGGCTTCGGCTGCAAGCTTACACAGACCTTGTCCTTTTACTAGTTTGGTAGGTTTTATGTCTAAATCAAATTCTTGGAATACTACCATCCAGTTACCTCTTCTTTCCCCCATTTATTTTTGAGTAAACAGGGATCAGACCGCAGGGTGTGACACAATCACCTTAGTGTGATTTTTGAGAATGTAGGATCTGAAATATTTTACTATCTTGTAGACCGCATAGGCCTGTTTATATATGGTAGGATAATTAAGCTCGGCTCCTTGAAGATTATTACTCATAAAGGAAACTGGGGCCTCGTTGTTGTCATCATCTTTCTGGGTCAAAAATGAGGCAAGCGATTGGTCGAAGGTGAAAGTATAAAGGTTAAAATTCCTATTGAAATTTTGCAATACCGGGGCTCAAGAGATGGCGGCTTTGATATTGTTGAAAGCGTATTTCTGCTCATCATCCCACTTGAATTCAGAATCCTTGTGAATCATCTTTTGCAAGGGTTTTATGATTTCAACGAATTCGGGAGTGAACTTCCTCATGAAATTGATTTGCCCGAAAAAATATTGCATGGCCTTCTTGTTATGGGGAAGCGGGAGTTGAGCTATGCCCTTAATCCTTTCGGGGTATATGTGAATCCCTGCTTGGGATATAATATGACCTAACAAATTTCCTTCCTTGACACCAAAGACATTTTTATTAGGGTTCAACGATATACTATACTTCTTTCATCTCTTGAAAAATTGAGTTAAGTGTTGGATGTGTTCTTTTCTATTCCTCGAATACACCGTTACATCATCTAAATAAACTACCACACACTTATTGATGAGTCCCCAGAAAGCCATGTTCATGGCCCTTTGAAAGGTTCCTCCTACATCAATTAAGCTGAAGGGAATGCACTTATAAGAGAAGGTTCCCCATTTGGTTCGGAAGGTAGTTTTTAATCGATCTTCTTCTGAAACCAACACTTGGTTGTATCCTGAAAAACTGTCTAGCAGGGAGAAAATATCTGAGCTCAACATGGTCTGTAGGATTTGTTCCATCGACGAGACAGGATAATTGTCCTTTTTTGAAGCTCTATTGAGGTTCTGAAAATCTACACATAGTCGAATTTCTCCTGACTTCTTCCTCACTGGAACAAGATTCGCTACCCGGGCAGAATGCCTAACTTGGAAAATTATCTTCGCATCTAAAATTTTCCTCAACTCTTGATACATGAGAGGTTCTAGGGATGGATAGTACTTTTGGAGCTTCTGGTGTAAAGGCTTCATCTTGGGTTTTAATGGGATAGTGTGTTGAATGATGCAGGTGTCATACATTTTTAAATCCTTATAGGACCACGCGAAAACATCCTGGTATTTCTTGAATAATCTGAGGTAGGCCTTCTTCTCTTCCTTAGATACAGTTTTGCCAAGATTTACATTCTTTTGGTTCTCTGGAGTCCCAAGATTCACAGTTTCATGGAGGGGACAAGAGCTACCACTCTTCGCATATTTTGGTTCTTTAAAGCGATCCTTTAGATCAAACATATTTTCTAGATTAGCTATCCCCTTGGGGATTGTGTGGGCTTTCAATTTTCCAACATATTTTCTTGTTCGGGGATTAGTCTCAGTTCTCTGCTCTCAAAATTCTTCATCATCTATGGCCAGGTCTTTGAAATTGTCTTGGTTGGTCAAGAAGTTTATGATTTTCCAATCTCCTTCAAAGACTTTCCAATTGGAAATATTGTTCGGCACCGACGGTCTGTAGAGAAGCTCCACAGTGAATCGGGAGGATTCATAATCCTCTAAAGACGATAGTCAGGAAGCGGATATGGCCAAGGAGTCAGAAAGAACATTTTTTGATCTCAGGATCACAGTGATATTGAAAGCGTCAAAGCGCTCCATTACCCTATGAACCTCTTGTTGGTAGTTCATAAGACGAGGTGAATTACAATGAATAGTATTCCTTACTTGTCTAACAATGATCTCAGAATCCGTGAAAACCTTCAATTTCTTGATACCCAGATCTATGGATTTATTTAACCCTTGTACTAGAGCTTCGTACTCGATGGTATTGTTGGTACATTCGAATTCTAGTCTACAAGACAGGAAATGACATTTACCCCTCTAATCTATGAGTATGCACCTGGCTCCTGACCCTTCTTGCAATTTATATCCATCAAAATAAAGGGTCCAAATTTGTGAACGATAATCGCCCATGTTCTTTTATCTGACCTTTTCCTCCAGAATTCCTAGCATGGGGTTTTGACAAAAAAGAGAATCTTCCATCGACGTCGGGGATTCTTCTCGAAAGATCATTTTGTATTTTTTAGTAAGCGGAACATTGGACAAGAGAAGAGCGAAGTTTCCAAAGTGAGAATCACATGAATAGTTTCCCAATATGGGGAAGTCGGTAGAGGTTGGTTCATTCGGGATTTCCATATCAATGACCATATGTTTCATATATATTTCCCCATCGATTCTGATCATGTTCTTGTATCCCTTCAGTGGTATCCAAAGTTGTCCTTGTCGGTACTGAAATATCTGTTCATTTTTTCATACCAATCTCGACTCAAGAATATCCCATATGCCTCAGGGATGTCCACCACAATGATGTCAATCACCTGCAAGAAATTAGGGTGCGTTGCTATCCCGATCATCACGTCTTTGGGCTCTCCCATGACCTTGACTTGGGTCTTGTCTAGTTGTGTGACATGTTTATCACTTTTGAGAGGGACAACACCTAATTTATTACACATGGCCAAGGGCATGACATTAGAGGATGCCCCCAAATCGACCAGGCAATTGTGAAGATTCTTGTTGAAGACTTCAAACATCAAAAGGAAGGGCGGAAAAAAAGGCCTTTATTTCATACCTTCCGAGAAGGTGTTCATGGTTCTCTTGTTTTCTAGATCTGTCAGGTTGAGAGTCATGTTCTGACTATCGCCATTGGTCGGGTTTCCTACCAAATTTAGAGCTTGCAATAGGAGGTCTTTCTACTAAGGAATTCTACATACATCCATAACTAATATATTAGATTTCATCTTCTTCAAATATTCGACTACATTATACTCTAGTTTAGGGGAATCTTGGGTGTGGATGATTATAGGCTTTTTATCGGGGGCGAAAGGAATTTTCAGGCGGTCAGGAGTTAACATACTTTGCGAGTCCACAGGGGCATCAACATCTTTCAAGTCGGGTTCTCCCTTTCCACATGTCTGTACTTCCGATACCTCTGCGGGTTGTTCTTGAGACTCAAACAGGTCGCCTGAAGATGCGATCACGTTGGGATCCCATATCAGAATGGTTGTGTCTCGCGGTGGGTCAACTTCTTCCTGATTGACACTATTCATGGACGAACTACTTGACTATTTGGTCAGGGATACTTCGTCTAGAAAATGATTGGATATTAAATTCATGGCATTGACCGATTGAGGGAATTATCTTTCCGAGTGGTTTTCTTGGTGGTAGGCATAGAAAGAATAAGACATGACATTCCCTAGGTCAATTCTTAAGTTGGCTGGGAGAGGTTCAATCGCTTTGAAAGGATGATTTATTTTAAAGAAAGGCTTATAGGGTCTTTGGCCTTGCTTTCCATCCTCTCCGCTTCTTTTCATATCTATAATCTCATTCGATAGCTTCTCGACCATGCGCTACAAATCTTCTATATCTCCATTACCTTTGTCGAGAGTTTGTTCAGCCGGTTTCCCCGGCAGTATGGTCAAAAGGAGTCCTCTTCTAGGGGCAGGCTGGCTTTCTTTCCTCACCAGAGGAACCTGACCTTATTTACATCCTTTCATCTAGAATTCTATTGTCTTGGCTTCTTTAAAATTTTCCGCAAGGGTTTTCTTGGTGGCTCTTTTAACAAACATGAAATTAGAAGCCAGGAGCACGTTGGCATAAACTTCGATTTGCAATTCTTGAGTTGGTTTCACCACGGGCTGGAATTTGTTTAGGATGGTCATGAATATTTGATTTAAATATTTGACCCTTTCTTTTGGGGTCATGGTGGCTGCAAACAGCTCAGCCATCAGGGCTCCCATAGTAGTTTTTTTCACAAATTTGTCTAGAAAATCCTTTTGGAATTTAGTCCAGCTGGTTATGGATCCTACTGACAAATTAAAATACCACGTGGAAGCCAAATTTTCAAACGTGTATGGGAAAAGTTTGCATACTATGTCTTCATGTTGAACATTCATAAGCATGATTGAAAGTATGAATTTCTTGATGTGATCTTCAGGAAAACCTGAAGTTTCAGGATCATACTTGGGAAGCATATTTTCCGGTTTTTTGGGAAGATTATGTATTCATCACGGGACGACCACAGTGTCTTCGGCCAACCAAGGTTGGTTTTCTTGAAGTGGAACTTCTCTTTCCTCCCCGTGACCATTTTTCCCTTCCATATCTTCAGAGTCAGAGTCAAACTCTTCTTCTTCTGAAAAGTCATTATGTTCAAAGATGTCGCTGGCTGACATCTCAGGTATTAGATCAAGAGACTCTTGGATTTCGATAATCACGAAATCTATTAAGTCTTCGACAGAGTGTATGAAAACTTCATCAGGAGTGATGACTACTAATATTCTTTTTTCTAAAATTCAATTGTAATTAATGGCTAAATACAATTTAGGCCAAACAAAAATTTTTACATAGAGTGATCATCCAATAGTTTCTTTCATCGGTCCACCTAAGATGTCTCTTGAAGAGGGTGGATTCTTTCATATTCAGACCAGCTGATAAACATATTTTCACAGGTTTGAGCCCATGTGAACCTGTGTTGTTGCATAGGAGAAGCATATGCTCCTAGGATGTCTACTGCATGCGCTTGGTATTTTACCAAATTGGATTTCAGCAGTTGCAACATGGCTCAAGCTCAGATCAGATGACCTGTGAATTGTTTCACTTTTCCTGGCATTGCATCGGTGAATTTTGCGCACCCTTTGTCCCAGAGTGAGTATTGTATGGAGTGTGTCTTGAACACATCGCTCAGGTTAGTGAATTCATCAGGAGTGTCAAATTCGGGGAGACTGACATCTTTCATTACTTTATTAATTTTACTCTAGTGTTTCTGGCACTTGGCCCATTTCTTTTGGATTTTTCGGTGTGGGTCCCAGGTCATCTTCGCCTAGTATTCAATAAATTTCTTCATGCGGTCGAAACTACTTTTCGAACTAGCCGAATGCCATGATTTTCCTTTTCTCACCCCTGCTGGACCGCTTCAATGTATTTGAGTCTCTCTACCACTAGATGTGCCTTTCCATGCCATTTTTCCATCTCTTTGCATCTCGCAAGTGCCATAAGAGTATCCTCCTGGAATTTGACTATGATCCCAGTCAATACGTGCCTTTCCTTCTTGAACTCATTATAAACTCTGTTGAATTCTTCCTTCATATATGCAGTGGTATGTTTGTCCCCTTTATATTATTTGACAAGATGGTGCAGGTGTTCGAGCTCCTCCCGGATGTTAGCTAGTTCATTTTCATCTCTCCTGGATCTATCCAGGGTGGCATCTGAGAGGGATTTTCCTATGCCAATTAGTTCGAACATGAGAGCGTCTACAGTTTTGATTAGGTTCTCGTCTATGGTAACCATGATGGATTTATCCAAAGTGATCCTTTGTCTCTTCATGATCTTTTAAACGATGGCCTTCCTCTTTTGATCGTAAGAGATCGCATAGATCTCTGCTACTTTGTCTACAGGTTCTGGTATCTGTTGATCTACCCATGAGAGGTTGTTCCTCAGACTACATGTGGTGTATATTCGCTCAAGAGTGGTCTCTCAAATTTCTTCACTCTTTTTTGCAGGTCCGTCCTCTACTTGTTGTCCACCTGGGACTTGAATATTGGGCGTGATGGAGGCATCGGACATAGACTCATTATTTACTTGTTTGCCGACCGTAGAGATGTCGATTATCTTTTGTCGGACTCTCTTATGTCGAGGCCACCTTCGGACCCTGTTTCCATGTGTGAGGCCTTCTTGTCTTAGACTTTGGGCTCAGGGGAATGTTACAAATGATTTTGTTCATCTAGGTGATGTATTAACAATGGTGTACTCAGGCTCCCAACAAGAACTTTCTCCTGAGAAAAGTGGCATCTATCTCCTTCTAGAAAACATATTTTCAAAGTGAGTTTGCAGGCTGCTTATAGCCTAGGGTTGGAGAATGACCCATTCGCGCAGACCACCTTCATCTAGGGTGCGAACTTCTCGCACTGTGCTCTATGCATAGGGTGTGGACTTGTTTCTAAGCTTGGAAAAGAGATGAAGTCTCAAGGGTTCTAGAAGGGAGTCTTCTAGAAAATGGGTTGGAATTCGAATGGTTGTCATTTTACTGGTTTCCCTGATTTGGTGGGATCATTCTCATCCATGTAACCATCTCATCCTCTCCTATATATTGAAAGGATTCTCATGGAAACGGTTAAGCAAGATTAATTGAATAATTGGTGAAGGAATTGTGTGAAGAACCCAGCTTGAACAGAAGATTGTAGACTCTAGTAGGTCTATCAAGAGGAATTGGATCTTCTTCATGCAAGGATAGAGAAAGTGTGTGTGTTGGATCCAAGAGTCACCGAAAGGAAGCTTGTGACATCAAGGCGATCAGGTTGTATCTTCTACTTTCAATTTATATGATACAGCGGCATGTCCTTTTCTCATAAAGTCATTCTTACTTTATTGTGTAATTCCTTGATCATACACATAAGTTGACAATTGAATATATTTTTCTATCTTCACTTTGGTTGGTTTGTGTTGTCTTGGTCTTGACCTCACGAGAGCACCTGAGCGAAGCGGGAGCAACAAAGACCTAAGGAAGCGATACAAAGGTATGTCACTTGTTCCTCCTTACTAGCTAATTCAATGGTCATAACTTAGGGAAAGATTCATGTCCTGTCCTATTTTGTTCTAGATCCAGGTGGATCTAGGGAGATCTGTTAGTGTCCGCACCTACCGATTATTCCGATAACAAAATTGGCAACTCCACTGGGGATGAAACCCATTTTTTAGTGGTTTTTGGTGTTTTTCCTTGGCCATTTTCTCTTGCCTTACCTTTCTTCATTTCTATCAATCTTTGAGTCTTCAAGACACCCTGACAGACTCTCTGGGTCCAGAAGTCCCTTCAAAATTTTTGTCTTTTTCCAAAAATTTTCCTAGTTTCAGGCCTTCTCGCACTAAACCCCTCAGTGGCCTATGAGAACCCCTTGAGTTCGCATCATGCCTTTTAGTCCAGTGCAATATTCTCGAACTCTGCTTAAAGCTAGCCTACGAGAATGCTCCATTCTCGCACTGAACCCCTCAGTGGCCTGCGAGAACCCCTTGAGTTCGCACCCTGCCTTTCAATCCAGTGTGAGATTCTCGCACTCTGCTTAAAGCCAGCCTCTGAGAATGCTCCATTCTCTCATTGTAAATTACTGATAGTCTGCAAACCCCTTTTTAAAATTTTTGGATTTAAAGCTTTTGTATGCTCAGATGCCCAAATTTGTATAGGTGTCTGATAAGAACTTCTTGGGCCACTAGTTGATTGTTTCTTGACTTCGGATTTTGTGCACGATCAGTCTTCGGAAATCAAAGGCTCTTCTTGTCCATATTTTTCTCAACTCTCATCTCTTGACTTTTCTTAGCAAGGATATAATCTCTGATCCTGGAATCTGAATACTTGTTTGGTTAGGAGCTGGTGATAGGTTTGAAAGTTGGGATTGTTTGTCTTTCTCATTTGCTCATTATTTGGAAAATCATTGTTCACATGAAATTGAAAAGACTAGTCTTGTCTTCTTGTCATTTTTGTCTCCATTGAAAGATTGGTTTGGGTTTTGTTTATTTCTTATTCGTTAGTTATTGGTTTTCCTTACTTTCGCCACTATGGTGTAGATCTTTTTGAAAAGTAAAAAACATTTTTCTTTTTAAAAGCATTTTCATTTTGAAAATATTGGAAATCAATTGTTGAAATAGAACAAATAGAGAATTGTCATTGTTACGTGATTCGTTGAAGATTGCATTGTGAATAAGATTGTATATCGTAGTTCAAGATTGTTCCAAAACACTTATCTTTCCCTCCCATACATAAAATTCATCGAACAAAAATTGATATATTTCATTCCTATCTATGCATTGTTGGGTCAGAGTCTCACACAACATCGGTTTCATCTTTGTTTCCTTTGAGTAACAACAGTCCTTAATAATATTGCGCAATTTTAAAATTTAACTAGTAACTCTTTTCTAAGAATCTATTACACCAACAGTTAGCTAGGCTAGAGCTTTGGAATAGGAAGATAGATACACTCTCCAAAGCACAAAACACACAATAACATCTTGTGTTAAGGAGTATCAAATTCCATTTACAATATTTTATCCTGGGAAGCCCTTCTCACACAAGGGTCAAACCCGAGGTCGCATTGATATTGACAGAGTTACTCACCCTGATTCGTTGATACCACTGTAGAGATTACACGTATTATGGGGGTCACTTGGAGGTATACCGACAATGATGAGTGGAAGCCTCTCAAGCTGATTTTGTGCTAAATACCCTGCCCTTGCGTGTGGATCGGACTGTCGACTGTCCCCCCAGGATTTACTATTGTCAGTTGTAACCTTAGTGAACTATCTTCTTAGGATCTTACACAAGGTGACTGTGAAGGGGCAAGTCTTCACGGTACCTAGAATCGACGTTGGCCAAACTCACTCGAGCTCCTTGGAGGGTATACCCACGATTATGTGTGGGAGCTTGCACCAGGGTGTAAGTCCGTTAACCAGGTCGTCAACGTAACTTTTCCACCCCAGCCCAGCCCCTTCTCGTCTCATTGTTGCGACGTTGGATTTCATCACCAACTAGTGACTTCAGGATTAGAAGGTCTTGTTTGTTTGGTATTGTTTCCTAGATTATGTTTACTAGCGCATGTTGTCTGTTTACCCAAGTTGACCACAGGATTTTATTCATAAGTTTGTAACTCATTCACAATAGACCCTCCACGTCGTTCACATAGAATGCAGGGCTTACCTCCAAAAAATCTGGAAGGTTCTCAACCCCTGCCTACAAGCTCACTAGAGGGCTCTCCTCAACAGAGGAAGTCCAATACGTCACCACTCCACAAGTGGAAAGAACTGACTCTCTAGAACAGTTCCGAATTACCAATTCTTGAGAGGACTTTTGACTTCACCACGATTCTGAGAGACGTATTATGTGAGTGAATTCTTCTGGAGAACTAGTTGTTCAGTCTTTTGGATCATTGATTAGACCTTTTCCAGGACCTGAGGACCAAGATCCTTTTTGGTCTACTGGTGTTTTTAGATGGTATCTCTTTGGTTCAGGAGAAGGCGTTGAAATCATCGTCTCACCTGCGTTCCCCGAAACCTCTGACCCAGAAACAGTACCTTTTACTACTGCTTATTATTTTCTTGGTACAGATGCTTCACGAGCTAACCACATCTTGACCCTCCCTTTAGAAATGGCCCATTACACAGATACTACGAGTATTCACACCGGGATTACCGCAGCTAGTCAAGCCCCCATTGGCACACCGGGATTACCGCAGCTAGTCAAGCCCCCATTGGCACACCGCTCTCGCCCAGTGTCACCCTGATGCTTCCACCCAAATATTGTGCGTTGAATGCTTCTATTCCCACTCCTACACAAACCCCATCCGGAACTCCTGGTGGTCCCACTTCTTCTGGGCACTCTCCTCTTGGCTTCATTCCGACACTTCCTCAACCCCCTTTCTAAGGACCTTTTCCATCCTCTATCGGCAACACTAATCCTAGTGGCACCATTCCGTCATTCACACCAAATTACCATATTTCTATTGGTGGACAATTTCACCAAGGAGGTTTGACTCACCCCCTCCTTGTAGGGAAATTTCCTATTGGAACACAAATCCAAATTGGAACACAACCCCCAATTGGAACTCAACCCCCGATTGGAGGACAACCCCCACCGACCCCACCCTATGGACAAAACATACCTCCATCCTTGGCCCAGTATTGGAATCATCTGATACAACATAATCCTCAATCGACTGGGGGGAAACAACTTCCATCTACATCCATTATACCCTCTAGTATAGGCCAACCATATCCAGGTACGTCCAATCCTATTTGGGGATCGAATGCTCAAACTCACGTCCCTGTTCAAGGATACAATCCCATGAGCTAATTTCCTCCACAACAACCACCGCATCTACCTAGTCTTCGCATTATATGCAGACTGCCTATGGTCCCATTGGTTTGCTGATGGGACTCCCTCCCCAAAGCCACCAGTACCCGCATGTGAATAGACAGTTACCCTTCTTGGCCACTTTGGACCTCCCGAATCTGTCAAGGATTTTAAACGATCCAATCCGTCACTCTCCCCAATGGCTCGCTATACCAGCCAAGCTACCATCTGACATCCCTAAATTCGATGGTAAAGTGGGAGAGGACTCGACCAATCACATCATGACTTTTCACCTCTGGTGCTCATCCAACTCCTTGATGGATGACTCTATATGTTTACTTCTGTTTCAAAGAACTCTCACAGGTTCTGCTGCGAAGTGGTATATAGAATTACCATGAGGTTTCTTCGCCAACTTCAACACCCTATCTATGGCTTTCCTCACCCACTACCAGTTACCGATCTGTTATGAAATGGGGACTACGATTTTGAGTTCTTTCAAACAAAACAAAGCCACTCATATATCCGATCACATTCATGAGTGGTGATGGAGACGACGTCTCATCAAACTCGAACTTCCCGATTAGTTGTTGGTCGAGTGGTTCACAAAATCATTTTTGAACGACATCAGTCGTGACATCGCCATGGGTGGAGTTGTCATGGAATAACAGGCCATAAGTCGTGCTCAATACCTTGACCTCGTTTAATCACAAACGGGTACTCTTTACAACTTACTCCCTGATGCACCTCATACTTCCACTTCTGCCACTTCAACTACTCCAGCTGCTTCTCATGCAGCCGAAGGTGTGATTGGCACTTTCCATGCCCAACCACATTCCACCTTGAGAAACAACCCCAAACCTGCTTCTTCTAATGTTTAAAATTCTCTATATCCTACCCCTCCCACCGGCAAGACTTCTGAGGTAAATGCGGTTCAATCTACCCCAGCCGATAAAAACAAATCCAGAAAGGGAAAGGGTAAGAATAAGGAGGACAAAAATACTTTGCAAGCAGAGAGAACCAAAACTCCACCTATTGATGATAGGGATAAGAACAAATCTTGATACCCTTGTCTTATCTGTGGTGATGATCACTACACTAAGGATTGTCCACAACGCGCCGAGGTTACTAAGTTCCTTCAATGGGGCCTGAAACCACCCACTTTGGTTGTTTTGTCCCAACCGTTCCCCTCTCAACAACAGGCCCAATTGGTCATTAATGACCAACCTTCCCCTTCCACTACATCCTATGTGTTAATGTGTACTGGAGATTCAAAGAAGAATGACATCACACTTACCACTCGAGCCAAAGATTATTCTCCCTCCAAAGAGAAGGTTGATGATATACCTCCTTCATTGGTTCAACCATCTCCCACGACTCCACCTACCAATGGTCCTCTTCATCTCGAATGACTGAGCCTCGACACAGTTCTTCACCCCCCTCCAAAGGGTGTCATTTGGAAATCTCCTTTCAATCCTCATGCTCATGCTACCCAGAACTACAACATTGTTGAAGATTTGGCCCAAGCACCTTCTGCGATGTCAGCCCTCGAAGTCCTTCAAAGTTGTTGTACACATTGGAAGGCACTGTTGAAAGATATCGGTGGAATCGACCCGACAGACACGAATTTAATAATTTTTCACTTGGAAGACCATATTCCAAGGTTACCCCCTCAACTCGCGTTCCAAATCCAAGTGATTGTCTCCGACAAAAAAATTTGTAGAACCGTTATCGATGAGGGTGCCTCGACATGTGTCATGTTTGTTACCTGCTAGAAAGCCATCGACTCTCCCTCTTTGAATGAATCCCATAACACACTCAAAGCCTTCAATGGATCCAGTTTTAAGCTTTACAGTGTCCTTCCTTCATTGCCAATCATGCTAGAAGGAAAAACGGTCCAATTCGAAGTGGAAGTCTTTAACGCTCCTCTCGATTACAATCTTCTGCTTGGCCGTAGCTGGATTGATTCCATGCGCGTAGTTGTGTCGACTCTTTTTCATGTTGTATGTTTCCCACATCAAGGAAAGGTCATTACCATCGACCAATTAGCCTTCTTTAACTCGGATACACGTACTAGAAACATATCGTTTATCGCCAACCCCCCCCGACTACGAAAACGTCAGTGTAGGTCTTCTCAAAGACTCTTCGTTAATGGGTACTTTCCCCATTCCACCACCCGATGTTCCACACTTGTCTTTCGCTTCAATCAACATGATCTCCACCTCAATTCATGGAACCCCTGCATCTCACGACCCATGGATGGTACCTGACCCCAACGATCATCTTTGTTACAGAAACGAAATGCCTTTAAGTCCAGTCAAATCCACCTATCAAGCCATTCAATCGACAACCAATTATACCCCCTCTCTTAGTGAATTATCTCTAGATCCTTTCTACGTCATTTTTCCCATGGACGAGATGATTATGTTTGTCCTGGAAGACACCCCTTGGACCGATGGAAATCATCGTTCCATCCTCTTCCTAGAACAACACACCATCGAGAGCTACCAACGGATATCGACCCCATCGACCTTTGTCGTCATTTCAATTGTTCTCGAGTCCACACACGATGTGTTTTCTGAAGGGAACTTAAGCAATATCTCACCCACTATTCCCCTCGACATATCCATCAAATGTGGAATTGTCAAAAATGTGCATATCGAAGCTTCATGTTCCCCTAATGAAATTGTCACCTACATGTCACTTTTCAAAGAGTTTCGTGATGTCTTCGCCTGGAGCTATGAAGAAATTCCAGGTATTGACCCTGACATTGTGATACATGAGATTAAGACATACCTAGAAGCTAAACCCATCCGAAAATGCCTTCATCCAGTTCACCCACGTAAAGCAGCTATTATCAAGCTTGAAGTCAAGAACCTTCTCAAAGTCGGCTTTATTTACCCGGTGGCCCTCACTGACTGGGTTTCCAATCTTGTCCCGATCGATAAGAAACAAGACATAATCTGTGTATGTGTTGATTATAGGGATATCAACAAAACTTGTCCTAAAGACAACTTTCCTACCCCCTTCGTCGATCAGATTGTCGACGAGTCGTCGGAAGAGAAATATTCTCTCTGATGGATGGTTTCTCCGGATATAATCAAATCAACATTGTTCCCAAGGATCAACACAAAACCACTTTCATTTGTCCTTGGGGCACTTTCACCTATCAGAAACTTCCTTTCGGTCTAAAGAATGTTGGTGCAACTTTTCAATGTGCTATGTCTTATGCCTTCCATGATATCAAGCACATCATGCAACCATATCTTGATGACTTACCCACTCATTCCATGCGCCGAGTCAATCATCCAATCCACCTCCGATCCATTTTCATCCGTTGTTGGTTTTACCATATATGCTTGAATCCTCACAAGTGCATTTTTTGCGTGGAATCCGACCGACTTCTAGGATTTATTGTCTCACGTCAAGGGATCATGGTAGATCCTTTAAAGGTTGAGGTGATTCTCAATCTCCCTCCTCCTTCTACACTTCTCCAGTTACAAAGTTTGCAAGGGAAAGCAAACTTTCTTCATCGTTTCATCCCAAACTACACCGATATAACTCTTGGATTTACACGACTCCTCAAAAAGGGGTCTGAGTTTGTATGGGATACCATCACAAACAAAGCCTTCGAAGCTTTGAAACTATCCCTGACACGTGCTCCGCTTCTCTTCCCCCCCGATTACAGTCGCAATTATTTCCTTTACCTCGCAGCCTCGGATTACACCATCGCTATGGTTCTTGTCCAAGAGGATGATTCTCATGATGAACATGTTATATATTACTTGAGTCAAAGTCTAACGCCTACTGAAACCAAGTATTTACATGTCGAAAAACTAGCCTTGGCATCCGTCCAAGCAGTTCAACGTTTCCAGCACTATATCCTCTCTCGTAAGACTACGGTAATTTCTAACTGCAACCCTATGAAACACATTCTCACACGTCAATTGCTAGGGGGGAAATACTCCAAATGGATCGTGATACTCCAGGAGTTTGACTTGGAATTCGAACGGGATAAGTCCAAGAAGTCCTTAGTGTTTGCCAAGTTGATATGCGACTTTCCCAACTCTGAAATGGAAAATGTAGCAGCCGATTCATTACCTGATGAATCCCTTTTCCTAATTAGTTACGATGATCTTTGGTACGGAGATATCATCATATATCTCCAAACCCAGACTTTCCAGCCCAATTTTTCCAGTACTGACCGACGTCGAATACGCTACCAAGCCCATCAATATATTATTCTCAGGGATACTCTTTATCGTCTTGGGATTGACTCAGCTTTTTGACGCTGCCTCACGTTCAACGAAGATGAGAAAGCCTTAAATGACTACCATCCTAGAGCATGTGGTGGTCATATGTTCGGGTATGCTACTGCCTAGAAGATCTTACGAGCAGGGTATTTTTGGCCTTCTTTATTTAACTATTGCATAATCACCATCCAAAAATGCCACGCTTGCCAGACCTATAATCATAAGATATGGTCACATCCCGCTCCTCTTCACCCTATGGTCTCCATTGGTCCCTTTGTGAAATGGGGCATCGATTTCATGACATGTCACCCCCACTCGGTCGGGGGGCATGGATACATTATTGTAGCCGTAGATTATTTTACGAAATGGGTCGAGGCGATGCCGAAATTTGACAATACTGGAAAGACCGTAGCATTATTCATTTTCAATCACATCATATCTCATTTTGGTGTTCCTCAGGCTATCGTCACTGATCACAGTAGCCACTTTAGAAACCTCATGATGTCCGAACTCACTGAAAAGTTGGGTCTTCACCATGAAAACTCAATGCCCTATTACCCACAAGCCACCGGCCAAGTCGAATCGATTAACAAAGTTCTCATAACCATGCTTCGATGAATGATAGGGATTCACAAAACAAGTTGGAAGACAATGTTGTTTTCAGCATTGTGGGCTTACAGGACATCCGTTAAGTCCGCTAATAGGTTTACACCTTTCCGATTAGTCTATGGTTTAGAAGCCATTCTCCCGATTGAATGCGAGATACCCTCTTTAAAACTAGCCATCGAACTCCTACCAAACACTTCTACAGAGGAAGAACATCTATTGTATCTCATACGATTAGATGAAACTCGACGTGATGCTACCCTATTCATAGAATCCCAGAAGAAATGTGTCAAGGCCCAATATGACAAACATGTCAAGCCTCGTGTTTTCTCCGAAGGAGATCTGGTTCTCCTCTACGAACAAGATCGAGATATGCTAGGAGATGGAAAATTCGAAGCCATGTGGCGATGTCATTATATCGTTAGACGAGTTTTGGAGAAAGGAGCTTACGAGTTAGTAGATTACGACGGTATCCCTTTGAGTGAACCCAGAAATGGGTTGTACTTAAAGAAGTACTATGCATAAGATCACCTGTGCACGAGTACCTGTATTTTATTATATCATACTTCTTGTGTGTTACTGTAGTTTGTTTTTTCGTTATATGGTCTCTGCCCTTATGTGAAGTTGTGTTTTATTTCCAGATGTCAGAGTCTTCGCTACCCCACATTGGCTTCACTAATGGTTCTAGCCGTAGTACTCAGAACCTTGCTTCTGCTGCATGGAAAATTTACACCCCTACAAATGAACTTATCACTCTACGAGGTGTGTGCCTCGGTCGTGCGACCAACAATATTGCAGAGTATAGCGTCGTTATCAAATTGTTGATTGATGCTCTCTTGCTTGGTATCTGTCACTTGGTTGTGCGACTCGATTCACAGCTCGTAATACCACAATTAAGTAATGTCTATGCTATTCGAAGTCCTACTTTGTTATGGGTATATTTGCGAATTCGCCTCTTGGAACGTTATTTTGATTATATTGAGTATCAACATATTCCTAGATGTCTAAATACACTAACTGATGCATTAGCTAACTATGTATTAGACATACATTTGGGTTATTTATAAATCAATCACATCACAAGTATCACACAACACAAGATAAGCCGGTAGATGCCATATGTATATATAATGATCAAAAAGTTTTTTACAAAAAAGTTTTGTCCGAGGACCAAAATTTCAAAATCTGAAGCTCATAGCTTCTACAAAGTGACGTCATGGATGACGTTCACAATAACACATGACTTCCCGGGAAACCCTACGAAGCAGTCATCCAACATACTCTGACACCCCCACCGTATGACGCTGATAATGTCGCGGGACCTCTCCAAGAGGCATGTCTGGAATGTTTGCAGTCAAACCCTCTAAGTTTTGTTCCACTTCCTCATAATATTCAACGTCCCATCGTGGAACTGGAGCCACCTCTCCTTGTCGCTGAATAGAAGAAGTACCCAGAGGTCGATAAGGCCCCACGTCCGTGTCATCAAAAAATAATTTTTGTAATTAGACCTTGGACAAACATAAAAATATTTGCATATGATAAAATTCACAAAAAAATTTAAAAAGTAAAAAATGTGTACTTCTTACCGAGATCTCCCCACTAAATACCCTCGGGCAGGGCCAAGTCTGGATCTCCTTGGAAGTCCAACCCGGCATAGGCATAATCATTGATCATTAGCATTTTTGGTCGCAACCAGTCAAAGAAGGAATCATTGTATTCGATGATTGGTCCAGCTACATGTCGAGACATGAGGTTACACCACCTCAGCATCCTCAGATCCTCTGGAGCCGGTAAACCCCACTCAAACTACAACCTCAGTAAGGGAACCCTCTCAAGAGAGAAGGAAACCAACAATGACCCATACCCGAATTGCTTCAAGTCTCCTCTCCTGCATTTGGTCAACTGCCTCTTCATTCTACGAAGGATTGTGTCTGCCCAGTTAAAGACCTGAGGCTCAGTACACTCTATGACATACTAAAAGTAGCTCTGGAGAGCCATGTGTGGAGTAGCGCTCTCATCCATACAAGCAATGGTGAACAAAATAGTGCGAAGGGTCAAATCCTGCACCCCCCAAATGGCCACTTTTCCTTTGCTTCTTTCCACCTCTGGAACACAGTACAAATGACAGTATTCACTCATAGGCAGCCCACCACCTCGGCTACCAGTCAAGCTAGCATGGTACCCACGCTGTGACAGTCCTGTCAAGAAATAAACGTCCTCGATATCCAAGGACAATGTGTGGACCCCTACATGGAATACTTGTTGGTCCACGTCCCACATATGAACAAGGTACTCCAACAGCCTGACTTGGGCCCTCATACCCGGGATCCGAAAGAATTTTAGGAGACCACAGTCTCGCAAAGTAGCAACGGTGCCTGGGTTATTCCTAATAATAGAATCATCCTCTTCATTCTCTCTTTCATGCCAATCCAGAACCATGGTGATAGCCAAATGCCTGCATAAGACACATAAGAAGAAGGTCAACAACTCTCTTCAAGACTTGGTACATTTTTCATTGAGCAAACATTAAAGAAATTTTTCACTTTTTGGTTCTCGTAGGTGCCCCTTTGGCACAGTGCGAGATTCTCGTAGGTGCCTTTGGGGCCACCTATGAGAATCATGCATTCTCGCAGGTCCTATGTGGCTGGCCTGCGAGAATGCCTGAGCGCAAATTTGAGCCCTAAAACAAGCTCAAAAACTTGAAATTTACCAATGAAAATTAAAAATTGAACCATGAAAAGATAGAAGACAAGGAGCTTACCTCACTACCGGAGACGGTTCTCCAAATGGTTGTTCGTACCTTCTGCAATTGAGCACCGAAATTCAAGGGAAAAAGAGGGGTTTTGGGGCTAAAATATTGGCAAAGTTACAATGACTATGGTAAAAAGAAATTTTACCCACTTATATTTACTTTTACCATTTTTGTTGGTTTTAATAATTGTTTTATTTATTAAACCTAATGCCTAATACCCCTATGAGTGTGACTTTTTGCAGACATGACGACTTCGATGTTCATACACAGGGATATGGATATTTTTTCTCTTTTTCATCGCATGTTTGAATTATTTTTTTATGGTTTTTTGCACAAAAACTCAAGCTTGGTCTTTGTCCGTTCTCATGCTCGAAAATACATGAGAACGTGATCAAGCACACTTTTATCACTTTTTCGGGATCAACAAGGTTATACGAAAAAGGAACCCCCTGGAGTCCTCTTTAAGCTATTTTCAGACTCTCTAAACATGAAAAGATTGTCGAGCGACCTTGCTATTTTCACGCTCGTTAAAGTATTTGAAGGAAGCATCTGTTGAGCGATAATTTATCTCTTTTTTGGTCTCATCAGACTATTTTACGAAAAAGGAACTGAGAGAGTTCTCTTTTGAGTGTTTTTCTAGACTCTATAATCATGAAAAACCTTAGAGTTTTCTATCCTTGGTCTCGTTAAACAAACATCAAAAGACCCGTAATGGGACCGAAACACTCCTTCCTAGGGTTCGTTAAACATACTCCGAAGGACTCATCCGAAGGATGATCTTACATCAACAAGCATATGTTATCCTCCTCAAGCTTGCGTAAAAATAAAGAGGTACTCGCCAGAAATGGTGGGGAAAAATTTAGGAAAGGGATGTGTTTTCGTATTCATATTATTGGCAGTAAGTGTCACTCTTGAACATGACACCCCCTTATTTATTATCCGAAGCCAGTTTGGGAAATCCATTTGTCTCTCATTCAATTTTCTACAAGGTCATATCCTAAGTCGTCTCTGAGTCAATGCTTCCAAATCATTGGTCGTGTCATTCATATGTTCAAGATAAGTTCATCTGAAACCTCTATTGAGTTGGCCATCTGCAGTTGTCCATTCTCTCTGTGTCGACCTTCCCTGTGTCCAGTTCAACTTACATCACACTCTGTTCTGCCTTCAAAATCTGTTACTCATTTCATGTCATTGATGGGGGATACATCAAGGACCTCCTGTGACAAGTTTTGTTCTGTCGACTCCAATGCATTATCCAGAAACAAGACTTAGAAATTATTTGGTGCCTTGGAACTTGCATGCCTCAATGGCAGGTTTCCTCACTTTCAACAGTGGGTTTTCATCATTGACCCCTGATCGGGAGATTCTGTCGAATGTTCAACCTCAACTCATTTATTCAAATTTGGTGGATTGTACTAGTGTACCTTGGGATTCATTGACATTAATGGTGATTTCCCTCGCACTTGTTAATGGTTTCATCAATGACCGGTAATCAAGTGGTTTCTACCATGTTCGACTTCAGCACATGTAATCACATGGTTAGATTCATACTTTTAGGTGACGGGATTGAAGACCCTAGATCTCATCTCTTTGATCTAGGTTGCGATGGAATATGTATAATTTGTTGACACATAGATCCACTTTGTATGTCTCATGGCTATGTCGTCTTAATTTGAATCTTCTTGCATGGATCCACAGTGTATTCTTGGTGGCTATGCGATATTTTGACGGCATGGATCCACAGTGTATGATTGGTAGCCATGACCTATGTTTATGATGTCATCAGTATTTTATCTGAGTATGGGAATGCCTACCTCAGAACTAGTATGATATTCTGCAGATGCTTGGGTGTTTGCAGATTTCTGATTAGGTGCGCTCCTGGTTTTCAACACACACACGCAGTTTACAAAGTATTTTGTCTGTCACTAATTTCGGCCTCATACTTTGGGGGTCATTCTGTTACAGATGATTTTGGTCATATGGGTGATGTATTAACAATGGTGTACTCAAGCTCTCAACAAGAACTTTCTTCTGAGAAAAGTGGCATCTATCTCCTTCCATAAAACATATTTTCAAAGTGAGTTCGCACGCTTCTTATAGCCTAGGGTGAGAGAATGACCCATTCTCGTAGGCCACCTTCATCTAGGGTGTGAAATTCTCACATTGTGCTCTATACATAGGGTTCGAAATTGTTTTTAATCTTGGAAAAGAGATGAAGTCTCGAGGGTTCTAGAAGGGAATCTTCTAGAAAATGGGTTGGCATTCGAATGGTTGTCATTTTAATGGTTTCTCTGATTTGGTGGGATCATTCTCATCCATGTAACCATATCATCCTCTCCTATATATTGAAAGGATTCTCATGGAAAAGGTTAAGCAAGATTAATTGAAGAATTGGTGAAGGAATTGTGTGAAGAACCCATCTTGAACAGAAGCTTGGAGACTCTAGTAGGTCTATCAAGAGGAATTGGATCTTCTTCATGCAAGGACAGAGCAAGTGTGTGTGTTGGAGCCAAGACTCACTGAAAGGAATCTTGTGACATCAAGGCGATCATGTTGTATCTTCTACTTTCAATTAATATGATACAGTGGCATGTCCTTTTCCCATAAAGTCATTCTTACTTTATTGTGTAATTCCTTGATCATACACATAAGTTGACGATTGAATATATTTTTCTATCTTCACTTTGGTTGGTTCGTGTTGTCTTGGTCTTGACCTCATGAGAGCATCGGAGTGAAGCAGGAGCAACAGAGACCTAAGGAAGTGATACAAAGGTATGTCACTTGTTTCTCCTTACTAGCTAATTCAATGGTCGTAACTTAGGGAAAGAGTCATGTCCTGTCCTGTTTTGTTCTAGATCTAGGTGGATCTAGGGAGATCTGTTAGTGTCCGCACCTACCAATTAGTCCGATAATAGGGAAGTGATTTTATCGTGACCCTTTTCTTCTTGGACTCGCATCGGGGTGCCGTGAGAAAGTTCCAGACTCTTGTCATCAATGTAAATAAGTATAATAGTACTCAAGGGATTAGGCACTTGTGTCTCTATCGATACTGGACCTATATCTGGTTGAGTTGTCCCTTCCTCTAAAGGATCGATCGATAATGTTGTGTGTTCAGTGTTTCCCAACACACGGGCATTGTCGATGACTGTGGACCCAGGATCATTTGACTCCATCGGGATAATCTAAACAACAGTTGAGGCTTCATGTCCTATTAAAAGGTATGGGTCATCCCGCATATGTTTCATCAACAACTCGGTTTGCTGAAACAACAACGTACCCCTTTCTCATGTAGCTTGATCCTCTGGAAGATCCCTGATTTGTACCAAGGATTCCTGGTGAATTCCCATGGCTTCAATGTCTTCTTCGGGATTTCTTATTTCTGCATCCAATTCATGTGCAACTGCTTCTCTCGTGCATCGACTAATTACTTGAACTGCTTGCTACATAAATGTTGTCTGCTCTTTGTGGCTCATAGCTCTAAACCTAGTTCCTCGAGGATCACCTCTCCTGGATGCCACCACATTCCAGTCTTGGGCGTTTTCAGTAAATATTTCATCTTCGAACTGGTCGTGGGCATAGGGCCAACAAGATGATACATATGATGCATGCTATAGAACTAATCCCTTGGGATCATGTTTGTGAAATCGACCAGTTTGGAACCAAAATTCCAATTGACCTAGACCAAGTTGTTTAGCATGAGCGGTATCTTTGACCATGCAGAACCCAATATAAAACCCATATGGTATGAAATCCTTCTTCTTGTCTTTTACTAAAGTTGCATTGTATCCTTCCAAGATGGTTTGATAGAAAATTTCCCCTAACACTAGCCGACCGGGAACATAAATGGGTAATAAGTGGGGTGCTCCTGTGGCACCAAAAACTCTGATGTAGGTTTCCCGTTCTTCGAAATACCAGTGGCCAATTTTGGATATAACCTTCTTTTCTTCATCAGATAATCTAGGGAACTCTCTTCTAAAGAGAAAGGATTAAATGCATGCAATAAATTGATCACAGATAACAACATAGGATTTTTTGTACCTGTTTTCCCATAGGATGTTGAAGTATACATGGACAAATATCTCTGAAGGGTGCCAATTCAGATTCATCCCAGCATAAGCTTTCATGGCGCAGATCACATCCAGTAGATACGAAGCCATGTAGAAGGCGGGGGTATCTCCCTCCTTCATCTACCGAGCCTGTCTTATGCAGGTGCTTAACTATTTGGATATTATAGCACCCCAATTGAAGATTGTTCCTGAAAAAGTGATTGTAAAATATAGAGGCATCCAAGCCTCTAAAAATTGGGAACAATCTTTTTCCCCATGTAATCTGTAAAGTAAATCCATGAGGTATATGTATGGTTCCCTGAGATTGGCCATTGGGCACCAGCCAACATCCCGGTTAATGAATTTTTTGTCTTCTCTCCACCAAGACGACATGATTTTGCTGGTATCAGGTGACACATAGAAACTTAAGATGAAATTGATGCTCATCTTTAGCTCAGAATCTTTGAGCTTATAGTAGTTTTGAACCTCTGATGGCAGGAATAATCCGACGCACTCACCGTTGTCATCATTAATCAAACACTTTTGGGCGTCACTGTGGTCAATGATCCACTTCAAGAGCTCAATGCGCAGAAAGACTGGAGATCATCTTGCCACCATGTGCAGATAATCCCTGCGAATATTGGGGAGGAGCTCATCATTGAGCTTCCTCGTTTCAGGATCGTTGTGTACGGTATATTTGAGGGATTCTTCTTTCTTGATTTTCTTGAAAACTTCTTCCCAACGAGGAAATTCCATCTTAGCTCCAATACTTGCCTTTATGTCTCCGAAATATGGGGGCTGGAAAAAAGGCTCCTTGGTGATTCTCTTAATGACAGATACTGGTTTGGGAACGAAATATAATTGCCTTGCAACTGATGAGGAGGAGCCTTCCCCTACTTCTAATTCCTGCAACTTAGGGGCTCTCGATGATTTTCTGGTGGATGGCTTCTTCGGAGGCATTATTTATACAATTTAAAATGTCATTTGAACATGCGTGCAGGGCAACGTTGGGTGAGAATATATAAAATGGAGCGCAAAAAATCAATAAGTGAACCCATACCTGTAATGTTGGCTAAGATAACGGTTTTAATATTTACTGGAATTTGAGCGCTTCCTTTGGATTGTTAGCTTCACTCTCCTATCTACCTTGAACTTATTGCTGCATAGAATGGGATCATACACAATGACTCAAAAGGAATATAATTGGGAGATACTATTAGTCATATTAGTTAGTTAATATGAGTAATGAACGCAAATTCAAAATAAACCACTATCGTATTTTATGTGGATAAATTCTAACTGGTTGACGGCAGAGGCATGGATGGAGATGGATTATATCGACAAGTTTAACGGTTCCTTTTGATTCACGCACGAGTCATTAACTAATGCACGATCCACAAATTAACTGAGAATCGTAATTGCGACATACCTACCACACTCCGGGGTCAACACGTCTCATCCCGTCATGTCACTTGGTGAATGAATTGGGGATCAGTTATTATCAGAGTGTGTACTTACATTGATAGGCTATTGATGAAACTTCTGACGCTGACGATATAGGGGTTGGCGATCGGGGGGTTTACTCTTTATTTCGTGCAGTGCGTATTAATACACTTTATGCCGAAGCCGATGGAATTGGTCTTCGGCAAAATCCTTCCCAAGGTTTATTCATAGGAAAGAAACATTCATCAGTCGATGTCGATGAGGGTTGGTATTCGACTACCTTGAATCTCCAAACAGTTTTCACCACCATCATCTTCCGTCGATGCCGAAATTCTCTTGTGAGTCAAGGAAAATATCTGGGTCGTCGATTCCTCGAGTAGTTGTTAAGTATTTTAGAGTTAAGATGATTCTTCGTTGTATGTTCAAGTGAACTCTTAATCAATTAAAATGTGAAACATATAAGAGAAGTGAAGGATCAGTTTCAAGCCGAGGCAAAAATGGTCAAAAGTAAACTACAAGGTGGTACCCAAAAGGAAATAGTCGCAGAACTGTTAGGGTGTGTTGAGTATTCAACAAGACTCAATGATGAAACTTTGTGATGCAGGAGGCACCAATCAAACACTCCATAGGTACTGGAAGATTAACTAGTCGGAGGATTAAACTCTAAGTAATGATCTCATATTCCTAAGGTCATTCTAAACCCAAACTTTGGATGAAAAGTGGACTCAAAAGTTTTATCTCTATTCAAAGGTGACACGACTGTTGCCAACATGAGACAATATTCTTTTCCCGCCTGTCTTTTTTTGTTTTTTCATAGAAAAATGAATGTTATGATATAGAGGAGGAAACAAGTGTCGTGAGTAAGAAACTAGTTCCAATAGTGGAACATACCTATGCTCAATGCAAGGAGGTGCATGCAAGATATGGACACTTGGGGGAATTTTTCCTCGTGGGGTATAGGGTGTCAAGATACAAAGGATATAGACAAGAATCTGCTTGGATGATGATGTGAACTGCTGATATAATAGGCTTATAATTCAAAAGAGGGAACTGGCAATAGGATCAATACTACAAGAGACATAATGAGATGCAATTACAACTTGACTCCAAATAATTCCCTTTTTCGTCAATTTAGTCCCCTAGGCCCAAAAAATTATAAAACAATACCCAAGAGAACTCTTCTAGCCACTAATGACTAGAGTATTCCTTTTTCGAAATTAGTCTACTTGGTCTGAAAAAGGGTTAAACTTACACCAAATAGACATCCTTTCAAATCCAATTAACGAGTGTGAAAGAGACAAGTTCACTCAAAAATATTTTATCTTTTTAATGGAGTCAGAAAAGAGCTTAACCAAGACTCAGGGATGTTGTTCTAAGAATCATATCATGGGGGGGGGGGGGNTGAAGGACTTCTATGGAAAGTCAACAAATCACAGACAACTGACACAATCTTGGGAAAACCCAAAGCTTTCCAAGTTGAGGAGGATAAAATCCTTGTAGAGGTTACCTTTTCTACAATATATCGAAGAATGCCCCTTATCTAGAAGGGTGTAGAAGAAGGAATTTGATGCTACACAAGATCATTCTAGGCAAAGGAACCCTCCCTATGAATTGGAGGGAGTGTATTCGAAGAGAGTGGAATGATCCCTTGTTCAGAAGGTACGGGACTATAAATGCTAAGAACATGGTCAAACGATGAATCACCCCCCAAAAGAAGAGTGGGATTGATCGAAGATTGCATCGAAAATGTAACTTCCTTACACTTGTCACTCTCCAAATGGAGAGTGGGATCGACTGAATATTTCATTGGCATGACCACTTCTTCAATCATTGGTTGAATAGGATGTGAGACAACAAGGTCAATATATGGATCACCCACAAAACTAGGAGTGGTGTTGGTCGAATATTGCATCGACGCAACCACTAGTTGAATAGGATGAGAGACAACAAGGTCAAGAAATGTACCACCCCCTAAAAGAAGAGGGTTTTTAGCCAAATATTACATCAACATGACTATTGTATCAACCAAAGAAGGACCAGAATGTTGGGAAACCAAAGACGACTCAAAACCCGAAGGGCCCCCAGGTAAGGACCATGTTTCTTATACTACAACAGTAGCAGGGCACAAACAAGTAAGGTGATCTCCTTGGAAAACCCTAGAAAGTAACTTGATATTACATCTTATACATCTAGGATTCTCAATCGTATGATATCCCCTAGCATGAATTGCAGTGGCTGGTGTCATGCTCCAAGCATGACTTGCAGAGGCTAGTATCAAATATCCAGCATGACTTGCAGAGGTTGGTGATGATTACCCAAGATGACTAGAAGAGGTTGGTGATGAACCTTCAACATGACTAGAAGAGGTTGATGATGAACCCCCAACATGACTAGAAGAGGTTGGTGATGAATCCTCAACATGACTAGCAGAGGTTGGTGATGTATGTGTAGTGTGACTAGAAATAACTATATGTGTGCCCCCAACATGACTTGCAGTGGTTGTTTGTTGGTATTCAACCTGAATTGCAGAGGTTGTCGACCTATCTCTAACATGACTAGCATAGGTTGATGATATAATGTTAGTATGACCCACAATGACTAGTTTGGTAACCCTATCATGACATGCATCATCTGGTTGTCGGTCTCCAACATGACTTTCAAGGTTGTTGACCTATATCCAACATGACTAGTAGAGGTTGGTGATATAATTCCAATATGACTCATAGTGACTAGACTGGTGGTAGTGGTTGGTTGCGGCATTTGAGACCAAGGTTTCGGGAAATACTGGTTTTAAGAAATTGCAAGCTAGGAAAGGTTATGGTATACACCATGGCCTTGTTTAGAAGGAAAGTATCCTCCTCCAAACTAATTCATAAATGGTTGTAAAGGCATCAACACTGAGGAATCCACTTGCGAAGAGAAAGTGACATGACAAGGGTTACTCATGTGAGGATATATGTTTCACCCAGATGAAGGAACTTCGTGAAGGGGGTTTACCATACTATAAAACTGACTTCCCCCAGATGAAACACCAGAGGATAGATGGAGTTCCTCCATGGAAAAAGTGTTCATAGGAACTAGCATAGTGGAAGAAGGATAGATGGAAGGGATGTAATAAGTAGAATGACTGCCCATTTGAGCACTTTTTCCTGGAAAAGTGAAGCTAGGATTGGATCCATACTAAGAAATATTCCAACCTTCTACCACAATATTTGGTTGAGGGATATGACTCACACCAAATGAAAAATAAGGAGGAATCATGCCTCCAAACCCAATACTAGGATTCATATAAGGCGATGAGACATAGGATGGAAAGTGAGAAGACATGTCTAGCATCACAAGAGAAAAATGATTAGAGGTCCAAGGTATTGGCTAAGTATCATGATTTGGCATACCACTCAGAAATACAAAAGGATTCGTCCCCGTGGAATGAGAAAATACCATGGGTTGGGTGGAACTAATTGAGGGAGTCATAGGGGCTTCACTAACCATAACAATGAAGACTCACAATGCCATACAAAATCCTAAGGCCAACTAATAATAAAACAACACAAAAAAATAAACAAAAAGGCCAATATGCACACAAACGGGATACAGTATATGAAAAGGGGCCTCCCTCCCTAAAGTAGGTATGCCTCGCCCAAGAGGGGCCTGAGACTCCCTTCAAAAGATTAGAGGTATCAAAATCAGTTATAAGGGCACTCATGGGCTTAACAACATAGTTAGTTAGATCCCTCTAGAGAGGTAATCCTCCATAAAGTTTGTGTGTTGTCCAACCCTTATGTGACTCAGGGTACCTGTATAATAACCCCTGGAAGTAACCTATGTGGTTATCTATGTCAAGCAACTAAATCCACCACGATATAACTAATGCATAGGTGAACAGTCATAATTCAGGTCCACCATATGGGTAGGGTAACAAAGCCCAAAATATTGAAAGCACTACCTCTCACAGAGGTAAAGGTACGAGAAAGACCCCCATATATGAATAGATCCCCAAAAATATCTCTGATGCTAAGAAGGTATTAGAGGGATATCTCTTCAACCAACTTCGCATGAACTCGTTCTTAACTATGGTGTGAGCGGAGTCTCCTGACGTCACCAATTATACAATGTATTGCATTGATCCCTTAGTCAGACACATATGTCGAGTTTAATAGACTTGGAGAAGTTTACTCACAAAATCCTATTCCAAGGCTCTAAATCTTAATCTAGTTTGTGCACCCTAAAAAATAAAATCGTTTCTAATCAATTTTAAATTTATCAGCGTTACTTTTAGTGGATTTGTTTACTCAAAAGATGTGGTCGTGAAAATGATGATGTTATGAATCAAAAAGTAAAAGAAATGAATATGAATATAATTCAAAGTCCTAACTTCAATTCTTAACAAATGATAATCTTTTTCAAAATGAAATTTTCAACTGAACTCTGTGATTTCAAATAAGATGCAATCTTTCCATACATGTATCAAAATCAATGATAATAACCCAAAGGATCAAATTCCATGATGCAAAATGTAAATTGTTTTTTGTATTTTCAATATAAATAAATGAAAATGCAAGGTCTAAACCACAACTTGATATATAGACCCTACTATAAGAAAAAAGAGACAAACCAAGCAGGATATCAAGAAGGAAACACCCAACCCAAAATGCAAGGACAATCAATGAAAAATATGATGAGAAAGAAAAACCTCCCAAAAATTCAACCAAGGAAAGGTTTCCTATCACTCTGCAGGAACTCAGTAGTTATGACATATACCTAAGAAGACTCAACAACCATCAAAACTCACCCAATAAACACCAAACTCTACAATCAAGCAAAAAAAGATGATGTACGAGACTGTCTAGGGAAAAACTGCGTATGTACGCACCCTATAGAATGACATATCGCGTATCTATGCATCTGTCAAGGGAAAAAAACACATATGTGTATTAAAATAATCCCAGGTTAAGGTTAAGGCCAAGTAACTCAGACTCAAAATGAAAATAGGATGTCAAGCAATCAGAATACAAGGAAACACAAGCTAACTGAGAGCAATCTAAGGAGAAAAACATTCCAAACCCTAAAAAGAAGATTACATCCCCAGTATGGTCACCAATTCTATTACGAAGAAAATCACTCTATGGCATGGGGTAAACCACAACAGACAGAAATGACTGCAGAAATCAACTATAATCTCAAGTATTCTATATAAACAAACATTATAATAAGACAAGATAAAAATTCTACCTCGTCCAGACATTCGATGAAGTCCATCGTTGAGCACTTGAACCAAAGCTATATAACTGCAACTTGTCCTAAACAAACAAGATATGCAAGAATATGGTGATAATATATAAATTTAGCACATATAATAGAATAATCCATCAATATTCACAACAAATATGTCCATGGAATAACAATTCAAATATTTTTTAGACATTAATTGGACAAGAAAAGAGTATTTCTATTAAAATGTAATCAACAAAAGTGTACGAATGACAAAATTTTGTGTCGGCGCCTTCAGAACCGAGAAACTAAGTCCCTTCCAGGTGGGCCTCCACCACTTCAATCCTACCCCAAAGGAAATCTCATATAAGAGAGACAATGAGGTTCTCCATCAAATAGGGAAGAGATTGGGGGCTGAACAATGTGTTCATAATTAAAAGGTCAAAGGGATGTAGACTCAATATGAAGTGAATAATTTCTCCATAGTAACTTTACTCTCAAACTTGAATTCTTCTCCTCCTTTCCACGGCTTGGATATGGCCCATTCATATCCTTCAAATGGAATTGAAGGGCTGATTCGAAACATTTCCAGTATATGGAAGGTCAAGGATCATGGATCTCGTGACGTGATATGAAAACCCGACACCATTTTTTAATTTTGGGCACAAAACCTGATGTATGCGGGCTGTAATGGTGCAACCTGAGTATACACATGTTGTATAGTTGTTAGGGCATGTATATGTGGAAAAATATTCTTTTTAGCTATGGGAATTGCAAAAAGGGGACTTCAAGTCTACATAGGGAAATGAAAAAGGCCTTCTAATCAAGTTGCATGGGATGAGGAAAATCTTTCTATAACAGGTGTTCTTCCAATTCCTTAAATGATGATTCTATCCATTTACGTATTTTCTAGTGCACTCTTACTGGGAGTGGTACTAAGTGGTATATATAATTACAACGAGGAACATTTCAAGACTTCAATTTGTTGGCAATAGACTTTTTGAATCACTTCCAACTGCCCATTCATTATGAAACTAGGACAAAACTTTTAACCTCATTATGACAGTTGACATCGACTCATATTTTTTATCATATCCAGGAATGGAGACCATGACGTCGTTTGATTAAAGCCGGTATAACAAACCAATTGTTGACATATTGGTTTACTGATTCATGATTACCTCCTATTTCCCATGATGTTTCTATGGGTGGAACTATAACCGAGGAGAAAACGATTGCTCGTGCTTATTATTTGGACCTTGTATATACACAATTTGGCACGTTATATGATCTGATTCTGTAGGCTCCTCGCCCATCGACTAATCCAACTATTGTACCTCCTACATAATCTCACATTGTCGATGGTGTGGTGGGTTATGTTACCCAAAACTCTATGAGTAAACCTTCTGGTCAATATAACGATAAGTTTACTCCTATCATTACCACTTAAAACAATTCACCTCCTACTAATATTCTTGGTAAAACTTTCAAGATTAATATGGTCCAGTCCACAACTACTAGTAAATTTCAGCAACCTAGAAGTAAGAAAAAGGGTGAAGTAAAATCTAAGAAAAATTCCCCACAAAAAGAGAAACCCAAAACACAACTTGCTTAGGATACAAAATCACAAGCCTAAATATCCTTGTCTCATTTGCAAAGAAGAACATTATACTAGGGATTGTCCACAACATGCTGATGTTAATCATTTTCTTAAAGGAACTTCAACTGCACTTGTCGTTTTGAAAAATCCTTTCCCATCTCAACATACTTAAATGGTTTCGCAAGATCAAACCTCTGCCTCAAGAATATCTTATGTACTAATGTGTCAAGAAAATACTGAACAGGTTTTGGTAACAACATGAACCAAAGACTATCCTCCTCCCAATGGAAGTGGTGTTGATCAACTTTCTACCTCTACTCCTACATCTACATCTACTTCACCTACTACTATTCCTCTTGAAATCGATTGACCCGGTTCTAAAACAGTGATCTGACCACCTCCAAAAGGTGTTGTTCATATGCCATCTTTTAAACCACATGCGAACGTTGCTCAAAACTACAATATTGAGATAACCTAGCTCAACCACCATCTGCATTGTCGACCCTCAATGTCCTTCAGAGTTTCCCTATGCAACAAAGAGCATTGTTGTCATATATTGGTGGAATTGATTTGAGTGATGCAAATATGATAGCTTTTGATTTCGAAACTCATTTTCCAAGAATTCCCCATCAACTTGCTTTTCAAATTAAGGTTAATGTGCAGGAGAAAACTATTTTTTGTACTATTATTGACAAATGAGCCTCAACCTATGTAATTTCCATAATTTGTTGGAAAGTTGTTGATTCTCCTTCACTTAATCAACCACCTAATACGTTAAAATAATTTGACGGTAGAGGATTTAAACCCTTTAGAGTGCTCAGTGCATTTTCGATCGAATTAGAAGGTAAAACAATTATTGTTGAAGCAGAAGTGGTCAATGCACCCCTCCACTATAACCTTTTACTAGGATGTAGCTGGATCTATGCCATTTCCATTGTGGTTTCTACCTTATTTCATGTACTTTGTTTCCCTCATCAAGAAAAATTGTCATGGTAGACCAACTTGCCTAATTTAATTATGATTCACGCATTGGTAGTGTTCCTTTAATAGGACAAATCTCATCTTCTTACAAGGATGTTGGAGTGGGTATTTTAAAATATTCAAGACTAATGGGATATTTTCTGCTCCCACCACCCGATATTTCTCCACTACCACCGCACGACATTCCCCTTGTTGTCACTCAGATAAACATGATTTCAATTGGTGCTAGTAGTTCCCTTGAATCATATGATCCTTGGGTAGTACAAATTATTCCACAATATGAAAAATATGGTGACCAAATACTGCTTAGTATGATTGATTTTTCTTATCAATCCATCCAATTTTCCTCTATGGCTAATTTTGATACTGATGACCAAACAAATCCAATTTTAGATGAATAGTCTCAATCCTCTTGGCTTATTTATACTATGTCTCCTAATCCTTTTGATGATAATTTCCCTACTGATGAAAGTATCATGGATATTATGTCTCTGGAAGACACTCCATGGGATGATGGTCATCATCATTCCTCATTTCTCCCTGAGCTCGAGACTATTGAGAGTCATTTAGAGTCTTCATTTCCATATGAGGAAATTGAGAATTCCCAAAATCCCATCTTAATACATGATGTTTTATCTGAATGGAATTTAGGGAATATCTCCATTACTATGCCCATAAATATCTCAGTAAACATTGAAGTCATGGAAAACATTCATATAGGTTCCTCTTGTTCCTTTGATGAAATTCGAACTTATATGACCCTATTCAAAAAATTATGTGATGTATTTTCTTGGTCTTACAAAGAAATGCCTAGTATTGACCCAAAAATTGCCAGTCATGAAATTAAGACATATCCTGAAGCCAAACCTATTTGGAAAAGGCTTTGTCCTATTCATCCATGAAAATCCACTGCTATTAAAGCCCAAGTTGAAAAAATTCTTAAAGAAAGTTTTATTTATCTTGTACCTTTGACTGATTGGGTTTCCAAAATTGTTCATGTCATAAAGAAACAAGGAATAATCTATGTATGTGTTGATTATAGGGATATTAATCGAGCTTGTCTGAAATACAATTATGAAACCCATTTTATCGACCAGATAGTCTATGAATATTCCGATAGTGAAATATTCTCATTTATTGATGTATTTTCCGACTATAATCGAATAAACATACTACCATCGGATCAACATAAACCTGTTTTTATTTTTCCTTGGGGTACTTTCACCTATCAAAAGCTTCCTTTCAGACTTAACAACACTGGGGCTATTTTTCAAAGAGCTATGTCTTATTCATTTGATGAAATTAAACATATTGTTCAGCCATAGCTTGATGATTTCCTTCACATTCCATGTGACGTCAAGATCACCTGCAACATCTATGAGCCATATTCCTTAGATGTCGACATTACAATATTCACTTAAATACATATAAATGTGTATTTTGTGTGGAATTGGGACACCTGTTAGGTTTCATCGTATCCAAGCATGGGATCCATGTTGATCCCTTGAATATTGAGTCCATACTGAACTTACCTCCTCCTTCCACGTTATACCAACTCCAAAGTTTGCAAGGGAAGGAATTTTTTTTATGTCGATTCATTCCCAACTATGATGAATTGACCAAAGGTTTTACTTGAATTCTTAAGATATGGATTCCCTTTGTTTGGGATAACATTTCTCAAAAGGAATTTGACACTTTGAAGCATGTGTTAACTCATACACCATTGTTACAACCCCCAGATTACAGTCAAGATTACTTTTTGTACATTTCTACTTCTGACAATACCATTGCTATGGTGCTTTTCCAAGAGGATGAATCACATGAATCACTTGTGATTTACTATTTAAGTAGGATTCTTACTACTTCCGAAATAAAATATTCACATGTGGAGAAATTGGCATTGACTATTGTTCAATATGTCCAACATTTATGTCACTACATCTTATTCTGCAAAACCACCATCATTTCTTATTACAACCACATGCAACATATTCTGACTAGATAGGTGTTGGGGGGGGAATACTCCAAATGGTTCATTATATTACAAGAGTTTGATTTGGAATTTGAGAAATTCAATTCATAGGAATCTTTGGTTTTTGCTGAGTTAATTTGTGACCTTCCCTCAACTAAAATAAAAGGTGTGGCAGAAGATTCATTTCCTGATGAATCTCTTTTCTAGATCATTTCCTTAGACCCATGGTATGGAGATATCATAATCTATCTTCAAGCCCAAACTTTTCAACCTGAGTTGTCTAGTACTGAATGACATCAAATTTGATACCAAGCTCGACAATACATAGTTATTGGCGATACCCTTTATCGTCATGGTGTCGATTAAATTTTTCGATGGTGTTTAAAAAATGAGGAAGTCGAGAGATCTCTTAAATAATTTCATGTCATAGCATGTGGTGGTCATATGTCCGGGTATTCCACTGCCAAACAAATTCCACGAGTTGAATATTTTTGGTTGTCACTGTTTAAGGATTGTATCCTTGTGGTCCAAAATTGCCATGCATTCCATATCTACAATCGTAATTTGCATGCGCCTCTTGCTCATTTTCACCCTTTGTTTCCTCTGGTCCATTTTCCAAATGGGGCATTGATTTCATGATATGTAACCCTCACTTGACACGGGGGCATGGGTATATTATTGTCGTCATGGATTAGTTCACTAAGTGGGCCGAGGAGATGCCTACATTCAATAACAAAAGGAAAAACACATCCCTTTTCATTTTTAATCACATTATTGCTCGATTCGATGTGCCCCAAGCCATTTTCATCGAGCTTGCCATTCATTTTCGAAATTACATGATGTTGGAATTAACCGCAAAATTGGGTCTATGAGATGAAAACTCAACTCTTTACTATCCACGGGTCAATGGCCAATTCGAAGTCATAAACAAAGTTTTGACAAATATGCTTTGTAGGATGATAATGATTCACAAATCGAATTGGCATACGATGTTTTTTTTTTGAAATTATGGGAATATCGAACCTCGGTTAAAACAACCATGGGTTTTATTCCATTTCAGATGGTATATGGTTTGGAAGTTGTGATGTCGATTGAATGTGAAATGTCATCCTTGAAAATAGTCATTGAATTACTTCCCAATACCACGGCTGAGGAAGAAAGTCTTTAGTACTTGACACGATTAGATAAAACTCATCATGACACCACTCTAGCTAATGAAACCCATAAGAAATGTGTCAAAGATCAATATGATAAAATGGTTAGACCTTGTGTGTTTTATGAAGGTGACTTGGTCCTGTTATACGATCAAGATCGTGAAATATTTGGGGTAGGTAAATTCACACCCATGTGGCATGGCCCTTATATCATTAAACGTGTATTAGAGAAAGATTCCTTTAAGTTAGCGGATTATGATCAGATTCCTTTGGGTGAGCCTCAGATGGGATTTACCCGAAGAAGTATTATGCCTAGATTCATTCTACATAAGTACTTTGTATATTGTACCATAGTTTGGTGTGCTATTATCACCTTTTTCAACGATTTATGTCTACTGCTTATCTTGCATTGTTCCTTGTTTGCAGATGTCGACGCTCCCTCCACCTTATGTTGGATTTGTTGATGGTGCTAGCCGTGGTACTCAAAACATTACTTCTACTGCATGGGCAATCTACATGCCTACCAATGAGTTGAAAAGTCTACATGGTATATTCCTTGGTCGTGTGACTAAAAATATCATGGAATATTGCGCAGTCATTGAATTGTCGACTAAAGCCATCTCACTTGGAATTCATCACTTATTTGTTCGATGTGAATCTCAACTTGTGGTATTGCAGTTAAGTAACATTTATTCTATCTGAAGCCCTACTCTTTTATGAGTATATTTAAGGGTTTGTATCTTGGAAATAGAGTTTGACTATTTAGAGTATCAACACATTCCAAGAAATATGCATACATTAATAGATGCTTTAGGTAATTATGTATTAGACATACATTTGCAACATCTATAAAATTCACATATACATTTTTCACTCAATAGAACATAAGTAGAAATCATCTTATATGAAGTTTTCAAAAAGGTTTTACAAAATGTGTTGGGACAACACTAAGCCTATGAATTTTATATCAATACATGTCGATAACCAAACAATTGATTATATATTAGTCATCTCTAGGTCCATGATTCTCGTGGTAGCATACTATGGCCTAAGCCACTCATCGAATAAAACAAGCTATGCATCTGAATAATCCCACAATGTGCCACTAGTACCGTTGTGGTAGATCATTGATCTGAATATATGGTATACCCATGGTCAACCGCTCGAGGTTATGTTCTATTTACTCAAGATCCTCAGTGGCTTCATGATCATAAGCAACCATCGCACCCTTATCGCCTCGCCTATGTATCGACAAAGTCCCAGATGGTTTGTTTGGCTTGATATCTGGATGATGAAAACAAAATTAGTCTAAACACAATAAAAACACTTAAAANATGTGTATTTAATATATATATATATATATATATATATATATATATATATCAGGGATTTTCTTTAAGATCTTTTCAAAACCCTATAAATATGAAAATATTGTCGAGCGAACTTTCTTCCTTTCACACTCCTTAAAGAATTTGAAAGAGTATCTATTAAGTATTAGTTTAACCCATTTTCGGGATGAGTATGATTCATTATGAAAAAGGAATACTCTAGTCAATCATGGATAGAAGAGTTCTCCTCGATATTATTTTATACTTTTTCAGACTTGGGGAACTAAATTTATGAAAAAATTGATCCTGGAGTTTCCTTTAAGTGTTTTGCAAACTCCCTGAACATGAAAAACCATCTAGTTTACTTTCTCTGGATTCATAAAACATACATTGAAAGACCCATATAGGACCGAACCACTCCTTCCTAGGGTTCGTTAAAAATAATTTGAAGGACTCATTTGAAGGATGAGCTTATAGTACAAGGATATGTTATCCTCCTCAAGCTTGTGTAAAAATAAAGAGGTACTCACGAGAAATGGTGGGGGGAAATTGGGAAGGGAACTTGTATAAAATATGTATTAATTTGCTCAGCGAGTCACTCTTTAACATGACACCCTTTCACTCCTTGTGTCAGATTGGAAAATCCACTTGTCTCTTTTTTATCATACTTCTCCCCAAATTTATACTTTGGTCTATGGTCCTCCTTTTGAGTCAGTTCTGCCAAGACAATTGTCTTGTCATCAATATGTTCAAGAGAAGTCCAATTAGAAAGAAGCCTTCTATAAAGTAGGCCATTTTTGCAGTTCTTAATCCTTTTACAGTATCGTCCATCCCTAAGCCAGTCCTAAATCACTCTATACTCTGATATAATTCAAATATGTGTACCTATTTCGTGTCGTTGATGCGGTATACATTAAGGCCCTCCTACGATGGATCACTTCCTATCTACTTCAACACATTATCTAGGAAGTTGGTTTAGAAAATTTTCAGTACCTTGGGACTTGCATGCCTCAATGTAAAGTTTCCTCCCCTTCGATGACAGATTTTCATCATTGACCTTCGATTGAATGATTCTATGATTTCTTGACCTCAAGTCATCTATTCACACTCAATATAATGCACTTGTGTACCTTAAGGGATATCATCATCATTGATGGTTCCTTTCGCATTTGTTAATAGTTTTAATCATTGACCAGTAATCAGATGATTTCTACCATGTTAGAATTCAACACCTTTATTCACATGGTTAGATTTTTACTATGGAATAGTGGAAATGAAAACCCTGGATCATATATGATAGATCCGAGTTGTGGTGGAGTATTTTGAGTATGTATTGTTGCATAGATCTGCAATGTATGTTTCGTGGCTATGTTCAAATTTGAGTCTTTATGACATAGATCCACAATGTATCTTTAGTGGATATGTTCATATTTGAAACACAATGGCATGGATCCACAATGTATATTTGGTGGCCATGACCTATCATACTTGACATGGATGTTTTTATGTAAGCACTTAATCTTTGAGTCATTTGTATTCTAAATATGGGAATGCCTACCTGAGTATTGATATTGTAATTCATTTTTTGTTGTTGACAGGTCTCCAACCGATGTGTTCTTTTTTCAATACCCACATGACAAAGTGTTTTTTCTATCACCCCTTTCTAGATTTATACTTTGGGGGGAATTAGGTTACACATTATTTTGTCACAACTGATAATGTCCATGTATTTTCCATCATCCAAAGCTTAAAATCCATGATCACTGAATAAATACCTTTCACTGAAAGAAGTCAGAATTTATTTAAAAACACTATTTTGTGAAAGTTTCGCATGTTGCACCACTGCAGCATGCGACAGTGTCTCATGCTGCTAGTTCACAGGGTGCGACACTATTTGAAAGGGAGGAAAAATGAAAAAATTCACAAAGTTTCTAGAGAGAAGATTTGGATATGAGGTGTCCTCCAATCGGTTTGGATCTCACATGTACTCCTAATTTGGGGAGATCCTAACCTCCTCTTCAATCTATAAAAGGAGACTTCTCTCATGATAAAATGTTAATAAATTATGGAGAATAACTAGTAGTGAATATTGGTTAATAGCTTTAGCTTTTGATTTGTGATTAGAACATTGTTCTTTGGCCTTAAGAGATTCTTGTATCAGATTATTCAGTTAATGGTAATGGAACTCATGGAAGAAATGTGGGTATTGGAGCAATGAACTATTGGAAAGAGCCTCACAACACCAAGGCATTGGTTGTAACTCTTCCATTATTATTAATATAGTAACATGTTTTCTTTCCTATAAATATTGTTCATCGTAAATTGTCTTTATTACATTTCTCCTTGGTCTTTTGACATAGCTACCAACTTAACGAGAACTCTACAAAGTTCTTGTTTTTTTGGGGGTCACATTTTTTACCCTGTTTTTAAAAATGGTGCTACCAGTAGCACCCCCCCTCCCTTTTTAGGTGGTTTTTTTATATTTTAAATTTTTTGATCCACAGTGTTTCCACATTTTTTTAAATGCTTATTTTCCATCTATTTTCAAAACTTTCCAATTTTTTTTATATATTATTAAAAACTATAATAATATATAGTTATATTCTCTCTCTCTCTCTCTCTCTCTCTCTCTCTCTCTCTCTCTCTCT
>ML788074.1:222834-261085 GCA_009831015.1 Picea engelmannii
TTGAATAATTTTTTTAAATGTACTTTTTTCTTCATTTGAAAGAAAAAAATTGTGAAAATTTTCTTCTTTCTCTTTATTTAATTTTTAATCTAAATTTAAAAAAAATGAAATACAAAATAAAATTTCAAGTGACCATTTAGCATCAAATTTTGGGTTTTTATTTGCATAGGATCTATTGTCAAGGCCACAGTTTCAATTAGATCGTAATTAGCTATAATTTTAATGTCTAGAAAAAAAAACATTTTACTTTAACTAGCGTCACTTTTTTTTAGGTGTTGATTTTAAGGTTTTTCTGAGCTATTGTATGAGTTTTGAAGGCCATGCTTGAAAAATGTTGTAATTTTGACCCTGTTAGAAAACATGGTGCTACCGGTAGTACCACTTTTTCATTTGGGGGTTGATTTTCATGTTTTTTATTCAAAAATATGGGTTTTAAGGTCTAGAGTTCTAGTTTTGAGGTCACATTTCTCATTTGTCCTTTGATCCTTGCCATGATTCGTCATTATTCGCTGAGTTCATGATATAACTTGTTTTCAACACCACGGTTCGTTAAAATATGGATACTAAGATTTGGTTTTAATTAGTTTGCTAACGGTTTCAAAGATTTGAACTGTCTCAACTCGGCGCTGCTGAAAATCCTAGTTCATACCAGTTACAGGCAATGCTACGGGATCAATTGCTAAGGATGATTTGGAGGCTGAGGTAATCGTGGTGGTTTCCTGGCCGGTTTCAAGGCCTCCAATGTCAATCTCTTCTCCAGGTATTCTGTGAGCTCCATTCATTGCATAGTAAATTACTGGGATATCTCTTGTCTGAGTTTTGGTAGCAACGAATGTTGCAAACCACTGCCTCCTTCATCCCTTTGCATCCATAATTTCCCTCTCATGGACTTGCAGCCATTGTCACCTTGTTTTCATCTATCAAAGACACCAATTCATTCTTCTCCTTAGTTTTGAGTGCTCGTGCAAACACCTGTTTCTTGTGTGTGCAATGCGCTACCGAAAAACGTTGTTGAAACCTCGCTACATTTTCCCTGTTTTCCCTATTATGTATTTTGTTTGGATTGGAGGGTTACGTGTCGGTATTCAAAGACCCCTGCAATAGTTTTTAATTTCACTATAGCATTACTCTTCATCTTGATATCTACAGAAATTAAGGGGAGGGGAAATTACACTTCCTACATTTCAAATCCATCAAAACAGTGTCCTGTCAAAACAAGGTGAGTTAGAGGATAATCTTAGGAGAGAGACACCATTATTCACTATCATTTTCTAATTGAATTCTTCCTCTGTTTTCTCCCTTAGCCTTCACTATACCATAACCTTTGATCCCTTGTCTTTACCCATGGAGACACTTCAGAAGAAGAAATATCACAAGGGAGGAACTGTGGTCAAAACTGAACCTTCAAACATGCACCTATTTGATGCAGAACCAATGGTTAGGGAAGTTTTTTAAAGGTTGGGTTGCCTCTCTTTTTTCCAAAACATGCAGAGGGGACATCCTGAAGTGGCAAGGCAATTTGCCTTACATTTTGATGGCCTTAAGACTAAGGTAGGAGACCTTGAGTTTGAGGTGTTTAAAGCCTCTATTGCAACAACCACATGCATTCCTAATACTGATGAGAGATGGTTTAAAACCATGACTTTAAATGCTACCTTCTCCAAGGACTTCATCAAACCATATTATCAGACAAAAAACTTGTCCAAGGGAGTGCCTAGAAGCCATTTATTTGAGGATTTTGACAAGATGTTGAAGATCATCCAGAGATACCTTACATGTGAGGGAAGGTTTAATATGTTATACGAGTACCATATAAGGATTTTTCGTCATTTCACTCATAAATATGCAATGTATATCCCTTTATATATTTTGATGAGCATGGGGAAGATGTCTGATAGATTCCAATCCAAGTCCAAGGATGTGGAGACTAGTGTCTTTCACTCTGGATTGATCAGGATGTTGGTCATGGAAGAATTGAAGAAGAGGAACATTCCTTGGGTGAAATTCAGTGTTTCTGCTCACATGAATTTGGACATAGCTTCAACTCCTCAGTCAAATATGAAAAGTACTTTTCCATCCACCAGTACTTCTCTAGCAGGAACAAAGCAAGAAAAGAAAGAGAAAATACATTGCTCAAGACAAAGAAATCATTAAGGAAATTGAAGAGGAAGAGAGGGAGGTTTATCATTCTCCACGGAGAGAATTTTTACCCCCTCTTGCACCTGAATTGGAAGAAGTCCCTTCATCCACCAAAATCACAGCCAAGAAGGGAAGAAAACTGCAATTCTCTTCACCTACTCTAGCAGCTAGCATAAAAGTTAGGACAAATTTTACTAGATCATCAACTCTCAAGGAGGTTGTTGAAGCACAAGCCCTACCCAAGGTTTCAATTCAAAAGAAAAATAAAGATAAGGGAAAAGGCATTGAGAATCCTATTGAGGTGATAGACAGAGCCCCTGTGCAGCAGAAAGAGGAAGGTGAAGCCATGAATAATCCTATTGAGGTCATCATCATCAGCACTCCACCTAACAATCACACCTTCAAAATATTGATTAGACAGCTCAGGGAGGCTAGGAAGGAGGTTGCTCATTTGAAAGAAGAAGGTTTATCTGAAATAATTAAGATGAAGGAGCTTATGGATATGTACATAAACACCCTTGATTTGGAAATATTTTCAGCAAGAAGAGCCTTGCCTCTCAATAAGAAACTTAAGAACCTTTATAGGAAAAACAGAGGCTTTCAGTCTCAAAATAGAAAACTCAAGGCAAACTGCAACACTTCAAGGATGAATTGGCCTAGAGGAATTTGAATGTTCTAGTGGAAGCTGTCATTGAAAGAGAGGAAACAATAGAGAATAAGAGCAAACCTATAGTCAGGAAGACCACCCCTACAAAAGAAAAACATGTTGTTGTGATAAAAGGTATATTTCCTTCAACAAGGAGGAGTGATAGGTTGATGAAATAGTTGGGGGATATAAGCTTAATTTTTGAGAGTGGTCTATTTTTGAGAGAGTAAGTGATCGAGGATGTATTATTTGTTTCCACCTATACATGCATATACATGCTCCTAACCTATCAACTCAAGTTTTTGTGCTTTCCAAAATATTAGTCTCATCATACAGAAAGAGCATAGACATTTTGTAGCACCATGGCATTACAGAATCGTCTATATAGCATGTCTTGCCATTTTTCTACCTAAAGTGCTACGAAATCTCCTAGATGAAGTACATAGTAGCACTACCATCTATACAGAATGCTACCAAATATCCTAATCTAAACTTAACAGTGGCACTACAAATTTCGCAGGACTGTATCATAGTGGCTCTACTAAATCCACATATTTTTTTTTATGATGAGCGCTACCAATTCTGCAAGACTGTTTCAGTGATGGCGCTACCAATTCCGCAGAGGTATTTGAAGTGTGGCTCTACCTAATTCACAGAGGCTAATACATGTTTGACGCTAAGGAAACTACATGCTTGTTTTGGATCGGCGCTACGAAATGTGCAGAGTATTTTGCAAGGGTGCTATAGAAACTCGCTACCCAGTGTGCTACTAAATGGCGCTACTAACTAGCACCTGACTAACTGGCACCTGAAATCAAGGAGTTTGAATTAATCACTCGTTTGGGTAGCTCATGATGTGGAGAAGAGCGAGGATCATAGGTGGCATCATGATGAAAACATACAACCCTTGGAGGAAACTTGGCATGGAAAGAAATGCGCATCAAGGGAAGACAATGTCATTTAAATATTGTTGGATTGGTTGCCAACATGTTTCCTTTTTTATAGCAGTTTGTTAAATAGTTGTTAGCATAGGTGTTAGATTGAATAAATGATTTGGAGAGTCCTATGGGAGGAAGGCCAGCTTGCACCTCTAGCTGTTTCCTTCCCTTTTTGTTATAAATAGATATTCCAAATGATTGAGGGGGTTCGAATGGTTGAATTGGGTTCCCTGATTGTAATATTTTGATTAAGTAGACTAGTTCTCTGGTTATGTACTGGACTTGAGGATTTTTTATTAATATAAGTCAGTTTCTTTTATTCCATCTTGTTTCCTCTTATACTAAAGTTTTCATGATTGAATGATTCACATGAGATTTTTATAGTTGTATTATGATGAATGTTTGATTATAGTATTGCTATGATGTTCTTCAGTGTTCTTTAAACTTTGAATTTAAGAAGATCTTGTGTTTGAGTTTTTCCTTCTTAGGATGCTTGAAGACCTGATGTTAATAGAAGACCTCTACAATTCCCTCACCAAAGTCTTCCTTCTATTTACTTTTACTCCCATTCATTGACTGAAGTTGATCAAGACCTCAATTTTTTGTGCATGCTAGCCCATATTTCTGAGTTAAAACATTATTATCCTGAGTCTTGTCCATTTGACCTTTTAAACACTCATTTACACTTATGCATAATATGATGGGTACTTGGATTATCCTCTCTACAATCTGAAGGTGATTCCTAGTGCTAATAGGAGGCACCTGCTGAAATTTCTCTTCTACTTTTGTCTGGTCCTCTTCATCTTCCCTTTATACTTATTCTTCATCTTCTGCTTCTTCTTTGTAAAGATGTTCCATTGATTCATTTTTTTCTTCCTTTAATTCTCATCCACCTGTTTCATCAATTGTTACATTGATTATTTCCACAAATTTGTTCAACCTCAGATTGTAACACTTGTATGTTTTCCTTGTACTTGAGTAACCAACAAGTACTCATTTGTCCACACGAGAGTCAAACTTTCCCATTCTGCCATCTTCTCTTTTGATGTATCATTTGCTTCCAAATACTGTGAAGTGCTTCACATTTGTTGGTCTTCCTTTCCATAACTCGTAGGGAGTTTTGTCAGTTTTGTTTCTGAGCATTACTCTGTTTTGAATGTGAACCGTTGTATGCACTGCATGTGTCCAAAAGATATTTTTCAATTTGGAATCCATTAACATTGTTCGATACATTTCTTGTACTATCCTGTTCTTTCTTTCAACAACTCCATTATGTTGAGGTGTCCTAGCAACGAAGAATTTTGTTTTTATTCCATGCTTGTTGTAGTAGTCCATAAATTCATTTGAAGTGAAATCTCCTCCATTATCATATCTCAAACATTTGATTTTTGAATCCATTTAATTTTCAACTAATTCCTTGTAGACATTGAAGTTTTCAAAAGCTTCTGACTTACTCCTGAAAAACAAAACTGCATTCATTCTTGTATAATCATCAACTAATAACATAAAGTATTTCTCACCTTTTAAAACCTTCATTGTAGTTGGTCCAACTAGATCAGTATGCACAATTTTTAGTGGTCTTGTCATTGAATATTCTTTTGATTTAAACCTGGTCTTTGTTTGCTTTATTTGTTGACATTGCTTCCATAAAGTTTTGGTTGGTTTCATAATCTGGATCATTTATCTAACTGCTTCCTTTTTGTTGACTTTGACAAGGTTATCAAAGTGTATGTGACCCATTCTTCTGTGCCACAGCCAAATTTGATCTTCCTTTCCTAGAAAACACTTTTCATTTCCAATTTCACTTAGTACATATATGTTTCTTGAAGTTCTTGCAGTTCTTGCAATCAATTTTCCTGAACCTTCTTTTATTATCTCGCACTTTTTTGAATCGAAAGTAATTTTATGACCTTGGTCACACATTTTACTTACACTTAGAAGATTATGTTTCATATCTTCTACTAATAGAACATTTTCTTCCTTGGTATTCTCGTTTCCAATTCTGACTGTGCCTTTCTAATTATTTTAGTTGAATCATCATTTCCGAAGGAGAATGGTCCATCTCTTTCCTTTCTTAGTGTAAGAAACTTGTCTTTACAACCTGTCATGTGTTTTGAACAACCACTGTCAACATACCAACCACGTTTCTTATTCTTATCTTATAGAGCAAGTGTGCATTCTTCATTGCTATATTGATTCTACTTTCTTATCCATGTTCTCTTCTGAGGTTCTTGTCTGTGACTGTTGTTGTTCTATTGTGGTTCTCTAGGAGGAACCATCATTTTGCAATCTTTGGCCATGTGTCCAAAGTTGTTACACTTGTAGCATTCCACTTCAGTGCTTAATGATTCAAACTTGTTGTAACTTCTTCTTTGTATTTCACTAGGCCTTCTTGGATAACCCTTTTGTGTATGAATTTCAAGGTTGTTTATGTTCTTGCTGTTCGCTCTGCAATTCATAGCTTTATGTACAAAATTATTACATGCATAACATAAACCGAAAAACATAGTTTGATACATGGGAGTTGAATATCTTATGAATCCTTTTTCTTCCTGTGGTCTATCTATCGGTTGTTGATTATGAAATCTAAATCTTCTCAGTGGAGGAGTGTCCCTGTAATCTTCCTTGTAGATCTTCTTATCCCCTTTGATTGTTTCTGCATATCTTTTTGGATATGTTTCTTGCTCTATTTTTTTGGAGCTTGATCCCTTTTCTGTCTGATTGTATCCAAGTTCAGACTTGTAATGATGAGGTTTTTGACTGTTGATAATGTCATCCAAAACTTTTGAGTTGTTTTGCATATTTTTCTTTTGAAGATCCTTTCTTAATGTGACAATCTCCGCTTCCAAATTTTCAATGATCTCGTATCTTTCTTCTAGATGATTTTTTAGTGCTTCTTCAATTCTTTTATCTTCTTCTATTTGAACCTTCAAATTTGTGATCATTTGTTCTAGTTTTTAAGTGTCTTATTTCTTGTCTAGTTCCACTTGTAGCTTCTTGTTTTTCCTCTTTTCTCTTCTTATAACTTCTATGACACACAATAATTCTTCTCGGTAGTCAACTTCTGCCACTTCATATTCTTCTTCAGCCTCATCATATTCTTCTTCTATGTCTTCTTTATCAGTTTCTTCTACTACCATGAATATAACTCTTTTTTGTCTCACTGTCACTGACTTCATCTTCATCTGTTGATGAGATGTCTTCTTTGGTGCATAAGATTTTCTTGAAAAATTTCTTTGTGGTTCCTTTGCCTTTATATGCTTGTTTTCCATTTAAGTAATCTTCATCATTCCTCTTATTTTTCTTATCAGGACATTTGTTAGCAAAATGACCAATACCATCACAATTAAAACAAATCAAAGGAAACTTACCTCTATATATGTCATTGGTTCCCTAGTTCAATCTTCTAACGAAGTTGGCCACTTCTTCATCATCTTTCGAGATGTCACTATTTCTTCTATGTTATTTTTCCTTTTTCTTTCCCTTTTGCTTTGACCTTTTGGATGATTTGAAAGTTGTTTCTTTTATATCTGGATTTTCTTGTTTAGTTCTCATTTCATATGCTATGAATATTCCATGTAGTTCATCCATTCTTATTGAGTCTAGATCTTCTCTTTCTTCTAGTGTTGATATCTTAGGGTCAAATCTCATAGGAAGATATCTTAGTACATTTTGAACAATTACATATTCTTTGATTTCTTCTCCCAATCCTACGATTGCATTTATTATTTCATCGACTCGTAACAAATAAACTGAAATATTCTCATCTTCCTTCATTTTTAGTTGTTCGAAGTGACCTCTATAAGTTCGAAGCTTTGTTGCTTTGAATTTTGAATCTCCTTCATAACTATTTTGAAGTTTGTCCCAAATCTCTTTAGCCGATTTACAATGTATAACTTTGGTGAATATCGATTCTCAAAGACCATTCAAAAGTGTATTTGTGGCTTTGGAATTATTTTGACCGAGTTTTATTGCTCTTTCATTTGTCGACGAAACTATTGGTTCTTTGTATCCATCTACAAGTGATTGTCAAATTTCAAATCCATGTTCTAGCATATATGTTTTCATCCTTCTACTCCAAAATGCATACTTATGTCCATCAAACTATGGTATTCCATTTTTATACATGTTGTTTCTCTCCATGATCTACCTTTCAATGGTTAAATTGATTTCTCAAGGAACCTGCTATGATACAAATTGTTGGATTACTGATAGGGGGGGTGAATGAATTATAGAGCAATATAATCATTTTTCACCATAAAATGCAAGTGTTATATCAATGTAGCATTATCCTCCAATAATTGTTGAGTAAATAAACAATGAACAAATGAGAAATCATACACATACATAGTACACCGGTGTTTTTACGTGGAAACCCAAAGTGGGAGAAAAATACAAAATGGTGTTTCTTACATGTCTTGAAGAATTACATTCATTGGAAGCACCAAATTCCTTTGTTTTCCAGTTGGAACTGGAAGGAGGCTCCAACCCCCTAGTTTCTCAGGTTACAACTCGAGGGAAGCTCTGACTCCCCAATTCTTTGGCTACAACTAGAAGGAGGCCACCACCCCCTATGTTCTCCAGCTACAGTCGGAAGGTCACTATAACCACCTATCCTTGCCTCATCCAACTTCCCTGACGTAGAAGTAGAATGATGAAACCACTGTCACACTATCACTGTGAGATATACCACTGTAACAACATGTACCAATCAACCTGTACCATAAACAAGTGCATCAACCATGCATCAACCTGTACCAAACAACATGTAATCAAACTGTACCATAAACAAGTGCATCAACCATGCACCGACCTATACCTCAACCTGTACCATCAACGATTGCATCAAACATGCACCAAATATGTACCAATCATGCATCAAATATGCATAAATTATGACTCATCAAGATTTACCAACATCATCAACTATACACCTCATGTATGTGCCAACTCATCAAATACTTGTCTCAACCATGTACCCAACATGTACCTCAACCATACACCAAAAACATACACCAATATAACCATAAAAAGTTCTCTAGCAATACATCACACTATCCATAACCAAATACCATAAACCATTACATCACACCATGTTCCACAACCTCATTGTTATACAACCTCTATCTGTAACATAACTCAACCTAAATCCCTCATCAATTTCATCATCCAAATATGATTTGTAAATCTCTAATAGACCTGGTGTATATGATCACATACCTGAAAACCTTTATTAACTTTAACAACAAGAGACTATCATTTTATCAAACTTTACTTTAGTCTCACATGACTAATTTTGGATTAGTCAAAAACCCTAACTTGCAATAATCATAACTATCTACCTATAATGGATAAAGATCTAAAAATGGTACACAATGTTCTACAGTGTTTCTTATGCAATTCCTCCATATTTCACTACTTGGATCCTCTGAGAAAAGGAGTTATAGCAAAAATGACATACCTTATTGAATTATGGGTTATTCTAGAGAGCGAACTTGTAGAGCGTTCCCCGCACGAAATATTTGTTGTATGGATATGGAAATTGTACACAGAATACTACAGACTGTACTATAACCAATACATTTGGTCTTACGGATTTTGGATATTTTATGAAGAAGTTATGACGTTTTTACCCAAAGCACTTGTTTTAGACTAGTTTCAGGACTAGCCACAAACCCTATTTTCCATGGAGTGTAAATCCAAAAATACAACGACCCACAAGCTGAAATTTGTACCACAACTACTTGGATATGTTTCCTCAACGAACTCCCAATTTCATGGTCTGAATCATTCTAGAAAAAAAGTTATTGCAAAAATGGTGAGATGACCTTTAAATAACATACCTTATAAAGCATCATCAAAAGAATTTATCCTCCCTTGAATTTCGGTCTTCTTTACTTCACCTTCCCTCTAAAATTTGGCTTAGATATCCTTTGGTTACCTCAATCACTTGTATATATTCAATATGCACAAGTGTGTTTAAAAAGAGAGAGTCTTGCCTCTTATTTATACTTTCATGTAGCTTCCTCAAGGGGTTACCTTTTAACCATCTTAACCCACTTTCTTTATTTTAGGGTTAACCCACTTCTAACCACTTGTCCACTTAGTAATTTCTCCATTAAATTTATTATTTAAATAAATAAAAATTCATCCTCTTTGACTTATAGTACACTCATCACTTCACTTTATTATTTAAATAGTTTTGTCTTTGCAAACACTTTGACTGTTTTGACCTTTTGGGGCTTCTAGATGACTCATGAGGGTTCTCTAACTTCACATGGCCATAACTCTCTAACCATGAGGAGTTATGTGACATTCCACATACCACCGTAAATGGCATGACATGTACTGTCCATCTAAAATATTTTTACTTTCAAATATATCCAAACTCATACGATTATCCATCAAACAAACTTGGGTCCATTACCCAAACCTTTGTGCTACCAAAATTCACTACCGGACTTTCTTCAAGGATTGAAATCAATGACAAGAAACCCAAATAATCAACATATTGCTCCATGAAGAGAGAGAGAGTGAAATCAAGTTGTGATCTAGTAAGAGGAACAGTGCGACCAAAAGGTATGGTCGCTCCTGGTAGACTTGTAAGTAGGGATGGTCATTGCTCCAAGGAAGGAAAGTCACAACCAGTAGGCTTGGGTCACTCTGTGTACACTGGGAAGTCACGACCTTGAAAAAGAAATGGGAAAATGTTAGATCTAGGATGAGATCTATCAGATCGAAGGTAAAGGTTTCTTCAACTAGAATCGGGAAAGAGTACAACAAAGGCTAACAATTAGATCATGACATTTTAATCGGTAAAGATCTCAGAAAGAAAGAACATAAAAAAGGAAGAAAATCACATAAAGGGCGATCTCCCCAGTATGGTCGCCAATCTGTTGTAGGGATTTTACACCCTGCAGAAGTTAAGCTCCCTTAGGTTCTTCCTATACCTAAGACATAGATATAGACATGAAAAAAGGATGCTCCTAGACTTGATAATATGTCATGACACACAATCATACCAATCCTCTATCAATGAATACATGAACTTACACAAACAATCAATTAGAGGGAAATATACAACATATCTTCTATTAATCAAGTGAAAAATATCACAACTTACAGATGTAAACTAAAGATATTTCCTTCTTCCAAGCTCCTTGCCCAAGCATTACCACAAAAATGCCAGAGTAACCTCGTTAGTTCTTTCCTTTTTGTCCCATGGGAAATGGCTTTGTTCTTATTGGTCTTTAGAGATAAGGCCATATCTTTAATAGGATAAGATCCTCAGGCTCATAATGGAAGCCTTCTCGAGACTAAACCCGGAGAAATCAAAGGAAGGTCTCATCCATTGCAACCAAGTCCAAAAAATGGAGCTTCTAGGATCGGTCATAGGCTTGAGGAAGGACAAACGTGACTGAAGGGAAATTAGGCTAGAAACTTAGGGAGAAAGTGATGAAAGTGGTTGAATTGGGTAGGTGACCTCTAGGAGATGATGTCTCAAGGGTTAGGGGGTTAATAACATTATAACAACTAGGTGGCACTTTGTGGGATTTTTTTAATTTTTAACTTTTTAATTAAATATTGTAATCCGGCAATACCTATTAAAACCACATAAAAATCATGTAGTCTAAACTTTAGACTTTTTGGAGTTTTTAAGAGTATATTTTTCGATCAATTTTTACTAAAATTTGGCCAAAAATTATTGGAACTCCAGATTTGAGTAATTGAGTATAATTCTAGTGCCCCGAGATTTCCATAAAAATAGTCACTATACCTATTAAAACCACATAAAAAGAGTCATATCAATGTGTTCAAGCAATAGAAATTAAGAATTTCAAATTCATAAAATAAAAAATAATTCTTATATTTTAATGTTAAATTTAATAAAAGAAACTTTAGATAACATAAATATAAGATAATATAGAAGTGAAGAAAAATAAATTTTATTCATAATTTTTTTTTAAATAGAATAAGATTTTTCTAAAACCAAGAAACCATAATCATAAGGGATTGGATAGATTAGTTGCAATAACTGAATTAGATAATATTAATTTGGAGTGTATCCTGAGCTCCCTTGAATCAGATAATATTAATTTGGAGAGATAAAACAGAAATAGATACGTAGAGCTTAAGATGTCAACAACTGAGATCAAGAAATTGCACAATTAGTAACAGGCACCATAGGCTCCATATTCTTGAGAATTCATATCTTTTATTTTATTAGTTTCTTTAAAATGCACTTTTTAAGCCTTAAATTTAAAAAATAATTAAATTCAACATAAAAATTAAATATTTGAATAATTTATCTAATTAATGAATTTACCATGCACATCTATGAACATATGTATTTACTAGTGGTGAAAAGTCACCAATTCAAGATAAAAAAAAATAACTAGTCCCGAATAATACTTTCTAGCTGGATATCTTAATTAATATCTAGCCTCATTCCTACCTATTATTGAGGGGTATTAATATTGTTGAGAGGGTATTAATAGATAAATTTTATTATTAGGGGGTATTAATAGATAAATTTTATTATTAATAAAAATTATCTATTAATGTTCCCCTCTCCCACCCTCCCCCAAAAAAATCAAATAATAAATGTTTTTAGGACCATCACATTTAGTAACATTTAGTGGGAGAAAAGATGATGAAACAAAGGTGAATGACTTAATAAATTTTTCCAAGTCTATAATAAAAACAAAAGTTATTACATGTATTCAATTCTTCCCAAACTCCCTTACAGGAACAATGTGGAAAATAAATAATAGAGAGTGGATGGCCACTACATTAGGGTGCTACCAAATTTTATACATGGAATCATTTTAAATTTTTATCTCATTCTCTCATTTTTATTTTTATTTTCACACAGAATTAATATATCGGTAATTAAATTTTTATCTCATTCTCTCATTTTTTTTCTAACATTAATATATCCATAATTAAAATAAATATGTTTGTGATATATTAGAGTAGAGTTAATTTACAAAATATTTAGCTGTCAAATATTTTAAGGAACATCATGCTCAAGATTTTGAATGGTTGTCCTTTCACCATAAGCTTGAGGAAGCTAAACTCTAGAGTTGATGAACTTTCCAAGAAATCTTTCCATCTTTAAAACCCAAGAACAAGCATTACTACCAATCTTAGTAAACAATATATTTATAGCAAAGCATAATGCATACATTTCAAGTCTTATACATCACATATAAAAAAAGAGAAGATCTCTCGCAAAACCCTAAACATAAATTCTAAGCAAATGGTACCTTCGAAGCTCTAATTGCTTAATATGTTGAACTAGTATAGAGCATGCACTCCAAGAAGCCAGGACCAAAATAGAATGAAGGGAATGAATGGAGTGGCCACGAATTTTATAGAGCGACACCTTCCTCAATAAGTACCCGGATTCTTGGTTGTATACTGTCTTCGTCAATAAGCACTTGGATGTACTTGGATGCTAGGCTGTATATCATAGCACCTGGATTTTTGGTTTTATATGGTCCAATCTAAAAATGTAAAGATCAGAAAATATTTATTAATTTGGAGAAACAAAACAGAAATAGAGACAAAGAGCTTGAGATCTCGACAACCAAGATATTTCACAAAATCTTGAAAAAACAAGTGTTGCAGGGTAGTGTAGTCCCTGTCGGGTTGGAATGGGAATAAATTCACATGTATGGAGGGACCATGGGATAATGAGAAGCCCAAAGTACTGGAGACACATGGAAACTGTTGCGAACACATGGCAAGCATCAGGCATGATAGGTGGTATCCATGTAGAAAAGGACACGTGGCACTCTGCGACACATCATCCATAAGACATTAGGCTGCTACATGACTCCAAGAGAATGTCACTCTGGGAGTTTTCCTTAAACATAGTTCCCCCGAATCCCAGAGTCTCGAATTCCCAAATTAGTTAACAATAATATTATATTAATATCGGGTCAACAACTAATTAGGGAGAAATTCACTTTGTGAGAAATTTGTTCCATCATTAAATATGGCTAGGGGAGTTATAAAATTTCCAGGTTGGTAAAAATTTAGCAGGGACACTAAAGTGTCGGGGTTGCCCAGATTGCACATTGGAAACTGATTGATGGCTCACATTCATTTTGGAAAGACAAGACATCCTAGCGTTAATCTCCTAGAGAAATTTTGGCATTGAAACCATTTAGTTTTTGAAAGTATTCTCATTCTAATTATATTGTGTTTTGCATAATCTATCTTGATTTTATTTTCTTAATAAGATTCCGTAATCTTTCCTATTACCATGTAGCACATAGCTATTAAAAAGAACAGATATCGCCATCACTTGTAACTTGATATATTGTTGGAGTTTGACTTGCCATATTGGAAATTTTTGTCCCTACGTTGTAAGTTTTATCTCTTTAATGTATTTATAAAATTCATTTATAATGATCTTTGTATACTTACAACTGAATTTCATCCCAATATTTAGAGTTAACTTCAATTTCCATAGTCAATTTTTTAATTTTTCCCATGGAAAGTAAGCAACATGCATTTCATTATATTAAATAGATCATTTATTTCTTTGTCTCTATATGTTCTAGGATAAATAAAGTTATATGTGGTGGAAAAAAAACCCTTATAATTTTTTTTGAAAATTTGTTCAGTGTCGAAGATTCTTTGATCTTCTTGTGTGACCTTTGTGTTTGCTAGTTTTTTCTATATATGAAGACACACCTAACATGATTGTTTATTTTCATGAGTTTTTAGCGCATTGAAGTTAATTTAAACTGTGTGAGAAAAAGGTGTCGAGATAGAGGAAGATGCCTTTTTTCTGAAACTTTTTTCCGTGAACAACAAGCCCACTTTGCAGAGGTTGATCTGCAATTTCTCTCCAGGAAGATGGAATATTTGTAACATGCCTATCCAACTGAAATATTTGTAAGATGCATATGATAGTTCAGTATAGTACCAACTGATATATTTGTAACATGTATATCCAGTTGATTTTTTTTGGCAATGATAAAAAAATTTGAAGGTTTTTATTTCTGCAGATATTCTTGCACATGTATTTAGAAGTCTGTTCACCCTTCAATATGTTAGGACCAAAATGACAACGTAACGAGGATGCCAATCCTATGGCGTTTTTATAGATGTGGTATTCCTCTTTAATTTTTTATCAGGGCGTGTATAGTTCAAATGTGGGACTTAGATAAAGTCTATTATAATGAATTAAAGCAATACAAAACGATAGAAAATGTTTTTTTTGTTTTTTGAAATAAAGGTTCCAGGAAAATAAGACCAAGAATCACACATAAAACATTCAAATTAAATAAACACAATTTCCTTCCATCCAACATAGTTCAAGATAAATATTTTTGAGCACATAAAAATAAAAGAAGATGACCGACATACATAAAGAGAACTAACTTTGCATTCGGAAAACAGGGTTACAAGGCACCGTCGAGATTGTTCTCGAAATAGTTTTCTTTGAAATTTCTCAAAAAATAATAATGTTTGTTACATATTCCTCAAAATTTAAATGTGTTTGTCATACAGACTGGGATTGGGGCTCCTGCGGACCATAAAAGAAATGAGTACAAGAAATAGGATTGTAGAAAGAAGAAGTGGGCGATGATAGACAACAAGACCTGAAAAGAACAAATTGGACGTTATCATTCTTTGGTTAGACATGTCTATTTGAAGAGGTGGAATAATTGGTTTGATAAAGAAAACATGATGTGATCAGTATAGACTTACTATGATGGTATCTCTCTCCCCCTTTACTATTTTCTTGCTGATGTCTTTTTATTGCTCTCGTCGAGGGTTACTGGAATCATGCCAACCGCTTGTTTCCCTTCATCGATGAGCTTGTCGATTTCCATTTGGAGCCATTCTTCAATGTAGCTTCTCATGGGGGCCACGTTGATCTCATTCCATATTTTTATGTTGAAAATATCACTTTATAATTCCCTTAGATCGATAGAAAGATTACACAGAGCCTGTTCAATTTCTTGATTTTTTACCAAATAGTCCACTAGCCAGTTGTCCACGTCATATTCAAGGATGTTGTAAAACTTTTATAAAGACAACCCCTTAAAAATATCAACTTCTTCATCGAAGGATTGCTTGGTTAAGAACAAGGAGTTGAGGATTAATTTGGGGTGTTGGACCTCGTTGGTACTTCCTACTAATTCTATTTCGATCAGCTTTCTGAATAATTCTTCTTTCTTTGATACAACTTGTTCACATGATAGGACATTGAGTTGTAGGTTCTTAACTTTATCTTTCCAACATGCATTTAATTGTTTGATCTGGTTTGGGGAGGGGAGATCTTCTTCTCTTCTTTTCATTTATGTCATGTTAGTGACATTGATGCCAAAAGGGACAACCATATCTAGATAGAAACCTTCTTCATTTTTTCAATACGCCTGCAAATATTCCTGGAAGGCATGTGCCCTCGTTCCAAAGGAAGTTATACTTTTTGATGTTTCCCAGGATTCAGTAATTAGCTCCATTATTTTCTTGATATTCTTCTCCACATAGCCTCTACACGATGTGAGGAGGATGGAGGATCCTTTTAACTTGGCTGGAGGGGTGGCAGGCACAGTTATTTCTAAAGGACTGGCAAGCAATGGGATAGGAATCAAAGATTCATCCAATTCCTTGATTTGTTCCTTCAGTTTGGCATTCTCCATATCAAGGCCTTCAATGGAATCATCAAGAGCATATATGGTTTCTCAGTGAATTCGAGAGATTTGGGAAGGCTGCATGTTCCTTAGGTTAATCTATGAACAAAATTTCCCTTTCTTATTTCTTACATATCTCTTTTAAATAATTAAATTTTTAGATTCGTTGTAAAAAACAATGCTCTAGAATACGAAGGATTCATCTTTGTAAAAAATATCGGTCTCAATTATTTCCATTAGGGGATTATGGTGGATCGTGTCCCCGGGCTGATCAACATTAGGGAATACGTTTTCAAGATCAGTCTCAAGTTCCATGTCTTCACTTTCAGTTCCGAGCTCTTCCGCTTCTTACACAATGTTTTTTCTCTTCTTCCTCACGGGAAGCTTGTGAGAACTATTAATTTTACCTAGAGGAGGGTTTTTATCTCCTCCTCTGTTTGAAGAATTATGGATTTCTTTCTTATTGGGGTGGACCATTGGAGCGATGCTCCGGGATGTCATACTCTTGGGAGTGGTAGCTGGGGATTGGATACTCTTCTCATCGGGGCCTTTTCCCCATTGTTTGTACAATTCATTGGTGCTTTGAAATGTCTCTAGGTCACTAGTGTCAGGAGCAGGAGTGTTCTCGTCATTGTCTATGTCTTCATTCAAGAGTTTATGGATAAAAGAATTGTTGAAGCCAACTGCTAGTAAATTTTCTAAAAAAATACCATTAGGGTCAAGCCCTCTCAGTATTTCAACATATCTTAGGTTCAAGTTGTTGAAATGGCCTGCAAATTCATCAATATTATTGATGTTCCTGAACATGAAGTCCCCGACTTTCCAAGGTAGAGGAATGAACTATTTTTTTCTCTTCTCATGGAAACAATGCAACCAATAGTTGTATTTCCTTGATATTTTTGTAACAAACATTATATTTGTAATGTGAAATGGAAGGAAAGTAGGATTTTCCTTGGAGCCAAAAATCATTATTACACTGTAATTATCCATTTGTTCAAGTGTCCCCTTCTTCTCCAAAAACTTGGTTGCCTGGTCAGACATCCAAGGAGCATCATTTCCTAACAATAAATCTTTGAAAAGTGAGACAAAGTCATTAAAAACCTCATAAATACAATGGGAGGCCTTGTGCCTCCAGAAGGTTACTAGGTCGAATTCACAATTTACCTTCTTGGACATAGACAATTTTGGAAATGGACAAGAATGTGCTATCGTGAAAACCAAGTAGGATGACATATAAAATTTCTTCTCATGTTTGAATCATGACAATTGGGAACAGATTTCAATGGAAATCAACTTCCCCCAATAAAAAATGGCTTGTTCCTTGACCGTGAAATATAGAATATAAAGAATCATGCAGGAAATGCTTGTTCCTCGTAAACAACCAAGCATTTTCCTAGAATGGATTTCTAAACGAACTAATTTGCAACCTTGTGATATCTTCAGGAACTATCGTCAGTTCTTCCAGGAACTAGGGTAAGAGGTCCAACCCGTTATCATTCTTTTTTAAGAACTCCTTGCAGTATTCTCCTCTGAAGGTCAATGTTGGATCCGAAAATATCAACATCTTGTGGAAGACCTGAGGTGACAAAGAAACAGGAGAGTGGTCCCGCAGTGGAATAATTATTTGTCTTCAAATATGTATCTCGGCACACCAAGAGATCACCTCCTTACAATCAAAGACTTCAGGGACACAATCTGCATGAGAAATTTCATAGGTCCAAATTACTTTGTTCTGGGTGGAAGGGGATGAGTAGTAAGAATATGCCCTGGACCACTAGAATTTATGGTCCTCACACCCAAAGATGTTCACTATATCTCCATAGAACTGTTTTCAAGTTTCTGCCATAAGTCGATGAGAACGTTTGTTTTCTTCAAACGATGTTTGAAATGAACACTCAGAAGGGATAATATAACCCTCCACAAATCTCGGTCCAATGTATGTGAATGGGAGATCTCCTCGATCCTTTCACTCATTAATGAAAATATCTACGGTTCCTGCATGATGAGATGTTAGCATTAAAGATTATTGATTGCATACTTATAAAGAAGTGAGAAGGTGATGGGGATGACCAAGAGTAATTAAGGATTGGAGATTTCTTGAACCCACCAACCCGACGACCCACAAAATGTTAGAATATAATGGATGTCCTCATTTTACCATTGACAATATCTCTATTGTCACCCAACCATAGGCCAAAGCCACCCTCCGAGCACCTGAACCTTGACAGAGAATAACTCTGGAAGCAAACCCTAGGTTAGATATCCAAACAAAGGGTAGCGCTCCTTTCCCCAAGGATAGTGCACCAACAAGAGTTGATCAGATAGCCCAAACCCTAACCAAGAGATAGTCCAATCCAAACGTGATCTGCTAGTTGCAGTAGCTGCAATGGAAACTCTCCTCCAAACATGCACACAAAACTGGGCACTGCAGTGCGCACAAGTGCTTCTCTACAATTATGAGACTACCTACCATAATGAAGATTGGTCTCCTGTATTTATAGTAATTCTGGCTAACTTCTTAGGCCGACTTCTCATTCTGGGTATCTGTTTGTTCAGTATATATTATTTCTTTTGGCCGACTTCTTCTCTTGGAGGCCAATAACCTAATACAAGTTATATTCTTGAGACAACATGTCTTCTAGGGTTATTAGCCAACTCATTAGGGTTTCTTCTTGCTTCCCAGAGTATTCTATTCTCGTCAGGTTTACACGTGGAGGCAAATACCTCCCGCAGCTACCATAATATCAACACGAAAGAAATTCCATGATGTTTGAAATGAAGACTCATAAGGGATAATATAACCCTCTACAAATCTTGGTTTAATGCATATTAATGGGAGATATCCTCAATCCTTTCGCTAATTAATGACAATATTTACGGTTCCTGCATGATGAGTTGTTAGCATTAAGGCTTACTAATTGCATATTTAGAAAGAAGTGTGAAGGTGGAGAGCATGGGGAAGAGCAATTAAGGAATGTCTAAGTATGGAAAGTAGTCGGTCGGGCTTCAAAATAGGTCACAAGGGATACTCAGGAGAGGTCAGGGCCTGACGGTCAAATTGTATGTTTCATAAATTTTGAGTGAAAAATGTGTAACATAGAAGAGGGCATGATGGGGCAGTCCAATGGTCAATTTGTATATCATGGAACTTCGGGTGCATTTTGTAGGTCATGAAACAATGGAAGCACAATCTTGAGCCCGCTTTTCCGAGAACCTGCAATCAAAAAAGTGACTAAGTATGGAATGGGGAAGTGGTCGGTCGAACTCATTTTTGGTAATATATTAAAATTTGTAATGGATATCCCATTACCTGGCAAGATATTTTCTGCATGTTTATGGACAAGTTGTGTAGGGATAGTCAGTGTGACTGTCTCCTTGAGCCTTTCGCTCATTAATGACAATATTTATGGTTGTTTCATGATGATTTTTTAGCATTAAAGATTACTAGTTGCATACTTGGAAAGAAGTGTGAAGGTGGCGGGCACGGGGAACGATGATTAAGAATTGGAGATTTTGTGAACCCTCCAACCTAATGATCCACAAAAGATATTCCAAGAAATGGCTAAGTATATAAATATGTCAGTTGGGTTTGAAAATAGGGTGATAAGGGATTCTCAAGAGATGTGAGGTCCCAACAGTCAAATTGTATGTCTCGAAAATTTTGAGTGCAAAATTTGTAACACGGAAGAGGGCATGATGGGGGAGTCCATCGGTCAATTTGTATATCACGGAACTATGGGTGTTGTTTGTAGGTCACAAAACAATGGAAGTGAAATCTAGAGCATGCCTTCCCAAGAACCCGCGATCGAAAAAGTGGCTAAGTATGGAATGCAAAAGCAGTGGGTCAGAGTCATGATATACAAGCATGAGTGGAAATGTAAAACTGTGAGTCTGCCAATCCATGCACTTAGACATTTTCAGAAAAACAACTAAGTAACCAGAAAAAGAAAGTAGAGGAGAAAAAGAAAGGGAAATTCAGTTAAGTATATAAGAGGGAAATGAAGGGGATAAAAGAGAGTGGGAAAATAGAAAAGGGGAGGGCAATTTTCAGAAGCGGGAATTGGTCTCAAACAAGAGACATTGTTGCCAAATCATCATTTTCTAGTCCAATATTTTATCCACATACTCGTTTTGTATTGTGTTTGTATCATTAAAAAGGGTGTGAGAGAATGCAAACATAAACTATAACTTGATTTTTGGCTATAACTATGTATAGTTTATTTACAGGCACTATTGATGTTTGGCTTTTGTAGATAACAGTGGGTTAGCATAATTTTTCATTTTTACTGTGATAAGGCCTTAAAAAAACTAGAATAAGTAACATTTTTTTCCAATTCAATTCTCACACACAAAAAAATTATGATCCCATAATATTCATCTTTGTTGATCCGATAATAGGGAGGTCGATATGGTAGATTGGTCGATTGGTCATTTAAGGTGAATGGGGTGCCTCAGCTAATGCTTTGATGAAGATTTGTTTTTATTGCAACCCGTGGGAGTAATTGTAATTTTTGATGCATTTTTTAATGCCTTGAAATATTATTTTAAGTATTAAACTTCTTGCAACAGATTATTTATTGAATGGTTTGTTGTTTCCCTTTGTTTTTACCTCTATTATTTCACTTGTTTGTCACTACTCTACTACCAGCCAAGGATAACCCTCATCCATATCATCTTGCCAATTTGACCATGCTTTTGTCTTGGTGAAACAACCTTAAACTCACCAACAACTTCAAAATAACAACCACTCCAAACTCTCGGTGGCCTAGCTCTTCCCTTTAGCACTCAGGTGCATACTTTAGGAGAAACATTAACTATGAAGTCAATTAGATATCTCTATAGGCTCTTCAATCAAAGAATAGATAAAGTGAGTCATAGTTATACTTTCCAGGATGTTTTTGCATAAGAGAAGCATCGAAAAGCTATAGAGAAATTAATGGAGGGTTGTTGAAATAAACTTATTGTACTTTCAACTTGACTGTAAGTATAACAAGGATGAACTTGAATTTTAATTTTTTGGTTGATGTCATAGCCCCATTTGACTTCATCTAGAATATATCATTTTTTTTCAAAATATTTGCAAAGAAGGATTTTGGTAATTTCATTAATAAAGTAAAAGTGCTCAAATAGAGGTGAGGGGATGGACAACCAATAATATGCTTCCTTCTCGAGTGAAGGAATCAAGGAATCAAGATGGAAATAAGAGATCATTCTCTCAGTAAGGTTGAGATGAGAACAAAACTTCTTGGGTAGGGCCCCACCTCCTGCGTTGTGAATTGGTGTTGCTATGTTCTATCTACATTACAAATGGAATTGAATGTTGGTTTGAAACTATGTGTGAAATTCATTTATCTTTCCGTTGAAGCCTCATGTGATTGACACAATGCATTGTCACATAATTTTTCCATGCTTAATATTTGATCAAATTACTTGAGTCAATACAATATTTAAGAATTACGAGACTATCTAACCATGCAAACAAGAAGAGGTGTTAAATCCAACAAAGAAGCCCCAATCAAGATTCCAAGGCAATTTTTAATAGTAAATCTATAAGAAAAATAGTGGGTAATATATATTTATCCATAGACATTGGATTGGGTTCTTTTCACCGAAGCATTGAACATACTTTTCATAAATACAGGTAGAGGAGTTACAAAAAAAAAACATGCATACAATTATGTGTTGTTCATATAGTGAAACAACATGTAGAAGGTATAGACAAGCTCTTCAACATGCATACAAAATTGATTATCATGATTTTTTAGGAACTCCTTTCAATATTCTCCTCTAAAGGTTAGTGTTGGCTCGGGAAATTTCAACATCTTGCGAAAGACCTGAGGTGACAAAGAAACATGAGACTGGTCTCGCAATTGAATAATTCTTTGGCTTGAAATATATCTCTCAGTTCACCAAGAGACCATCTCCTTACATTCAAAGACTTTAGAGACACAACCTGCACCAGGGTAAAATCCAAACCCTAATCCAAAACCCTTAAAATGAAAGGAAAGGATACATCTATGAGGGCCAGGACCGCAATCTGAGTCAAGAGACTCAAACTCTTGTGTTGCAAAGTGGCTATTGCATTCAAAGTCAATTTATTCTCTTAAACCCCTTCCTTTGGTCTTCTTAGGGCCACCATTGTCGAGATGGGAAGTGCCCACCGTTATGGTGGATTTCAATTTGGGCTTAGGAGTGTGAACATTGTCTGCATTACCATCATCAATCGTCATATCATCGTCCATCACATCATCTTCTTCTGGCTCGAAATCGACCGCATCAACCTCTGCGCTAACCATTCTTTCATTCTTTTCTGCAAAATCCTTGAAATGTGGAGCAGGCGATGGATATATAGAGCGAATGCAGGATATCCACGTTTATAAGGTTACAAAACAAATGAACATAGGGGGGTAGGATATACACGTTTATAGGGTTATAAAACAAATAAACACAGGGGGGGTTGCCTTGTAATTATTTGGCTTGAAATATATCTCTCAGTGCACCAAGGGACCATATCCTTACTTCCTTCTGGGTGGAAGCAGATGAGTAGTAAAAATATGCACTAGAAAACTAGAAGTTTTGGTTATCATGCTCGAAGGTGTTTACTGTATATCCACAAAACTATTGTCGAGCTGCTACCATAAGTTGATGAGAGCATCTGTTTGCTCTAAATGATGTTTGAAATGAACAATTGGAAGGGATAATATAACCCTCCGAAAATATTGGTTTAATGTGTTTCAATGGGAGATCTCCTCGAGTCTTTCGTTGATTAATGACAATTTCTACGGTTCCTACGTAATGAGTTGTTACCATTAAATCTTACTAATTGTATACTTAGAAAGAAGTGTGAAGGTGGCGGGGATGAATAAGAGAGATTAAGGATTGTATATTTTGTGAAACACCAACCCGACGATGTGCGAAAGAGATTCCATGATGTTTTAAATTAACACTTGGAAGGGATAATATAACCGTCTGCAAATCCTTTAAACACTGCTGGAATATTTGGTTAATGATGATGTTTACACGATTTTCTGGTTGTTGTTTTTTAATTAGAATTTTTCTCATTATCCTAATCTGAATTTGTTCTTTTGGCAGAGACAACTGCTTCTACCAGTGTGTCGCCATTGTTGGCAGCCAATTCACATTTTTATACTGTCCTTATAAGCTGCCTACACCAGAGTTTTTCAAACTTTGATTTTAGTCACAACCTTTGAATAAAATGACACTATTGTTTTATATGCGTTTTCTCACTTTCCCTTGTCCTTTTTTTCACGACTGCAAGCGTGAAAACTTTGAATTCGAAGTCATATTAAAAATGTCGCTGGATTTTTATGATCACTCTTGTCTCTATGTTCATTGTGTTTCCAATTTATTTATCGTTATACAACTGGCAATACTCCAAGATCCTTATTCCTTTGGCATTCTTATTTGTTAATATGATTTCATTTTACAAGACTGTGAGGATACTCTTTTCATCGAGTTTGTGAAGCACTGGTGATTTGATTTATATGTTCTTTGATCGATTCCCTTGACACATTGGTTTCATGAAAACATATTTGTGTTGTGGTAAGATCTTTGGTATAAATCGTTTCATACAACACATAGTTCGTATAATCAAACCCATGGTGTGATTTTGATTTATTGCTTTGGTTTTGAAACTATGACTATTGCTCGCGCAAACGTTTGGTCCACTTACCACATATTCATCGGTTGATTGAATGGCATAGTTTTCAACACATATGCATTGTGATTTGAATAGTTATATGCGTTGACGGTTGTACTGTGGGTAATGACTGTTCTGCATGGGCCGAAATAGCTCCACCACCTTCGCACGTTCTGTCATTAATGTTTCCCCCCTATCCCAGTTCACCTTTGCTAGTTTTTGGGTAAGCCTGTGAAAATTTTGCCCCTGCGTATACTTTGTTCAAACCCTAGCCCCTCACCCTGCTCACTGTTTGATCCTGTCTATGGCACTGGTGGTTCGCATAGAGCCGAATGGTATCCAAGCTCTGTTGTTATTCGATAATGCCCGAAAGGATTTAGAAGACAATGGTTGGCTGGTGTTTATATAGAGGTTCGAGGGTTTCAATCTTTTTGTTGCCCAACAATTCTCCCTCACCTTTGACGGGTGTAGGGATAAAATCGATGACAGTCAGCTCGAGTTGAATGAGAAATTCATAATCTCGGCTACCGGACTAGCAGCTACAGGCCAACGATGGTTTAAAAACTCCAAAGTCGACGAGGTGTCGTGGCCTTTGCTATTTGTATCACGAAAGGTTACATCATGTGATAAAGGTATGCCTATTTCTACCCTCAAACCCAGGTGGCACGACCTTTTGGTAATTGTTAAACAATTTGTGACCTGTGAAGGTCGATATGGCTTGGTTTTTCTCTATCACCTCCGGTTGTTGATGAATTTCATGGGCTATCCTTTGAACATGCCGCATTACTTCTTGTGTAGTATTTACAAGATGTCTAAGAGGTTCAAACGTGAGAAGGTTGATAGCAGCTTGTTTCATCACGGCTTTATTAGACTCATCGTCATCCACCATTTAAATCTTCACGACGATAATTGGCAAGCCTTTCTATCTCGAAATGGCTTTGTTGATTCAGAGTCTGTCCAAATCGATAAGGCTGTAGTTAGTGAGACTATGGTCGAGCCACCCGTTCCATTCCATATCCTCCTACCCCCTACCAAACCCTCGGTGTGCCCTGACATCAACCTACCTGACATCATAACAGACAAGATTGAGGTTGTCAAGAAGCCTGTGAGTAAGAAATTCAAGGGTAATCCTATTGTCGAGGGCAAGGGTAAGAAAAATGATCGATTGATATCGAGACTTGCCCAAAATAAACCTAAGCCAAACATTGATCAAAATCCCATAGTGTTGATCAAGGACTCGGACTCCGATATCGAGCATTTCCTAGCTGAAGAGTATCCCTATTCCCATGGATTATGTTCCAAGAAACCCTACGACTATGTATCTAATTTTCCCCCGTTCCTAAGAAACAACCCAAATTACCCGGGAATCAAGTTGCACAATGAAACCCTTGGTGTCTTACACAAACCCTCACCTATGTTATCGAAGCCTAAGAAATCATCATGTATCCAATGTAACGCTTGGCTAGAGCGTTATTACGCTGACGTTCGCCTATTACAATCAAATATCAAAGCATTAGAAGAACAGGTGACAGTGTTGGCCAAGGAGAAAGATAGGCTACGGACTAAGGACAAGAAACACAAAACCATTGGCTCGATTGTTTTCAGGAATGTCGAAGCTGCAACAGCCTTCGTCAATTCCAAATTATCATGACCGAGTTGTTTTCTGATTGCCCAGGTATGAATTTTGATATGAATTTTTCTTTGTAAGTTTGATTGAATTAATATAAAGGATTCGGTTTTGCTTTCAAGTTAGCTCTGTTCGTTTTAATACATTTGAAATGATTCTGTCATAGTTTGATCATCAAAACGGTTATGTTGTCGATCCTGTATAGTAGATTCATTTTACTAAACTCAAATATAGCTATGATTTGGTTATGCGATTTTTTCGTGCCCAGTTTAGTGTAAGTAATTGATTGGTTTTTTATTCGGTTTGTTTTGTTTTTGAATCAATTCTGTTCATTTGATTTAGGATAATCGATTTGGTTTGATTTCGATTGGTTTCGTTTGTTCCTAACAAAATCAAAACAACCCCGTTGATTTCAAGTTACCAAGAATGACTCTGTTTTGTATTGAACCAATATTCTCATTTGATTTTGATTACCTTCGACATGTGCAAAAAAAAAATCTATTTTCTAAAATCGTGGAAACTGTATTGATTCATAACGATTTTGTTGACTCCAAACTGTTTCGATTCATTCTTGTTCGATTTGATTTGCAAATAGATTGTTGTGTGCCACGATTAGCATGATCGTTTGTATGTGTTTAATATAGTTATATAAATTTTAAAAATGATCCTGTTGATTTCATTTGGATTCGACAATGACTTTGTTGATGGCTGAAGCGACATAAACTATTGCATGGAAAATTTGTTTAGTTGGTTACTGTTTGTGTTGATTTCAATTGGTTCATGAAAACGATTTCATTGTTGTCGAGTTATCTAAGCAATTCTGTTTACCCGAAATTGCAATAACAAATTGAACATAATACATGTATCTCTGTTATCATTCGATTGATCACAATCTTGTTTGCTCTCAAATTAGCATAACAGTTCTTGATTTGAATGATTTGTTTGGTTTCTAATTAGCAATCAAATATTGGTTTAAAATTTTGAATATAATTCTTTAGGATTCGAATTGGTTTTAAAACGATTCTGTGTTAAATTTAGACCAGCTACATAAACATAAGATTGTGTAGCTAGTCTTAGAAATTAGATTTTTGACAATTTTATCAATAAAATATCCTCTAAACTTGTCTATTTTTGTCTTCTTTCAGGTGCATACGAATTACAATGATTAATTGGGCATGTTGTGGTAGTTTAGGAGATACTTTGAATTTGGTTTTGTCTTAGGTTGTTAGCTTGAGTCAGAAACTTGGGATATTTTCCCAGATTTGTGTAAACTGTTTTGATAATTCCCACAGGGATGTTTTACCCTGTGGGAGGTCTTTAAATACTTGTTATTTTTTGTAATAATGATCATCCTCACTGTGGGAGAGCCAGACTATGGATTTATGATACAGACTGAGATGAAAGTTGATGTTTTGTAACAGCTTTCGCTTTCAATATATCAAACTTTTGTTTCAAGTTTTATTCATATCAGTTTGCAGTTGATTATAGACTACTTTAGCTATCGTAATCCATTGTAGGTTGATGTGACTTGATTAATGTGTTATCCATATCTGATCTCTTTTATTATTTAAAAACACAACAATTACTCTAGTTCAGTTTAATGAATACCGGTTTATCTTATCATTAATTGAATTATTATGTACAAATTTTGCATAAGGATTTATCTGAATGTGAAGATTTGTAAATTATAAGATTGTTGTAATTTTTTATGTCTTGTTTGTCCTGTCATTGATATTTGAAGAGCACAGTTTCTACTTGTTTATGAGAAGCTTACAGAGAATCGGGTGCGGTTTTCCTCCCTCCGATCAGCTAAGACAATCATTGCATACAGGACAAACCTAGAGCATTTCTTCAGGTCAGTGTGTTATTTGTTATTTGATAGTTAATTTGTTAGTATAGTAAGTAGTTTAGATAGATATATGCATAGTTTAGATTTGTAGTTAGAGTTATTATTTTAGTTTCTTAGTTTAGTTAGTTTTTATTTAGTTTATTTCTCATAAAACTATAAAAAATCAAAACACATTGGTTTCGTTGTCTTAGTACATATTACAAATGATTTTTGTAGGTTTTAATTTAAATCTGTAATTTGTAAATATTGTATATTTGTAATTAAAGTTGATTATGTTGATAATTAAATATTTACTTTTATAGAATTATAGTTGTATGATTTAGGTAATATATTGTATATATGTAGTTTAGATTTGTTTATTAGTTTGTTTTAGTTATTATTTTTATTTAGATTAGTTTATTAGTTTAGTTTTCATTTGTTTTTTTAGGACTTAGATCGGCTAATGGAGCCGCTAAACCCATCAGGGTGGGTTATCCCAAATGGCTTGGGTTATTTAGACAACTCTGGACCGGATCCACTCTTCCATTTGACGGACGGTCAATTTCGCTCGTCAACAAATGGCGCTAGAAGGAGGGGTTGAAATTAATTAATGGCACGAGGCGGTCGTAAGACTCCTCCACCACCTAATCGCTCACCTATAGTGACAAGAATTCATTCGAATGATAACATTCCCCCTCAAACTACAACCACATCAAACGACGATCCACAGATCACAGTTGAGACAATAACCCCAAATCCTACAGGTGGTGACATACAGGAGATTGTCCGCCAATCTCTCATAAGAACACATAGTGCCTTAGCCCATTTGAGGCAACCAAATCGACCGTTAGACCAACCCTTTATATTTCTCTGATATCAGAGAACAACTCAGAGGCACTAACCTCACTGTGAATCCTACAGATCCAATCCTCACTCCTGCTGCAGGAGGATCTGGAATACCTCCCTCACCACCCCCATCATCTCCTTCTGCTTCATTTGCATTGAGAAGCTCCTTGGTTTGCTTTTGTTTTTTCTTTCATTGAAAGTATTGGATTGGGTTATTTGTTTGAGTTGTTATTATTTGGTTTTCTTTTCTCATTATTCAGAGTTCTTCTTGGAAAGTGAATTGCATGTTTTCTTTCAAGTTTTGTTTTTTCTTTTGCGAGAACATTGAAAATCAAAGTTTTAAGAGTATTGAAGTTTTGAAAGAAACATATTGAAATTGTTCATTGATATATGATTATTTTCATTGGCATCTGAAAGGAAATTTAATATTGTATTTGCATTGTAGTATTGAGATTGATTCGGAAATTGTTCTCTCTCTCCCATAACTAGGATTCATCGAATGAAAAGAATTATATTTCATCATATCCTTGCATTATTTGGGTCAGAGTCACACATCATGAGTTTCGTTTTTCGCTACCTTTGAGTAAACAACAGCCTGTAAAAACATTGCGTAATATTAAAATTGAACTAGTAACTCTTTTCTAGGGCTCTTTTCCACCAACATTTATCTAGGCTAGTGCTTTGGAGTAGGAAGAGAGACACACTCTCCAAAAGCTCAAAAACACACAATAGTATCTTGAGTTAGGGAGTGTAAAATTCCATTGGCAACATATTGTCCTGGGAAGCCCTTCTAACACAAGGGTCAATCATTAGGTCGCATTGGTGTTGGCAGAGATACTAACCTGCTTTGTTGGCATCACTGTAGAGATTGCACGTATTATGGGGGTCACTCCGAGGTATACCCACAATTATGAGTGGAAGCCTTTGAGTTGATTTCGGGCTAGATACCCTGCCTTTGCATGAGGATCGGACTGATGACTGTTTCCCCAGGCAGTACTATTGTTTGTGGTGACCTTAGTGGCTTATCTCTCTAGGTTCTTACCCAAGGTGACTGTGGAGGGGAAAGTCTTCACGGTACCTGGAATCGACGTTGATCAAACTCACTCGGGATCCTTGGAGGGTATACCCACGATTATGTGTGGGAGCTTGCACCAGGGCGTAAGTCTGTTAAGCAGGTCATCAACGTAACTTTTCCACCCTAGCCCCGCCCCTTCTCGTCTCGTTGTTGCAACGTTGGATTTCATCACCAAGTAGTGGCTTCAGTATTAGAAGGTATTGTTTGCTTGGTGATTGCTTCTAGATTTTGTCTACTAGGGTGTGTTGTTGATTTCTCGAAGTTGACCATAGGATTTTCATTGGGGAGTTGGATATTTATTTACAATTGATCCCCCGCGACGTTCACGTAGGATGCAAGGTTTGTCTCCGGAACATCCGGAAGCTTCACAACCTTTGCACACAACAACACCTGAGGGTACCCCTGAGGACTCTCCTCGTCCGGGTGAAATTCCCCTTGTTACTCTACCACACGTGGACATAAATGACGTCCCTGAAGTTTTTACACCACTTCCACAAGTAGAACCTACTGATCCTCTTGCGGAATTTCGAATTACCAATACTATAGAGGATTATCGCATTCGTCGTGGTGAACGACCTTCAGGACGATTTCATCTTTCTGGAGAAACTCTTGTTACATATTCTGAATCCATTGTTGGGCCTTCTCACGATGTAGTAGGCCAAGATCCCTTTGGGCCAGGTGATTTTTGACGAGTCTTGTTTGGTACTGAATCCCCTATTTACGAACTCGTCAACCCTCCTGTGTCTCCTGAACCAGAGACTACACCCGAGACTACAACTTATCGTTTTGTTCTTCCTCCCGAGATGGCCCATCTCGCGAATACTACGAGTGTTCAAACCGGAATTACTGCGACTACTCTTCCTCCTATCAATACCCAGAGAACTCCTGAGGCTAATCCGAATTTACCTCCTGGTTACCATGCGCTGAATCCTTCATTGAATGTTTCACATCCAACACCACCACAAACTCCAGTTGGTTCTCCAGGTGGGCCTCAGTTTCTTGGGCATCTGATTCCCAGTTTCATCCCGACACTCCCTCTGTTTCCTCCTGGCAATCCTAATCCTGGTAGCATTATCCCGACTGTTGCACCAAACTTGCACAATCATGTTGGTGGTCAGGGTAGTACGTTTCCTTTTCCTTTTCCCGGACATAACGTAGTTACTACACAACCTACGGTTGGTACACAACTTCTGGGTGGAACTGTCCCTTTGATCGGGGGACCAACCTCACCTTTAGGACAAAATATACCTCCTGCATTGGCCCAATATTGGAATCAACTTATGCAACACTTTCCTCAAAATACTGGGGGGCAGCAACCTATCCCTTCTACAGGCCAACCATATCCAGGGGTGACTAATCCTATTTGGGGTTCAGGTCAGACTACTCAACCTCAACTCACTAATCAAGCTCAAGGTCAAAATCCTTGGGGTTACTATCCGATTCAACCACCACCAAACCAACCAGGATCTTCCCTCTGGAGGCAGACTGCATACAGTCCCACTGGTTTACCACATATCCACAAGTGAATCGGCAATTGCCTTTTCTTGCTACTTTGGATTTGCCAGATTTGTCCAGGATTCTTAATGATCCTATTCGTCACTCCCCCCAATGGCCTGCTATTCCTGCAAAACTTCCATCGGACATTCCCAAATTCGATGGGAAGGTGGGAGAGGACCCAAATAATCATGTCATGACTTTCTACTTGTGGTGTTCGTCCAACTCGTTGATGGATGACTCCATTAGACTGCGTCTTTTTCAACGAACTCTTACAGGTGCTGCTGCGAAGTGGTACATTGAATTACCATGAGGTTTCTTTTCCGATTTCAACACCCTTGCAATGGCCTTTCTCACACACTACCAGTTACCAATTCGTTACGATATCGGAACTGAGATTTTAACCTCTTTCAAACAAAGCTCGGGCACTCATATATCTGATCATATTCATGAGTGGCGACGGAGGTGACGTCTCAGCAAAGTGCTCCGTCTCCTGCTCCTCCCACCGGTAAAACCTCTGACGTGAACGTTGTTCAATCTATGCCAGCCAGTAAAACTAAGTCTAGGAAAGGGAGAGGCAATAATAAGGAGGGTAAAAACAATAATCCAAATGAGAAAACCAAATCACCTACTGTTGATGACCGGGATAAGCGCAAACCATGCTACCCTTGCCTTATCTGTGGTGATGATCACTACACGAAGGATTGTCCGAGACGTGCCAAGGTTAACAAGTTCATTCAAGGGGCACCGAAGCCCTCTACTTCGGTTGTCTTGTCTCAACCCTTCCCGTCTCAACAACAGGCTTCGTTGGTCATCCATGACCAACCCTCTACTTCTACATCATCTTATGTTTTGATGTGCACGGGTGATTCCACAAAAAACAATGTTGCACTTACCACTAGAGCTAAAGACTATACTCCTTCTAAGGAGAAGGTTGATGACTCACCTCCCGATTTGGTACAGCCTTCTCCACCCAATCCACCTACGAATGGTCCTCTTCATCTCGAATGACCAAATCTTGATACAGTTTTACGACCTTCGAAAGGTGTCGTTAAGAAGTCGGCATTCAATCCTCATGCTCGGGCAACCCAGAACTATAGCATTGTCGAAGATCTGGCCCAAGAACCCTCAGCGATGTCTGCCCTGGAAGTCCTTCAGTCTTGTCCTGCGCAACGAAGGGCGTTGTTGAAGGCTATAGGTGGAATTGATCCAACAGATACAAATCTGATAGTCTTTAACTTGGATGATCACATTCCAAGGTTACCCTCACAGCTTGCGTTTCAAATCCAAGTTGTGATCTCCGACAAGAGTATTTGTCGGAGGGTTATTGATGAGGGTGCCTCTACGTGCGTAATGTCTTTTTCTTGTTGGAAAGCCATTGGATCTCCCCCGTTAAACGAATCACAAAATACTTTGAGAGCCTTTAATGGCTCAGGTTTTAAGCCTTATGGTGTTCTACCATCGTTGTATGTCACTTTGGAAGGTAAGACCGTCCAGGTGGAAGTTGAAGTTTTTGATACTCCCTTAGATTATAATCTTCTACTGGGTCGAAGTTGGGTCGATTCTATGCATGCGGTCGTGTCAACCCTTTTCCGTGTCGTACGATTTCCTCACCAAGGAAAAGTGGTTACGGTCGATCAACTTGCCTTTTTTAATGCTGATACTCACATTGGCAACGTGCCTTTCATCGCTAAAACCCCACCGGGTTACGAGAATGTCGGGGTCGGTCTTTTAAAAGACTCTTCACTAATGGGTACTTTCCCCATACCTCCACCACCCAATCTTCCATGCCCGTTTATTGCTTCCATTAATATGGTCTCCGTTGTACCTCATGAACTTCCGATGTCTGTTGACCCTTGGGTAGTCCCTGATATTGGATATCATGTTCGTTACGGCGACGTTATGTCGTTAAGTCCGGTTGAGTCCGCTTATCAAGCCATTCAATCGGCATCCCTTTCTACTTCTTCTTTTGACGAGTTGTCTCCTAATCCTTTCCGTGTCATCTTTCCCACTGACGAGATGATCATGTCCGTCATGGAAGACACCCCTTGGGACGATGGGCATCATCGTTCCATATTGTTTCTGGAACAACAGACTCTTGAGAATTATCAGTGGATCTCGACTCCGTCGACCGTTGTTGTTATCTCCACGGTTTCCCAATCTACACGCGATGTGTTTGCAGAAGGGCACCTCAGTAACATTTCACCCACGATGCCCATAGATATTTCAGTGAAACCTGGGATCGTCGAGAACGTACGTATCGGAGCTTCCTGTTCTCCAGCAGAAATTGTCACTTATACTTCCTTGTTTAAAGAATTTCGCGATATTTTTGCATGTAGTTACGAAGAAATGTCGGGTATTGACCCTGCTATCGTTGTTCATGAGACTAAGACATACACCGGAGCTAAACCAGTCTGGCAGCACCTCCGTCCTATCCATCCACGTAAAGCGGCAGCCATTAAACTTGAAGTTGAAAAACTTCTTAAAGTCGGTTTCATTTACCCCGTGGCATTGACAGAGTGGGTTTCCAACCCCGTACCGATTGATAAAAAGGGTGGTAGTATACGCGTTTGTGTTGATTATCAGGATATCAACAAAGCTTGTCCAAAGGACAATTTTCCAACCCCTTTCGTTGACCAAATCGTCGATGACTGTGCCGGCAGTGAAATTTTTTCCCTCATGGATGGATTTTCCGGCTATAATCAAATCAATATCGCGCCTGAGGACCAACATAAAACGGCTGTTATTTGTCCTTGGGGTACTTTCGCTTACAGAAAACTTCCCTTCGGTCTGAAGAATGCAGGTGCTACGTTCCAACATGCTATGTCTTACGCATTTCACGATATCAAGCATATTGTTCAACCTTATTTGGACGATTTTCCGGCTCATTCTTTACGTCGAGTCGATCACACTACTCACCTCCGAGCAATTTTTGTTCGTTGTCGATTCTATCGCATTCGCCTGAATCCTCATAAATGTGTTTTTTGCGTAGAATCCGGCCGTCTCCTCGGTTTCATTGTTTCACGCCATGGGATCCGGGTAGATCCTATCAAGGTCGAGGCGATTCTTAATCTCCCTCCTCCTTCTTCTTTGCGTCAGTTACAAAGTTTGCAGGGGAAAGCAAACTTTCTTCGTCGTTTCATCCCGAATTATGCCGAGATTACTCGAGGTTTCACACGTCTTCTAAAGAAAGGTTCAGAGTTTGTCTGGGATAAAGTTGCTAACAATGCCTTTGAAGCTTTAAAGTTATCCCTCACAAAAGCTCCTCTTCTTTTCCCTCCGGATTATAGTCGAGATTACTTTCTTTATCTAGCTGCGTCCGAGTATACTATAGGCATGGTCCTCATTCAAGAGGATGATAACCACGATGAACATGTTATCTATTACTTGAGTAGAAGTTTATCATCCACGGAAATCAAGTATCAACATGTTGAGAAGCTGGCCTTGGCTACTGTCCAAGCAGTCCAACGTTTCCGTCATTATATTCTCTCTAGGAAGACTACCATGATTTCACACTGTAACCCCATGCAACACATATTGACATGTCAATGGCTGGGGAGAAAGTACTCCAAGTGGATTGTTATTCTCCAGGAGTTTGATTTGGAATTCGATCGTGCCACGTCGAAGAAATCCCTAGTTTTCGATGAGTTAATTTGTGACTTTCCCCACACTGCCACGGAAAAGGTAGCAGTCGATTCATTGCCTGACGAGTCACTTTTCCTTATCAGTACCGACGATATTTGGTACGGAGATATCATTATCTATATCCAAACTCAAACTTTCTGGCCTAATTTGTCCAGTAATGAACGACGTCGTGTCCGTTATCAAGCACGTCATTATATTATCCTCGGTGATACTCTTTACCGTCGAGGCATTGACTCTGTCTTTCGGTGTTGTTTGAATTTTGACGAAGCTGAGAAAGCTTTGAATGACTGCCATTCAGGAGCATGTGGTGGACATATGTCTGGGTATGCTACTGCCCAAAAGATCTTACGTGCAGGTTACTTTTGGCCTTCCCTTTTCACTGACTGCATTACTGCTGTCCAGAAGTGTCATGCCTGCCAGACTTATAATCAGAAGATTCGATCGCATCCTTCTCCCCTTCGTCCTGTAGTCTCAGTAGGTCCTTTTGCTAAATGGGGCATTGAATTCATGACATGTCACCCTCACTCGGTCGGGGGGCATGGTTACATTATTGTAGTTGTTGATTATTTCACAAAGTGGGCCGAGGCGATGCCGACATTCGACAATACTGGGAAGACTGCAGCCTTTTTCCTTTTTAACCATGTCATCACTCATTTTGGTGTTCCTCAGGCTATCGTTACCGATCACGGTAGTCATTTTAGAAATATTATGATGTCTGAACTTACTAAGAATTTGGGCCTTCGTCATGATAGCTCAACGCCCTATTATCCATGGGCCAATGGCCAGGTCGAAGCCATCAACAAGGTTCTTATAACTATGATTTGACGGATGATAGGAATCCATAAGACTAGCTGGCACATAATGTTATTCTCGGCATTGTGAGCATATCGGACATCTGTTAAGTCTGCCACGGGATTCACGCCTTTTCGATTAGTTTATGGCATGGAAGCCATTCTACCAATAGAATGTGAAATACCGTCTTTGAAGCTAGCTGTAGAGCTCTTACCTAATACTTCTGCCGAAGAGGAACGCCTAATATATTTGATGCGATTAGACGAGACTCGCCGTGACGCTACTCTTGTAATAGAAGCCCCGAATAAATGTGTTAAGGCACAGTATGACAAGCATGTCAAACCTCATGTCTTCTCTGAAGGAGATCTTGTTCTTCTATATGAACAAGATAAAGATGTCCTAGGAGCTGGGAAATTCGAACCAATGTGGCGTGGGCCTTATCTTGTTAGTAAAGTTTTGGGAAAAGGAGCGTATGAGTTAGTGGACTATGATGGTGTGCCTTTGAGTGAACCCAGGAATGGGTTGTACTTGAAGAAGTACTACGCATGAGTACTTGTATTTTTATGTATCATACTGAGTGAGTGTGTTACTTTAGTTTTTATTTTGACGTTATCTGGTCTCTACCCTTACGTGATGTTGTGTTTGATTACCAGATGTCGGAGTATTCACTACCTTATATTGGCTTCGCCGATGGTGCTAGTCGTAGTACTCGGAACCTAGCTTCCGTTGCTTGGGCAATCTATGCCCCGATAAACGAACTCATATCTCTGCGAGGTATATGTCTCGGCCGAGCGACCAACAATATTGTAGAGTATAGCGTCGTGGTTGAATTATTGGTTGATGCTATCTCTCTCAAGATTCGTTATTTGGTTGTTCGTCTTGACTCGCAGTTGGTAGTACTACAGCTCAGTAATGTATATTCTATACGAGGTCCTACTTTATTAAGGATATATTTGCGGATTCACCTCTTGGAAAGACATTTTGATTACATAGAATATCAACACATTCCGAGAAGTCTTAATACATTGACAGACGCTTTAGCTAATTATGTATTAGACAGACATTTAAATCACTTATAAAATCAAACACATTAAAATGTACACAATTGTAAAGTAAGCCGGTGGAACCCATGTATATATATATAACGGTCAAAGTTTGTTTTTACAAAATGTGTCCGAAGACCAAAATATCAAAAAATGAAGCTCCTAGGCTTCTACAAAGTGACTTCACTAATGATGTTCACGATAGCATGCTAAAGTCCTGGCTACTCTGCGGAGAAAATGACCCATAGAGGCAGAGACTCCCACGGTGTGACGCTGATCGCGTCATGGGATCTCCTCCAGAGGCATCTCTGGAACATCAGACATCAAACCCTCTAAGTTTTGCTCCACTGTAAGGTAGTCCTCGGCATACTGGGGGAATGGAACTACTGCTTCTCCTCGACGCTGAACAGGAGAGCTACCGGCAGGTCTATATGCCCCAACATCTGTGTTATCAACGAATTTTTGGTGTTAGTCTTCGGATAAAACCATAAAACCAAAAACATTTAATATGATGAAAATACAAAAACATCTAAAAAGTTAAAAAGTTGGTGTCTTTCTTACCAATATCTCCCCACTATGCGTCTTCAGGAAGGGCAAGCTCAGGATCACCGCGAAAGTCCAGGCCAACATACGCATAATCCTCGATCATCAAGACCTGGCCTTGGAGCCAGTCAAAGAAGCGATCGTCATACCGAACGATCGATCCTGTCACATGCCTAGCCATGAGTTGGCACCATCGTAGCATCCGTGGATCCCTGGGACCCGAAAAGTGCCAATCCGCCTGAAGCCTATACACTGGGACCCTTTCGCAGAAGAATGACACTAGCAGCGATCCATAACCAAACTGCTTTAGATCTCCACGCCTGCTTTTGGTCAGTTGTTTCTTGAAGTTGTGCAACACTGCATCAGCCCAGTTGAAGACCTGGGGCTCGACACACTCGAGGGCATATTGAAAATAGCTCTATAGAGCCATATGCGGGGCAACACTCCCTGCCATTTGAGCTATAGTGAAGAGAATGGTCCGGAGAGTTATATCGGTCACTCCCCAAATGGCCACCTTTCCCTTTTGTCTTTCTGCCTCTGGCACGCAATACTCTCAGCAATACTCACTCATTTTCATGCCACCTCTATGGTTACCAGTCAAGCTAACATAAGAACCCTGTCTTGACAACCCAGTCAAGAAATAGATATCTTCAATATCAATTGTCAATGTGTGAGCACCAACATTGAAAACTTGTTGATCCGGATCCCACATCCGGACTAAATGTTCCAACAATCAAACCTGGGCTCTCATGCCCGGTATACGGAAATACTTTAGGAGACCGCAATCTCTTAAAGCGGCAATGGTTTGAGGGTGATTTTCGGCGGTAGCATTATCATCCTCATGTTCCCTTTCTCTCCATTCGAGCACCATTGTGTGGATATTAACCTGCATAGCAATCATGGGAAGATAATTAATAACTTGAATAATGAGAAAATTTGGTTTCATTGGCTAAATATTACAAACATTTTTGGGCACTGCGCTGTTCGCAAGTGGCTTATAGCCCACAGTGCGAACTTCTCGCACTGTATCTTAAGCCCACCTGCGGGAATAAGAACTTCTCGTAGGCCCCATATGGGCAGCCTGCGAGAATCCTCATTCACGCGTAGGGTTTCAAAACTCACTCAAAAACTTGAAGTGTAGCCATTAAAATCATAAAATTAAACCATGAAAAGCTAGGGAATTGAGGACTTACCAATCTGATCCAGACGGTTCGTGAAATGATGCCCCGAAGCTCCCGAAAATCGACGATGAAGATCGGAGGTAAAATGGAGGTTTTTGCACTACAATGGTAAATGGGTAAAACAATATGGTAAAA
>ML788074.1:261228-277216 GCA_009831015.1 Picea engelmannii
GGGTTCGTTAAAAATACTCCGAGGGACTTGTCCGAAGGATGAGCTTATATCAACAAGCATATGTGATCCTCTTCAAGCTTGCATAAAAATAAAGAGGTACTTGCTAGAAATGGTGGGGGAAAATTTGGGAAAGGGATATGTTTTATCTTTGTGTTAATTGGAAGTAAGTGTCGCTCTTGAACATGACACCCCTTGTTCATCATTTGAAGCCGGTTTGGGAAATTCATTTGTCTCTCATTCGATTCAATAACAAGGTATTTCCATATGTCGTCTTTGAGTCAATGCTGCCAAATATTTGGTCGTATCGTCCATATGTTCAAGAGCAGTCCCAACCTCTTTTGAGTCAGCCATCTGCAGTTATATTTTCATTCTGTGTCGGCCTTCCCTGTGTCCAAAAGTCCAATTGTCACATTTTCTGTTTCACTTTCAAACTCTGTTACTCATTTCGTGTCACTGATGTGGGATACATCAAGGCCCTCCTGTGACGAGTCTTGTTCTGTCGACTTCAGCACATTATCCAGAATCAAGACTTAGAAATTATTTAGTACCTTGAAGCTTGCATGCCTCAATGGCAAGTTTCTCACTTTCGACAGTGGGTTTTCATCATTGACCCCTGATCGAGAGATTCCGTTGAGTGTTCGACATCAACTCATTTATTCACAATTGACGGATTGTACTATAGTACCTTGGGAGTCATTGACATTAATGGTGATTTCCCTCATACTTGTTAACGGTATACATCAATGACTGGTAATCAAGTGGTTTCTACCATGTTCGACTTTGACACATGTAATCGCATGGTCAGATTCATACTTTGGGTGACGAGATTGAAGACCCTGGATATTGTCTTTATGATCCAGGTTGCGATGGAGTATGCATGATTTGTGACACATAGATCCACTGTGTATGTTTCGTGGCTATGTTGTCTTGACTGAAAACTTGTCGCATAGATCCACAGTGTATTCAAGTGGCTGTGCTATATAGTGACGGCATGGATCCAGAGTGTATGATTGGTGGCCATGACCTTGGTTTATGATTGTCATTAGTCTATGATCTGAGCATGGGAATGCCTACCTCGGAACTGATATATATGATATTCTGCTGATGCTTGGATGTTTGCGAGTCTCTGATTAGATGTGCTTTTAGTTCTTGACACACACATGTAGCTTACAAAGTCTATCGACTGTCACTGGTTCCGCTCTCAGACTTTGGGGGGCATTCTGTTATCCATAAATTTGGTCATTATGATGATGTCATGATGATATCATGATGATGGAAGATCAAGCTCTTTGTCAAGAACACTTTCCTGAGAAAAGTTACAGTTGTCTTCTTCCAGAATTCACACTTTGAAACATGTTCGCAGGCTGCTTATACATTCACCTGCGGGAATGCAAGTTTCTCGCAGTCTACCTTAAGCTGGGGTGCGAACTTCTCGCACTGTACTCATGGTTAGGGTGCGAACATGCTCTTACAAAGGAAAAAGATAAATATCTCGAACCTTCTAGAAGGGAATCTTCTAGAAGGGTGAGTTGGTTTTCGAGTGGTTACTCAAGTACTGTTATTCCAGATATCTTGGGATCATTCCCTATCCAAGTAACTAATCTATCTCTTCTTATATATTGAGGGGATTGCTCATGGAAAGGGTTAATAAGAAGAATAAGAAGTTCAGCAAGCTAGCAAGAGATTGATTAGAGGATTAGTGCAAGACTGTATGGAGGATTGATGCTACAGCAGCAAGAGACAACAACAAGGTCATCACATGTGGTAAACTTTCTTCATACATGAGAAAGTGTGTGTGTCAGAGCTAAAAGCCATCGAAAGGAGACCTATGACATCAAGGCTCAGGTTGTAATTTTCTCTTTCAATTAATGCAATACAGTAATATGTCCCTTTCCCATAAAGATGATGTCATTTTATTACATAATTTCTTGATCATATGTATAGACTAGTCATTGAATATCTTAACTTGTCTTTACTTCGATTGGTTCATTTTGTTCTGATCTGGACGGGACGAGAGCATTGAAGAAAATCTTGGAACAACAGAGACATAAGGAAAGTGATCATAAGGTATGTCCATAACCCTTATCTCTTAGTTCATTCAATAGGCTAGATCTAGGGAAAGTGTATTATTCTGTCATGTTTTGTTCTAGATACCAGGTGGATCTAGGGAGATCGGTTAGTGTCTGCACCTACGGATTTATCCTATAACAACAAGAATCCACAATGTCAAGCATGAAGACGTAGTCTGTAGGTTGTTCCCCTACACTTTCGAGGGCAATGCCTCTACATGGTACTTTTCCCAGCAACCCCATACCATCGTGTCTTGGGAAAAGTTTGAATCCTGCTTTTTGGAAACGTTCGGAGACGGTAAGCCTCCAGAAGTCCTAGTCATGGATCTTTCTAGCTTAAGAATGAACCCAAAAGAGAAAGTTAAATATTTTAATCAAATATTCTTAACACTTAAAAACCCAATCCCTACGGATTCCATGCCTGCCGAGAATCTTATCATAGCATACTATACTAAAGCCTTGCATCAAAGTATAGTTATTTGGGTTAAATGATCTAAGAAAGCCACGTTGTTAGAGGCCTTCGAGGAGGCCAACCAGATTGAAAAAGACATACTTAGTCTAAAATATGCTACTAGCAACGAAACAAAAACTAGTTCATCTTCCAAAAAGAAGATCGAAATCCTCCCTAGACCTACTCAAAGTAAAACACAACCTGAAAGTTCTGATTTAGAAAACTTAACTAAATTCATTCAAAAATTGTCGAATCAAGTTATAGATTTAAAAAAGACGACCGAAGAAGCTTCCTCGAGCAAAGGGCCTTACAAGCCCCCGTTCATGAAGCCTTTTCCCACCAACCGACCTAATCCAACTACTAAAGGTCTTAATCTAGAAAGTCTGCAATACGCCCTTCAAACAATTCTAGAAGCCTAGGATAACTTGATGCCTCCTGAGATTCCTGAGGAGGTTGTTGAACAAGAGACAGTTCAAGAAGAAGAGTCTTCTCCAAACATTTTTGGACACTTCTTGGATAGCATCTTTCAAGCTAACTTCGAGACAGTCCATCCCTATAATACTAGGAGTAAGACAGCAAACAAACCTTCTGCCGAAAATACTACGACCTTGCCTCCAAAGCAATCTAAACCAACTGAGACTAAACAGAGTCATGTAAACCCCAACTTAGATTATGATTTATTTGAAGATCTTAAAAAGTTAAGGGCTAACATTTATGTTTATGAGTTATTGAAATTTCCATTTCTGCTACAAAAAATGTTACAGAATATCTCAGGGAATGGAAAAAATGGTAATTCAAGTGGTAACAAGGTTGTTCATAACAAAGTTCCTCAGAATACTTCCACTAAAAATAATCCCGATCCTCAAGATAAAGGAAGCCTTCCTGTAAATAATGTAGATAAACTAGCTTTAGAAACTGCGAGTAAAAATCCACAAACTACCACCCTTAATACTCGCAAAAATGTACCTCCATTTTTGTTAACTTTCGAAATCTTCAATAGAAACGTGCACAATTGTATGGTAGACTCAGGAGCGTCATCCAATGTGATGCCATGGTCTGTATGTCAGAAGATTAACGCTGAAGTTGAACCCTCCACTTTAAAAATCATACAACTTGATCAAACCAGTGTTAAAGTTATAGGGAAATTAAGAGATGTGCTTATAAGATTATCGTCTAACCCCAAGGTTCATCAAGTTATTGATATTATTGTTGTGGATATTCCAGAAGTGTATGGTATGTTTTTAAGCAGGGACTGGTCGGAGCAGCTACATGGCTATTTCGCGACAGATTGGTCTCACCTGTGGCTTCCAGAAAATGGAAAGCCTAACAAGATCATGGTAAATCGTGAACGCTACCTTAAGTTCATAGTCACGGATTTGAGCGATCCCAATGAACCATTTACACCTTCTTCTGATTCACCCGAAATACAAGGGATGGATACCTTTTTTGGCAATTTTGTGGCCGAGGCTTCAGCTGTCACCAACCCAGAACAACGGTCCAAGATTGTGGCATATGTGCAGCCAGAAGCTTCTACACAATGGTCTCATGCACCTGATAAAAATCAAGTTTGGTCTCTTTATTTTGACGGGTCAAAGTCCAAAGAAGGATCCGGTGTAGGCTGCGTTATTATCGATCCAGCAGGTAACAAAACATTGATTGCATGTAGGCTAGAATTTGAATGTACTAATAACACAGCAGAATATGAGGCTTTACTGTAGGGTCTCAGAAAAGCTTTAGACATGAACATTCAAAACTTGACTGTCTTTGGCGATTCCAAAATCATGGTTAGACAGGTAAGAGATTCTATCCACTATCTGTCTCCGCATCTTAAAAGCTACCAATCTGAGGTATGGAATTTAATGAATAAGTTTTATGCCTTCAATATAAATTCAATTCCTAGATTACATAATTTTGAAGCAGATCTATTAGCTAATGTAGCTTCTAAACTCTTTCCTGTAGAAGGCTTGTCCCCAAACGCATTCTCCGTTGAACTGTTGTTCAGACCATCAGTGCCCGACAACATCATGAACTGGAGAGTCTTCGACAAAAATCATCAGATTATTAGCTTTCTGCACATGGAAGAAACTTTTCAAGGCCGGTGATCGACGAATGCACTCACGACGACAATTTGCGCAATTTCATAGTAATACCAGATCCAAGAACTCCCGAATGTTCATCAGAAATGGTAAATTCGATCCATAAATCTATAGTTAGATTAGAGAAATTTTACGATCTTCAAGATAAATTCAAAAAATCGGTCAACTATAAAACCAATAGTTCATCGTTATCATATGAAAAAGTAAACTTAGGAACTAATGAAAATCCACAGTGCCTTTATTTAGGGTTGGGGTGTTCTCAACAAGAAAAAGATGCATTTATTAAATTGTTTAAAGAATTTAAAGATGTCTTTGCATGGACATATGATGATCTTAAAACTTTTGACCCTACCATCATACAACATGTCATTCCTATGAAACCCCAAACCTCACCTTTTCAACAGAAATTAAGAAAAATGCACCCTAAGCTCAAACCGACCGTCAAAAAAGAATTGAATAAACTCCTGAATGCTAAGATAATTTTCCCTGTTAGGCACACTCAATGGGTTTCTAACCTTGTCCCTGTCCGAAAGAAAAGTGGAGAAATCCGACTATGCGTGGATTTCTGAAACCTTAATAGAGCGTCTGATAAAAACAACTACCTTGTTCCACCCATGGAACAGATCCTTCAACAGGTATCTGGTTCTGAGAGGCTATCTTTATTGGATGGTTTCTCGGGGTAAAACCAAGTCTTGATGTCTCCTCCAGACCAACTTAAAACTACCTTCCACACTCCATGGGGCACCTACGCTTATCGAAAAATGCCCTTAGGATTGATTAATGTCGGTGCCACTTTCCAGAGAGCAATGGACATCACTTTTCGAGGATTAATCAATCAGTCCGTTGTAGTTTACTTAGATGATGTTACTGTATTTTCTAAAATCAAAACCGATCATCTAGCTCATTTATGAGTCGTTCTACAACGATGTCGTAAATACGACATTTCCTTGAATCCTAAAAAATCCATCTTTGCAGTAGAACAGGGTAAACTCTTAAGATTTATTGTGTCAAGCAAAGGGATGATTATCGATCCCAAAAGGACTCAAGTCATCTCGAAACTTCCCCCTCCTACTTCCAAAAATTCTATGCAGTGTTTCTTAGGCTAGATAAACTTCGTGAGGAGATTCATCCCCAGCTTCTCCGAAATGGTCAGACCTCTGCAGAACCTAATCAAGAAAGACACACAGTATCACTGGGGCCCCTTAGAAAATCAAGCTTTTAATGCAATAAAAAAGGCCATAATAGACGCTCCTTCTCTCATGAGCCCCGACTTTTCCCAAGACTTTACGCTCTACACTTTTGCTTCTGACCATTCCTACGTTGCCTTCCTAACTCAAAAGAACACCGAAAATAACAAAGTACCCATTGCCTTTATGAGCTCCGCTTTCAAAGGCGCAGAACTTAATTACCCAGTGGTAGATCAGCAAGCCTATGCTATTTTCAGAGAAATCAAGCACTTCTGGTCTTACCTTTTGAAATCCAAGACGAAAGTTATTGTCCCTTATCCAGCCGTCAGGAACCTGTTAGTGTAGAAAGAACTAGGTGAAAAGAGGGCGAATTGGGTTACCTCCTTGCAGGAGTATGACATAGAAATTACCCCAGCTCAAATAGTGAGAGGCCAAGGGTTATGAAAGTTAGTTGTTGATTCAGGAGCAGAACAACAAGAAGAAAGTGATACATCAAACCTAGGACAGCATAATCAAAATATAATCTGTTGCGCACAAAACTCTGTCAGTCCTTGGTATGACGATATAAAATTCTGTCTTGAACATGGGTCAACCCCCTGTCACCTGGATCCCACTAAAAGAAGAGCGTTGAGATTAAATTCTACCTCCTTTCATTTGGTTAATGGTATTATGTTTCGTCAAAGCTTTGATGGTGTACTGATGCGTTGTCTTGAGAAAGACGAAGCAGAAAAAGTCTTACTAGAATTGCATGCAGGAGAAGCTGGTGGTCATTTTGGTGGTGACACCACTGCCCATAAGGTTTTAAGAGCCGGTTATTACTGGCCCACTCTTTTTAGAGATGCCCATGCCTTGTGTCGTAAGTGTATTATTTGTCAGAAAGCATCAGGGCGGTTACAGAAACCATCCTTTCATTTGCAACCTGTTTCAGTAGACTCTCCTTTTCAGCAGTGGGGCCTTGATATCATAGGTCCAATCAACCTGCCATCCTCACAACAGCATAAGTTTATCATAACAGCCACAGATTACTTTACCCGGTGATCTGAAGCTGTCGCATTAATAACTATGAATACCAGTCAAGTAATTGCCTTTTTAAATTCGAATATTATTACTCGTTTTGGTATCCCTAACTGTTTAGTATTCGATAACGCTTCTTACTTTTCCTCTCTTGAGATGAGCGAGTTCGTTTTGGAAAAAGGAATTAAATTGAAGTATTTTTCTAGCTATTACCCCTAGGGCAATGGGTTGGTAGAGTCAACAAATAAGAATCTGATTAAAATCATCAAGAGAACGGTGGCTGAAAATCACAAAAATTGGCACAATGCACTGTTAAACGCGCTTTGGGATGATAGGGTAACACCAAAAACTGTTGTAGGTAACTCCCCCTTTTTTCTCGTTTATGGCAGAGAAGAAACTCTTCCACCACACATTCTTCTTCCCTCACTTCATCTATCGCAGAAAATTCAAGAAGAAGATTGTCCCCCTTTGGAAAACTGAATTAACGCTTTGATGAAGCTAGAAGAGGTAAGAGCCCAAGCTAAATGTAGGTTAGATCAGCATCAACTAGTAGTCAAAAGATGGTTTGATTCTAACTCTGCCTCTGATAGCAACTTCGAAGTAGGTGATCTCATCTTGAAATGGGACAAACCGCATGAGGGAAAGGGAGAGCACACGAAATTTCAAAACTTATGGCTTGGACCGTTTTTAATTGGTGAGAAGTTGGGTCCCAGCTCTTTCCGATTGTAGAATCTAGAAGGGCAGCCTGACACCTATCCGGTGAATGGCCAAGCTCTGAAAAGATACTTTGCTTGATGAGAACTCCTTGTATATTATGTACATATTTTTCTTTTGTTTGTTTTCTTTTGCTGTTTTGGTTTTGATTTCTCCTTTGTGCTTATCGGTTTTTGTTTTTGAAATACATATACCTACAGGCTAAACTATTCGGACAAAGAAAACATAAAATTCCTTCACTAAAATGACTGCTGAAAAATTGTATAAACATCAATTATATGCTTCTGAAATTTACATCTATGTTGGAAAAAAGTTTGTTGTTTGAAAGAAGTGAACTGATTTCAATCTCTGAGTAAAGCCTGTCATGATCATCTATTATCTTTTTACGCTGTCCCTTTTCCTTAAGGGAATGACTCAGAAGATGTCTCTCTGCCTTAGAAAGTTGGTTTTGTAAACAAACCATCACTGGATATTAATAAAGGACAGTTCTAAAAATTCTGATGAGGTCTATAAAAAATATGTTAAAATATCATAATTTTCAGCGTCACCCCGCTCGACTATATGTCTTTAAAAAACAAAAAAATCAATAAAAGAGTTGTGGGAAGTGCTTGTAAACCCGTCGGGATGCTGAACAGGTCTACTGGTAGAGGGTAAATGCATGCATGATGCAAAGACAACTTCGTCGGGGTACTAAACAGGCCCGCTGGCAGCGAAGCAATGTCGGGTAGATGAAAATTTGCAAATAAGAAACCTCTTAACCTTAACATGTCCTTTATTTTGATCTGGAACTTCTTGGAAGGATACAGATATCAAAGTGGGTTAAATGGAAACCCTGTCGAGGCTATGGAAGTTTGCTGGCAGCAGTGGCTCTGTCAACAGTATTGGAGATTTTATCTTTAATATCGTGGCTCGCTTGTCTTAAGACTATTATCAGTTTTCATCCTTTAAACACTGCTAGAATATTTGGTTAATGATGATGTTTACATGATTTTCTGGTTGTTGTTTTTGAGTTAGAATTTTTCTCATTATCCTAATCTGAATTTGTTCTTTTGGCAGAGACAACTGCTTCTACCAGAGTGTCGCCATTGTTGGCAGCCAATTCACATTTTTATACTGTCCTTATAAGTTGCCTACACCAGAGTTTTGCAAACTTTGATTTTAGTCACAACCTTTGAATAAAACGACACTATTGTTTTATATGTGTTTGCTCACTTGTCCTTGTCCTTGTTTTCATGACTGCAAGTGAGAAAACTTTGAGTTCGAAGTCGTATTAAAAACGTCGTTGGATTGTTATGATCACTCTTGTCTCTATGTCCATTGCGTTTCCAATTTATTTATCGTTATACAGTTGACAAGACTCCAAGATCCTTATTCATTTGGCATTCTTACTTGTTAATATGATTTCATTTTACAAGACTATGAGGATATTCTTTTCATCGAGTTTGTGAAGCACTGGTGATTTGATTTATATGTTCTTTGATCGATTCCCTTGACACATTGGTTTCATGAAAACATATTTGTGTTGTGGTAAGATCTTTGGTATAAATCGTTTCATACAACACATAGTTCGTATAATCAAACCCTTGGTGTGATTTCGATTTATTGCTTTGGTTTTGAAACTATGAATATTGCTCGCGCAAACGTTTGGTCCACTTACCATATATTCATTTGTTGATTGAATGGCATAGTTTTCAACACATATGCATTGTGATTTGAATAGTTATACGCGTCGACGGTTGTACAGTGGGTAATGACTGTTCTGCATGTGCCTAAATAGCTCCACCACCTTCGCGCATTCTGTCATTAATGTTTTCTCCCTATCCTGGTTCACCTTTGTTAGTTTTCGGGTAAACCTGTGAAAATTCTACCCTTGCGTATACTCTGTTCGAATCCTAGCCCCTCACCCTGCTCATCGTGTGCTCCTGTCTATGGCACCGGCGGTTCGCATAGAGCCGAATGGTAGCCAAGCTCTATTGCTATTCGATAATGCCAAAAAGGATTTAGAAGACAATGGTTGGCTGATGTTTATACATAGGTTCGAGGGTTTCAATATTTTTTTTGCCCAACAATTCACCCTCACCTTTGACGGGTGTAGGGAAAAAATGGTGACATTCAGCTCGAGTTGAATGAGAAATTCATAAGCTCGGCTACAGGACTAGCAGCTACAGGCCAGCGATGGTTTAAAAAATCCAAAGTCGACGAGGTGTCGTGACCTTTGCTATTCGTATCACGAAAGGTTACATCTTGTGATAAAGGTATGCCTATTTCTACCCTCAAACCTAGGTGGCACGACCTTTTGGTAATCGTTAAACAATTTGTGACCTGTGAAGGTCGGTATGGCTTGTTTTTTCTCTATCACCTCCGGTTGTTGATGAATTTCATGGGCTATCCTTTGAACATGCCGCATTACTTCTTGTGTAGTCTTTACAAGATGTCTAAGAGGTTCAAATGCAAGGAGGTTGATAGAAGCTTTTTTCATCATGGCTTGATTAGACTCATCGTCGTCCACCATTTAAACCTTCACAACAATAATTGGCAAGCCTTTCTATCTCGAAATGGATTTGTTGATTCAGAGTCTGTCCAAATCGATAAGTCTATAGTTAGTGAGACTATGGTCGAGCCACCCGTTCCATTCCATATCCTCCTACCCCCTACCAAACCCTCGATATGCCATGACATCAACCTACCCGACATCATAACAGACAAGATTGAGGTTGTCAAGAAGCCTGTGAGTAATAAATTCAAGGGTAATCCTACTATCGACAGCAAGGGTAAGAAAAATGCTCAATTGATATCGAGACTTGCCCGGAATAAACCTAAGCCAAACATTCATCAAAATCCCATAGTGCTGAGCGAGGACTTGGACTCCGATATCGAGCGTTTCCTAGCTGAAGAGTATCCCTATTCCCATGGATTATGTTCCAAGCAACCCTACGACTATGTATCTAATTTTCCCCTGTGCCTAAGAAACAACCCAAATTACCCTGGAATCAAGCTGCACAATGAAACCCCTGGTGTCTTACACAAACCCTCACCTGTGTTATCGAAGCCCGAGAAATCATCATGTATCCAATGTAACACTTGGCTAGATAATTATTACGTTGATGTCCCCCTATTACAATCAAAGATCAAAGCATTAGAAGAATATGTGACAGTGTTGGCCAAGGAGAACGATAGGCTACGGACTAACGACAAGAAATAGAAAACCACTGGCTCGATTGTTTTCAGGAATGTTGAAGCTACAACAACCTTCATCAATTCCAAATTATCATGACCGAGTTGTTTTCTGATTGCCCAGGTATGAATTTTGATATGAATTTTTCTTTGTAAGTTTGATTGAATTAATATAAAGGATTTGGTTTTCCTTTCAAGTTAGCTCTGTTCATTTTAATACATTTGAAATGATTCTGTCATAGTTTGATCATCAAAATGGTTATGTTGGCGATCCTGTACAGTAGATTCATTTTACTAAACTCAAATATAGCTATGATTTGGTTATGCGATTTTGTCGTGCCCAGTTTAGTGTAAGAAATTGATTGGTTTTTTATTCGGTTTGTTTTGTTTTTTAATCAATTATGTTCATTTGATTTAGGATAATCGATTTGGTTTGATTTCGATTGGTTTCGTTTGTTCCTAACAAACTCAAAACAATCTCGTTGATTTTGAGTTACCAGGAATGACTCTGTTTTGTATTGAACCAATATTCTCATTTGATTTTGATTACCTTCGACATGTGCAAAAAAAAAATCTATTTGCTAAAATTGTGGAAGCTGTATTGATTCATAACGATTGTGTTGACCCCAAACTGTTTCGATTCATTCTTGTTCAATTTGATTTGCAAATAAATTTTTGCGTGCCACGATTAGCATGATCGTTTGTATGTGTTTAATATAGTTATATCAATTTGAAAAATGATCCTGTTGATTTTGTTTGGATTCGACAATGATTTTGTTGATGGCTGAAGCGACATAAACTATTGCATGGAAAATTTGTTTAGCTGGTTACTGTTTATGTTGATTTCAATTGGTTCATGAAAATGATTTCATTTCTGTCGAGTTATCTAAGCAATTCTATTTACCCAAAATTGTGATAACAAATTGAACAGAATACATGTATCTCTGTTATCATTCGATTGATCACAATCTTGTTTGCTCTCAAATTAGCATAACAATTCTTGATTTGAATGATTCGTTTGGTTTTTAATTAGCAATCAAATATTGGTTTAAAAGTTTGAATACAATTCTTTAGGATTCGAATTGGTTTTAAAACGATTCTGTGTTAAATTTAGACCAGCTACAGAAACGCAAGATTCTGTAGCTAGTCTTAGAAATTAGATTTTTGACAATTTTATCAATAAAATATCCTCTAAACTTGTCTATTTTTGTCTTCTTTCTGTTGGACAACTGAGAGGGGGGGTGAATCAGTTGTTACCGTGCTTAAACAATAATTCTTCTTTTAAAATATTTACAAGGCACTCAATGATGATCACAATAATGCAAAGAGATAAACAAAGGCACATTCAGCATCAGTCACACACATGTGATACACAGAGACAGATATTTCCTGAGGAAACCCATAAAGGGTAAAAACCTCTTTTTATTTATATGATAAGTAATAGTTACATTCTTTACATTATCATACACATGAGCACCAACTCATAATGAGGCTACAACCTCTGTTTTGCAACCTGCAACTTGCTGAGAGGACAAACTCTCTATTTTCTCTAGCACCCACTAGAAGGAAGCACCAACTCCCTAGTTTCTATAGCACCAACTAGAAGGAAGCACCAACTCCCTGAGTGTTTCCAACACCAACTGGATGGAAGCACCAACTTCCAATCATACAGGCACCAACCTGTATAACAGAGAACAAGAGTTCTCCCTTGCACCACCCTGCCACCCTGGTTTCTCTGGCTGCAACGAGATGGAAGCTACAACTCCCTGTGTTCAAGCACCCACTTGAACGTATGAGGACAACAGTCCTCCCTAGCACCTCCCAACCACCCTGAAATATTACTTATTTGTTACTCAAACTTATTACAGTGATATAATGTTCAACAATGGCTTACCAGACTCATCATTGTTCTGTTGCATTTTGTTACTCTGTCTGCCTCATTGCCTTCCTGCACACCTCACTTGCATTGTCTATTCTTCTGCCTTTTATTCTCTATGCTCCATGTCCATTCTCTGCACATTTCCTCTTCTATGATATTCAGCTGTTGCACTCTCCTCCTTCTTCACACATGAATCACCTTCACCAACAACAACCACAGCACACTCCAATAGTGATAGCAAGCCCTTATCTTCTCTGTACCGTGTATATATATAGCTTATGTGCATATTATGCATGCAATATTCGCCATTCCTCTGCATGCTCATACCACGCCAATCTCCTCCACATCTCAAGTGCTCTGTGTGATCATCATCGTGACTCTTCAAATTATCTGGCAGTTTTCCCATGCATTCAACATCACTATATGTTGTACTGAGATTCCTCATCCTCTCTGGCAGTTTGAGACTCTTCGTCTTCTCTGTGACAGTCGAGCTCACCTTCTCTTTTTCAGTTACAGACTTCAACGCTCATCCATCTGTCAATCCCTTATAAGAATAGTCTTCCTTCACTGGACGAAGCTTGGAGACTCTTCATCTCCTTTGGAGATCACACAGAGGTCTCTTCGAATTCTCTAGCAGACGTCATCAATGGTTTCTGGTAGTTCTACTATGTCATGCTACAGTCTCCCTCCAATCTTTTTCACATTCATATGCATCGTTGGATATGCAGCGAGAAAATCTGGACGGATAGAATCTGTGCTCCCAGATCTACAGTCGGGATTCGATTCCAGAGCCCCCCTGCCATTCTATCTTTAAGTGGAGGGGGGGGGGGGTCCAGAATTGGGTGCGCATCTCTCAAGCGGTCAGGATTAAAGTACCTAGATCAACGATGCTCAAGCGATTCCGGACCCCCTTTGCCATTCTTCCTTTAATTAAAGGGGGGGGGTCTCGAATGGTGGGGTATCGAGGAAGGGCCCCATTCCTTTCATGTCACCTTTTGTATCGTTCTCCTCCCTACCTGACCGTGCACCAAGGCTCGTTCCCTTTATCTCCTCCTTGTCCTCTGATATTTGTCCATCTCACTGATGTGACCAAGGTTTGTGACCACAACCTTATGCATAAGGCACTTTCGTGATTTTGTGACTCCTGTGGTAGGAGTTCTTGTCATCTCCATCTTCCGATTTCTGAAACTCCGAAGTGGAGTCAACCTGCTGACGTCACACATGGATTGACACGTGTTGAATACTGCCACGTGTCACTCTGATTCGTGACTTACATGTGCCTGAAGTGTTGAATTAGCTTGACACTTGTCATTGCCTGGTTGTGCCACGTGTTCTTAGGTTTGTTGACGTGTCGAGTCGACGGTCTAGATCACATCTTGATCTGACGGTCCAGATTCAGTCAGGATTTCACACATCGCGATTTTGGGATTCTTGATGTCAATATTCTTTGACATTTCCATCTCTTGATCCTTGAAACTCCGACAGGGAGTCGGATCAACGGTCAAGATCACATCTTAATCTGACGGTTCAGATTCAGTCGGGATTTCACACATCGCGATTTCGGGATTCTTGATGTCAATATTCTTTGACATCTCCAACTCTCGATCCTTGAAACTCCGAAAAGGAGTTGGATCAACGGTCCACATAACCACCTGAGATGGACGGTCCTCCTGTTTCGGGATTTGTGAGCCTTGTACTCCTTTCACTTTTAAAGATCGTGTAGGTTTTCCTCGATCCAACGGTGGTCGGATCCTACGCTCAGATCTAACGCCTAATATCTATCCTCTAGATCTGCGCTCTCCTTTTGTCTTCTTTCAGATCTGACGGCCATCGAGAATTCATAATGAGATCCAGCGATCACTGGCGCTTCTCCTCCGGAGCGTACTTTGTCCTTGTTTTGCCTTCGCTGCATACTCTGATCTTGACATCAATCACAAGATTACTTTGCCTGATAATAACCTGCCAACAATCCTCTGCACTATCTCTTCTAAACTTATCAGGCTTGCTCTGCAACGTCTTCCTAAAATACTTATGGTTCCCGTCTGTTACATTCTTCCTGTACTCATGCCATCTTCATTGTTGTACTTTCCATCAATGACAAGCATGTGCTACCTGTTAAACATTTGCCAACAATCTCCCCCTTTGGCATTGATGGCAACTAAGGCACCCGAATTCTTTTCTCCCCCTTTGACATCAATGTCAAAGATGAGACATGATCCCCCTGAACTATTACAGTAATTTTAGGAGGCATTAGATATTCAAACAATGCAAAACTCCCCCTAACAAGATGGACTTTTTAGGTGTGAAATGAAATGACACCCAACTTTTGTCTGAGATATTCAAACGGTGTCTTGGCTAGGGGCTTAGTAAAGATGTCTGCAATTTGTTTTGTAGTGGGAATGTAATGGACCTGAACAATCTAATTGGTGACCTGCTCTCTCAGAAAATGATATTTTATGGGAATATGTTTTGTCTTGGAGTGGAGGACAGGATTTTTAGACACACTGATGGCACTTGTGTTATCACAATGAATTGGGATTGGTGCAGTATATTTTACCTCTAAGTCTGCACGTGTCTGAATCATCCATAATACCTGTGTGCAATAGGTAGAAACAGAAATGTACTCTGCCTCTGTGGTTGATAAAGAAATGGAACCTTTCTTTTTACTAAGCCAAGCTACTAAGGAGTTACCCAAGAAGAAGGCTCCTCCACTTATGCTTTTTCTCTCATTAACACAATTTGCCCAATCTGCATCTAAATAAGCAATCAACTGAAGACTTTGATTTCTGGGATACCATAGACCATAAGTCATTGTTTCTTTTAAGTACCTGAATATCCTTTTGACAGCTTGCAAATGAATCTGTTTAGGTGCAGCCTGATATCTTCCTACCATTCCTACAACATGCATTATGTCTGGGTGAGATGTTGTGATGTACAACAGGCTTCCTATCATTGAATGATATGAGATTTGATCAATATCAGGTGAATCATCATCCTTGCTTAATTTACATCCAGTTAACATAGGTGTACCCACAGGTTTAGAATCTTCCATTTGATACCTTTTCAGCATTTCTCTTAAATATTTTCCTTGAGAAATGAAGATCCCATCAGGCCTCTAAGTAATTTGCAGACCAAGGAAAAATGACAGTTCTCCTATCATAGACATTTCAAATTCAGACTCCATGGCAGAAGAAAACCATTGTACCAGTGAATCCTTATTACATCCAAAGATGATTTCATCTACATAGACTAGTACGATGAGAAAATCATTATCCTCTGTCTTAATATACAGATTGTTGTCAGTTGTTCCTCTCTTGAACCCTTTGTCTTTGAGATACATATCCAGTCTGTGATACCAGGCTCGAGGGGCTTGTTTTAAACCATATAAAGATTTCTTCAACTTG
>ML788074.1:282136-339278 GCA_009831015.1 Picea engelmannii
GGGGGGGGGGGGGGGGGTCCGGAATTGGGTGCACATCTCTCGAGCGGTCAGGATTAAAGTACCTAGATCAACAACGCTCAAGTGATTTCGGACCCCCTTTTCCATTCTTCCTTTAATTAAAGGGGGGGTCCGAAATGGTGGGGTATCGAGGAAGGGCCCCATTCTTGTCGTGTCACCTTTTGTATTGTTCTCCTCCCTACCTGACCGTGCGCCAAGGTTGGTTCCCTTTAGCTACTCCTTGTCCTCTGATATCTATCCATCTCTCGCTGATTTGACCAAGGGCTATGACCACAACCTTATACATAAGACGCTTTCGTGATTTCGTGACTCCTGTGGTATGAGTTCTTGTCATCTCCATCTCCCGATTTCTGAAACTCTGAAGTGGAGTCAACCTGTTGACGTCACACGTGGATTGACACGTGTTGAATACTGCCACGTGTCACTCTGATTCATGACTTACATGTGCCTGAAGTGTTGAATTATCTTGACACTTGTCATTGCCTGGTTGTGCCACGTGTTATTAGGTTTGCTGACGTGTCGGGTCAACGGTCTAGATCACATCTTGATCTGACGGTTCAGATTCAGTCGGGATTTCACACATCACGATTTCGGGATTCTTGATGTCAATATTCTTTGACATTTCCAACTCTCGATCCTCGAAACTCCGATAGGGAGTCAGATCAACGGTCCAGATCACATCTTGATCTGACGATTCAGATTCAATTGGGATTTCACACATCACGATTTCAGGATTCTTGATGTCAATATTCTTTGACATCTCTAACTCTTGATCCCCAAAACTCCGACAGGGAGTTGGATCAATGGTCCACATAACCCCCTGAGATGGACGGTCCTCCTGCTTTCGGGATTTGTGAGCCCTCTACTCCTTGCACTTTTAAAGATCGTGCAGGTTTTCCTCGATCCAACGGTGGTCGGATCCTGCGCTCAGATCTAACGCCTGAGATCTATCCTCCAAATCTTCGTGCTCCTTTTGTCTTCATTCAGATCTGACGGCCATCGAGAATTCAGGATGAGATCCAACGATCACTGGCGCTTCTCCTCCGGAGTGTACTTTGTCCTTGTTTTTCCTTCGCTGCATACTCTGATCTTGTCATCAATGACAAGCTTACTTTTCCTGATAATAACCTGCCAACAATCCTCTTCACTATCTCTTCTGAACTTATCGGGCTTGCTCTGCAGCATCTTCCTAAAATACTTCTGGTTCCCGTCTTTTATATTCTTCCTATACTCATTCCATCTTCATTGTTTTACTTGCCATCAATGACAAGCATGCGCTACCTATTAAACATTTGCCAACACTTTCAGGTGCATGCGAATTACAATGATTAATTGGGCATGTTGTGGCAGTTTAGGAGATACTTTGAATTTGGTTTTGTCTTAGGTTGTTAGCTTGAGTCAGAAATTTGGGATATTTTCCCAGATTTGTGTAAACTGTTTTGATAATTCCCACAGGGATGTTTTACCCTGTGGGAGGTCTTTAAATACTTGTTATTTTTTGTAATAATGATCATCCTCACTGTGGGAGAACCAGACTATGGATTTATGATACAGACTGAGATGAAAGTTGATGTTTTGTAACATCTTTTGCTTTCAATATATCAAACTTGTGTTTCAAGTTTTATTCATATCAGTTTGCAGTTGATTATAGACTACTTTAGCTATCGTAATCCATTGTAGGTTGATGTGACTTGATTAATGTGTTATCCATATCTGATCTCTTTTATTATTTAAAAACACAGCAATTACTCTAGTTCAGTTTAATGAATATCGGTTTATCTTATCATTAATTGAATTATTATGTACAAATTTTGCATAAGGATTTATCTGAATGTGAAGATTTGTAAATTATAAGATTGCTGTAATTTTTTATGTCTCGTTTGTCCTGTCATTGATATTTGAAGAGCACAATTGCTACTTGTTTACGAGAAGCTTACAGAGAATCCGGTGTGGGTTTCCTCCCTCTGATCAGCTAAGACAATCATTGCATACAGGACAAACCTGGAGCATTTCTTCAGGTCAGTGTGTTATTTGTTATTTGATAGTTAATTTGTTAGTATAGTAAGTAGTTTAGACAGATATATGTATAGTTTAGATTTGTAGTTAGAGTTATTATTTTAGTTGCTTAGTTTAGTTAGTTTTTATTTAGTTTCTTTCTCATAAAACTATAAAAAATAAAAATAAAACATTGGTTTCGTTGTCTTAGTACATATTACAAATGATTTTTGCAGGTTGTAATTTAAATATGTAATTTGTAAATATTGTATATTTGTAATTAAATTTGATTCTGTTGATAATTAAATATTTACTTTTATAGAATTATAGTTGTATGATTTAGGTAATATATTGTATATATGTAGTTTAGATTTGTTTATTAGTTTGTTTTGGTTATTATTTTTATTTAGATTAGTTTATTAGTTTAGTTTTAATTTGTTTTTTTAGGACTTAGATCGGCTAACGGAGCCGCTAAACCCGTCAGGGTGGGTTATCCCAAACGGCTTGGGTTATTTAGACAACCCTGGACTGGATCCACTCCTCCAGTTGACAGACGGTCAATTTCGCCTGTCAACAAGGCCTCGTGCTATGTAAACATTTATGTTGTCAGGACTATTCAAGTACCTCAAAAAGAGTGTCAATTCTCAAAACTTTTTTTCTCTAAACATTTCAATAAAATTAAAAAATTAAAAAATTAAAAAAGAGCATCGATGCTCAAAACTTTGAATATATATAAATTTAAAACATTGGGAATAGTGAAGCCCACAATAAGACTCCAAATCTATTCTCCAATGACATGATGACAAATAATTTTTTTTTATTATATAAAAAATAATGCTTTCTATTCTCTAGTTCTAACAATAGAGATTGTGCAAAAATTTATAGTCAAAGGGAAATTTAATATGAAGTCAATGATTTATCGATCACTTTAGTCCCTCTATGCCTTCGAGAGGGAAAAATGTACTCTGACAGGCCTATTTAAGTAAACATTTAAAGTTGTTAGGCTTGTTTAAGGTGTTGATTAAGGTTGGTTGTCATTGATGTCAACCCTTGAAGAAAGCCCCGTAGCACAAAGGTTGGGTAATGGACCCAATATTGTTTGATGTAAATATGACTTGTTATTGTCTTGTCATGGTTGATAATAAGTAGAAATGGATGAACTCCAAAGTGGTCCCCTTATGGTGAAATCCCTCATGGGAAGACGCTTTGCGGATTGAGTTATCCTAGAAGTATGGTTAGACAACCCATGCTTATTTGTGGAATAATGAGATGAATTTCAGTGAATTTTTTAGTGAAACTATCCTATATGGATAGTTCTTTTCATTCCATTTCTGGTGGTATGTGGAGTGTCACATCACTCCTCACGATTAGAGAGTTATGGCCATGAGAAGTTGGAGAACTCAGGTTTGGGTAATGGACCCAAGTTTGTTTGATGGATAATGGTATGAGTTTTGATATATTTTTAGGTAATACTATTCTATATGGATGGTACATGTCATTCCATTTCTGGTGGTATGTGGAACGTCACATAACTCCTCACGGTTTAAGAGTTATGGCCTTACGAAGTTGGAGGACCCTCTTATGTCATCTAGAAGCCCCAAAAGGTCAAAGTTGTCAAAGTGGTTTAAGAGATTTTAGAAGGTAAATAATAAAGTGAATTTATGAGTGTACTATAATTCAAAGTGAATACAAAATAAAATATTTAAATAATAAATTTAATGGAGAAATTAGAAGTGGGTTAACCCTAAAATAAGGAAAGTGGGCAAAGTGACCTAGAAGATGTTTTTAAGGAGGCTACTTGGAGAGTATAAATAAGAGGAAAGGCTCTCTCATTCTAGATACACTTGAGAATATTGAATACCTATAGGTTTCTAAGGTAACCAAAGGATATCTAAGCCGAATTTCTGAGGGAAGGTGAAGAAAAGAAGGCCAAAATTCAAGGAAGGATAAATTCTTTTGATGATGCTTTCTAAGGTATGTTATTTACAGGTCATCTCACCATTTTCACAATAACCTTTTTTCTAGAATAATTCAGACCGTGAAATTGATATTACATCGAGGAAACATATCCAATTATTGGTGGTAAGAAATTCATCTTGTGGTTCGTTGTATTTTTGGAGTTACACTCCGTGGAAAATAGGGTTTCTGGCTAGTCTTGAAACTAGTCAAAAACAAGTGTTTCGGGTAAAAATGTCATAACTTCTTCATAACAGATCCAAATTTAGTAAGACCAAATGTGTTGATTAGATTATAGTCTTTAGTATTATTTTTAACAGTTTCATATTGATTCAACAAATATTACGTGCGAGGCATGCTCTACAAGGTCTCTCTTTAGAATAAGTCAGAATTCAGCAAGGTATGCCATTTTTTCTATAACTACTTTTATGAGAGGTTACAAGTAGTGAAACCTAGAGGAATTGCATAAAACACATTGAGGAACATTGTTTATCAGTTTCAGGTCTTTATTCATTACAGGTACAAATTTATTATTATTTCAATTTAGGGTTGTTAACTAATCCAAAAATAATCCTGTGAGACTAAAGAAAAGTTTGATGTAAATGCTAGTCTATTGTTGTTTAAAGTTAAGGAAGGTTTGTAGGTATGTGATCATATACACCAGGTGTATTAAAGAGTTATAAATAATATTTGGATGATGAAATTGATGAGGGCTTTTGGTTGAGGTACAAGTTGGGTACATGGTTGAGACAAGTAGTTGATGAGTTGACACATACATGAGGTGTATAGTTGATGATGTTGGTACATATTGATGAGTCATAGTTGATGAGTAGTTGGCACATGATTGGTACATACTTGGTGCATGGTTGATGCACTTTTTATGGTATAGGTTGGTGCATGGTTGATGCACTTGTTTATGGTACAGGGTGATTACAGGTTGATGCATGGTTGATGCATGATTCAGGTTTATTGGTACAGGTTTACAGTGGTATATATCACAATGATAGTGTGACAGTGGTTCCATAATTCTAATTCTTCTTTAGGGAAGCTATATGGGGCAAGGACAGGTGGTTGTAGCCACCTTCTAGTTGTAGCTGGAGAACATAGGGGGTTGTAGCCTCCTTCTGGTTGTAGCCAGAGAATTGGGGAGTTGGAGATTACCTCAGGTTGTAGCCTGAGAAACTAGGGGGTTGGAGCCTCCTTCCAGTTGCAGCTGGAAAAAAAATGAAGTTGGTGCTTCCAATGAATGTAATTCTTCAATAAATATAAGAAAAAGCATTCTGTGGTTTTCTCCCGATTTGGGTTTCCACGTAAAACAATGGTGTACTATGTATGTGTGTGATTGTTCATTTCTTATTTCTCATTATTGGATAATAATTATACATTGATATAAAACTTGGATTATTTGAAGAAAAAGGATTATAATTACACTATTACTGATTCACNCCCCCCCCCCCTCTCAGTAATCCAACAATTGGTATCAGAGCAGGTTCCTTCAGAAATCATTTTAACCACTGAAAGGTAGATCATGGAGAGTACCAACTTGTATAAAAATGGAATACCATAGTTTGATGGATAGAAGTATGCTTTTTGGAGCATAAGGATGAATACATATATACAGGCACAGGGATTTCAAGTTTGGCAATCAATTGTAGATGGATACACAACACCAATAGTTCCACCAACAAATGAAAAAGCAGTGAAACTCGGTGAGAATAATTCCAAAGCCAAAAATGCACTTTTGAATGGTCTCAGTGATACGATATAAACCAAAGTTGCACATTGTAAATCCGCTAAAGAGATTTGGGACAAGCTTCGAAATATTTATGAAGGAGATACAAAATTCAAAGCAGCAAAGCTTCAAACTTATAGAGGTCAGTTCGAACAACTAAAAATGAAGGAAGATGAGAATATTGCAGCCTACTTCTTACGAGTCAATGAAATAGTGAATGCAATCATAGGATTGGGAGAAGAAATCGAAGAATCTGTAATTGTTCAAAATGTACTAAGATCTCTTCCTATGAGATTTAACCCTAAGATATCAACACTAGAAGAAACATCAGATCTAAACTCAATAAGCATGGACAAAATGCATGGAATCTTCACAGCATATGAAATGAAAACTGAACAGGAAAATCCAGATGTAAAAGAAGCATCCTTCAAAGCATCCAAAACATCAAAGCAAAAGAAAAAGGTTCAAGAAGAATATAGCAGTAGCAATGATGTCTCAAAAGATGATGAAGAAGTGGCCGACTTCGTCAAAAGAATGAACAAGGGAATCGACGGTAGGTATAATGATGAAGGTTACTCAAAAGGAAAACACACATATAAAGGAAAAAGAACTACAAAGAAAGTTTTCAAGAAAATCTTATGCACCAAAGAAGACATATCATCATCAAATGAAGATGAAGTCAGTGATAGTGAGACAAGAAGAGTTCTATTCATGGTAGTAAAAGACTATGACAAAGAAGAATCCGAAGAATAATATGAAGAAGCCGAAGAAGAATATGAATAAGTCGAAGAAGAAATTGAAGAAGAATAAGTTGACTATTGAGAAGAATTAATGTGTGCCATAAAAATTATCATAAGAGAAAAGAAGAAAAACAAGAAACTAGAAGCAAAACTAGACAAGAAAAATAATACTCGATAAATAGAACAAATGATCACAAAATTGAAGGTTCAAATAGAAGAAGATAAAAGAATTGATGAAGCACTCAAAGAAAAGCTAGAAGAAAAGGACAGGATCATTGGAAACTTGGAAGCATACTAAGAAAGGATATTCAAAAGAAAAATATGCAGAATAGCTCAAAAGTTTTGGATGACATTATCAGTAGCCAAAAATCTCATTTTGACAAGTCCAGACTTGGATACAATTAGACAGAAAAGGGATCAAGCTCCAAAAAAATAGAGCAAGAAACATATCCAAAAAGTTATGCAGAAACAATCAAAGGGGATAGGAAGATATACAAGGAAGATTACATGGACACTCCTCCACCAAGAAGATTCAGATTTCAAAATCAACAACATACAGATAGGCCTCAAGAAGAAGAAGGATTCATAAGAGCACCACCTTTCAGAAAATCTTCAACTCCCAGGTATCAAACTATATTTTTTGGTTTATGTTATGCATGTAATAATTTTGGACATAAAGTTGTGAATTGCGGAGCTAACAACAGGAACAATAACAACTTTGAGAGTCAAACACAAAGGGGTTATTTAAGAAGACCTAGTGAAACACAGAGAAGAAGTTACAACAGGTTTGAATCTTTGAGCACTGAAGTGGAATGTTACAAATGTAACAATTTTGTACACGTGGCCAAATATTGCAGAATGATAGTCCTTCCTAAAGAACCTCAACAAAATAACAATAGTCACAGACAAGAACCTCATAAAACGACATGGATAAGAAAGCAAGATCAGTATAGCAATGAAGAAAGCACAATTTCTCTAACAGCTAAGCAAAATAAACGTGGTTGGTATGTTGACAGTGGATGTTCAAAACACATGGCATGTGATAGAGACAAGTTTCTTACATTACGAAAGGAAAAAGATGGATCAGTCTCCTTCGGAAATGATGATTCATCCAAAATCATTGGAAAAGACACAGTTCGAATTGGGAACAAGAATGAAAAGGCAGAAAATGTTCTACTAGTAGAAGATATGAAACATAATATTCTAAGTGTGAGTCAAATGTGTGACCAAGGTCATAAATTTACTTTCAATTCACAAAAGTGTGAGATAATAAAAGAAGGTTCAGGGAAACTGGTTGCTACAGCTGCAAGAACTTCAAGCAACATAGATGTGTTAAGTGAAATTGGAAATGAAAAGTGTTGTCTAGGAAAGGAAGATGAAAGTTGGATATGGCATAGAAGAATGGGTCACATACATTTTTATAACCTTGTCAAAGTCAACAAAAGAGAAGCAATCAGAGAAATGCCCCAGATCACGAAACCAACCAACACTTTAAGAAAGCATTGTCAACGAGGAAAGCAAACAAAGACCAAGTTTAAACCAAAGGAATATTCAACAACAAGACCACTGGAAATTGTGCATACTGATATAGTTGGACCAACTAAAACAAAGGGCTTAAAAGGTGAGAAATAATTCATGTTATTAGTTGATGATTATACAAGAATGATTGCAGTTTTCTTTCTCAAGAATAAGTCAGAAGCTTTTGAAAACTTCAAGATCTACAAGGAAATGGTTGAAAATGAAATGGATTCAAAAATAAAAAGCTTGAGATATGATAATGGAGGAGAGTTCACCTCAAAGGAATTTATGGACTACTGAAACCATCATGGAATAAAAAGGCAATTCTTCATTGCTAGGACACCTCAATAGAATGGAGTTGTTTAAAGAAAGAACATGACAGTACAGGAAATGGATCGAACAATGTTAATGGATTCGAATTTGACAGATATTTTTTGGACACAAGCAGTGCATACAACAGTTCACATTCAAAACAGAGTAATTCTCAGAAACAACACCGACAAAACTCCTTATGAACTATGGAAAGGAAGACTAACAAATGTAAATAACTTAGCATAATTGTTGGTAAATGCCAAAGGTCGTCCATCTTTCATAAGGACTGCTCCCATTCCTCTTCTGAAATAATCACATTCCAAGATAGAGGTCTTTGTGAAATTAGGAAGGGCTCGGACCAGAGTGGTGCACATAGCCGCCTTCAAGGCTTGAAAGGCCTGATCCCCTGTGGGAGTCCAAGTGAAAGAATTATTTTTAGTAAGGGAAGTGAGAGGAGATGCAGTCTTTCCATAATTATTAACAAACTTGCGATAATAACACGTTAAACCCAGAAAACCCTGCAATATTTTGATAGTCTTAGGGAGAGGCCAATCTTACATAGATTCAATCTTCTTAGGATCCACCTTGACACCTGCCTTGCCAACAATATGACCCAAGTACTCAACTTTCGAGGCTCCAAAAGCACATTTAGATTGTTTGAGGAAAATTTGGTGCTAAGAGAGTAGATGTAGAACTTGATCCACATGAGTAAGATGGTTTGTCCAGGTTTTACTATATATGAGAATATCATCAAAGAAAACTAAGACAAAAGGATGGAGAAAAGGATGGAAGACATGATTCATGAGTCTTTGGAAAGTCGAGGGAGAATTGCACAAGCCAAAGGGCATGACCAAAAACTCATAGTGGCCCTCATGAGTTCAAAATGCAGTCTTAGGAATGTCTTCCACTTTCATATGTATCTGGTGGTAGACAGAAGGAAGATCAAGTTTAGTAAAGAACTGTGTACCACTCAATTCATCCAAGAGATCATCAATGACAGGAATGGGAAATTTGTCTTTGATGGTGAGTTTTTTGAGGGTGCGAAAGTCGAGACACATGCACGAAGATCCTTATTTCTTAAGTACCATGACAACAGGAGAAGAATAAGGGCTCGTACTAGGACAAATAATGCCTGCGGTGAGCAATTCTTGAACAATTTTCTCAATTTCATTTTTCTAGGCAAAGGGATGATGATAGGGACGAACATTTGGAGGAAGGATACGAGGGACAAGGGGAATGGAATGATCATGAACACCATGGGAAGGAGGAAGGCCCTTGGGAGTGGAAAAAATAACTTGATGTTTGGAGAGGATGGATTGGAGGTCAGGATGCACAAAGGGTGTCTCAACTGCTTGAATGGAATGGAGTTGAGGAATAACACCGGAGTGACCTTTCTTGAGGATATTTTTCATGCAATAGGAACCGATGATATCAGGATAACTAACTGTGAGTCCTTGGAACTAATACTATTGTCCCCCCTGTTAGAATTGCATGGTTAATGCCTTGAAATCCACAAAAATGGGGCCCAAAGTGCATAACCATTCAACACCTATCACAATGTCACAACCACCCATGCCAATGGAAAACATATGATATTTCAGGTGGTACTGTCCAATTTGAAGATGTGCATTTTCACAATGAACACCACATTTCATGGACCCACCATTGGCTATCATGATTTGAAAATTATTGACAACACAAATATAGCAATTGGTTTCCTAGGAAATGTGACGATGAATAAAATTATGGGTGCTACCATTGTTAACAAGGATGATGAGTTTATGATGCTTAATATAGCCAATGAGCTTGAGGGTTTGTGGAGCAGAGAAGCCAGTGAGGGTATCCAAGGAAATGAGTGGGTCGACTTCAGGTGGGTCTGCGGGATCCTGGGTAGCATAGGGAAGTGATGGCTCTTCAACAAGGGGATCTATCAAGTCTTCTTCAAGAACATCTTCTGAAATTTCCATAAAAAAAATTTGTTCCTTACACTTGGTCCTTAGAAAATATTTTTCATAAAAATTATAGCAAAGACCCTTGAGTTGGAGTCCAACCATTTCATCCCTAGTTAATTTTTGAACCTCGAGGAGAGTAGCAGGGGGGACAAGATGTGTGGGTCGAGGGCGAGGAATAAAAGAGGGTTTTTTGTTCTGGGAAAAAACAACTTTTTGGGCCTCTTTGACACGTTTAGTAGCTTCCAACCAAGTTTGAGGGAGCTCCATGCAAACCTGGGCTCATATTTCATCCTTTAGGCCACTGATAAAGCATTCCCAGAAGAACGCATCTGGCATGCCCTCAGTGTGAAAGGCCAAATGATCAAAATAAATTATAAAGTCTTCCACTGTGCTTGACTGTTTCAACTTGGTCAAATGACCTAGATAGTGGGTGTGAGTGTCAAAGTGTTCATAGATCTTGACAACAAAATCAGTCCATGCAATATACCTCTAGCATGCATTTTTATGCCATTTCAACCATTTCCATCGTTCAAGATCCAAATAGAGAACAACATAGAAAAGTTTGGCCAACTCATCTGTAATTCCATGCAGCAAAAAAATAATGCTCCATTTGAGTGACCCAACCCGTGGGATCAAAGCCATCAAATTTATTGACCTCAACTCGGGGAAGACAGGGGTCATGATGAAAGGATTTAGATTAAAAATTTAGGTAATGAGAGGAATCAACACCATTTGGTTGGTCAGTGGAGGAAGGACCCGAGGTTCAGTTCAAAAACTACTTGACAACAGACTGGAGGGTGTTAAATTGGTTCATGAATTTGGCATCCATGGCATCAAATTTTTGTTGGACTTGGGTCTCAAATTTTTTAATGCAGGAATTGGTAGAGCTGGTATCAGATGTCACTTGTCAGAGGGACTCCTTGGTTTTATTTATGGAAGCTTACAGGTCTTGGTTGCGAGTGTTGGATATTGGGATATGGGGAGTGTTAGTAAGGGAAAATAGGTGGGTGGGACCACAAAAAAGGACTTATAAGTGATAGGTACCACTACGATCAAGGAGAAAAGGGGAATATAATGGGAGAGGTGGCAAATAGGGATGTTGGGAAGGGGTCAGGTCCACTGAAAAAAAAAAAAAAAAAGCTTAAAAATGAAAGGTGCGACTGCGATCAGGGAGAAAAGGGGAATCTGATGGGATAGGTCCCAAATAAGTGTGTCGGTGGGGCCACTATACTTTTTTTTACTCCTGCGGAGTTATACTCCGATCTGAATAATATTGCAGTGTTGCAATGCCCAAATTCTTAACAAGAAGAAATGTGTAGTAATTTTGCAACCAGAATGCAGGAAGCATAGTTTCACGACAACAGATCTTGTTTGTTCTATTTATGTTTCCATCCAAAGGGTTAGGGTATGCAGGGTGTCTACAGACAGGGGTTTTCCCCATTCTATAGCTCTCTGATATATGTGTGGGGTCCAATAGTAGTACTCCACCCAATATCTCAGGGAACGAACTAAGGAGGCTAGACTTTGCCCTTAGTCGTACTACTCGAATACCCAGGTACTAGATATTATCTTCCCAAGTGTTGGTCTTCGTGGCACTATAACATTCATGTAGCCGATAGATTTATGTATGGAGGGATTCAGAATATCTAGGTCGATCTGTATACAAGTGTTGTCTGATGCGCTACCACTCGAAGGGGTACCAACAGGGGTTACAACGGTGGCCAACATATGTGCGCTTAAAAACCGCTTGTATTTCCTACGTGTATTACTCCCCGACTATGGTTTATGTGTGTAACGACAAATCTATGTAGCTTTAATATGCCACAATAAGTCTCTACCCTAAAAAATAATAACCCACAATTTTCCAAATATTTAGCAATATTCCAAATATAATATAGTATGAAGAACATAAATATTTAGCAAGCAATGGAAAAACAACAATTATCTAACCAAATCAATATTAGAATAATACTAAATAATCACCAGAAAGAGCACCTTTATTACTAATAGTAATGTTCACTTGCCTCTTCAATGGGGAAACCTCCAATAGATCAAATCTCTATTACAATAATCTCCAAGACAAAACTTTTCATACCCTCTACTCCTATTTATACTAAATCTATCTATCTAAAAGAAAAATCTAGAGGAAGATCCTTCTAGAACCAAAAGCTTCTATTAGGTCTTATTACATTTGACTTATTCTTCCTTATTGCTAGGCCTTATTAATATTGGCCTTTGTTACATTGAAATATATTATTCTACCTACGTGAGGGTTTAGGGAGGTTAGGTCCCTAGCAAAAAATCACCTCAAGTGGAGTTTGTCTATGGAAGTTATGCCTTCCGCAAGTTGACTTGCCTTGTTGACCACCGTGGTACCAAGTGGATGCCACGTCAAACCCTGTTACTCACGTGTGGGGATAGTCACGTGTGGAATTTCAAGAAGATTTTAGAAGGTCCAAAAACATAACACTAATTGACAATTGAGGTATGAAAAAACCCTAACCCTAGACAACTATGAGGCTACGTTAAATATTGGGCCACTGGGAGGAGAGGGGGTTTCATTAATTTAGCATTGTACTTGTTCCATAGTTGCATAGAGCATATAGGAGTGATATTTGGGAGCATAATAGAGGATGAAGAAGATTTTATAGTAACCATTTAGTCCACAGTGTCAAAGAAAAATCTAGAGTGAGTGCCCCTTTCTTTGTATCTGTAATTCCATAACTGGAAAAAAAGAGCATAGCATAAGCCTTTCCTTCTAGCTGGGTTTTCTCTCATATCGGGTTTTCTAGGGTACATATATTGTTCATTATAATGGAGAAGTATAAATGTTATATCATTTGTACTTTCTTTGACAATTATCGTTGGAATCCAACCCTACGATTTTTGGTCAAATTGCAATTTTCCATTATTGGAATTGCATTTCTAAATGTATAAATGGATTAAGTTTCTTCAAAAATCTTTATTACACCTAGATTGTGTAATCTCCACAATTAATAATTGCAGTTCCAATAATTTTTCTATGTTATTTCTAATATTGATAATCATTATTAACCTCACTTTCAGTTTGATGATTTTAAACACTTTTTTATACTAAAGAAATAAATGTATTTCATAGATTAGTTTCATGGTTGAGTATAATAACTTATTAATATTTATTATATTTCAAAAAATAGTGTCAAACTATTTAATCTAATAATTATGATTTATTAAAAACTATAATTTTTTTTCTAAAATATCCAACTTTGAATTGGTGTTGTCTAAACATTTGACCTTCTAAACTTTTTCATTGGAATCCAACGAAAATATATTGGTGAAATCACAATTTCTTGTTGTTTAAATTGCATTTTTTAATGTATAAATAGATTCAACAAGCTGAAAAATCCTTGAGACACTTGAATTATATAGATTCAATGATTCAAATCTGGAGTACCGACAATTTTTGACGAATTTCAGGCAAAATCAATTGAAAAATATGCCCATAAAAACATAAAAAAATCAAACATTTAGACTACACACTTTGAATTTAATAATTAAAAAGAGATCACAAAAATTAGTACATAATATTATTACAATGGATATGCATTACAAATATTGGCACGAGGAGATAGTGGGTCGCTCTTGCACAACATTTTGGCTTGTAATATTATGTTGTAATTGGGCTTCAATTTTCATAATACTATCGGCTTTGTTGTTTTGTAATGGCATCTTCACATGTAATTTTAGTGCTCATCTTTCATTTCTATACCCCTAATGTTTCTATTTATATAATTTTAGTGATCATCTTTCATGATAATTTATTTATATAATGGCATCATCACATATAATTTTAGTGCTCAACATATTAAGCAATTAGAGCTTGGAAGGTATCGTTTGCTTTCTTTCTATATTTCAAGATTTTGTGTTCTGACAGCATTAGAAGGTGGAAGCATTAGAAGGTGTCGCCAATGGTATAAAACCCAACATCTAGGGGGATACTGAAGAAAGTGTTGCTCTATACATACACTGCCACTTACTTCATTCTATTTTGGTCCAGGTTTGTGAACTCTATACCAGTTCAGTTTTAGAGCTCGAAGGTAACTCTGATACTCGTCTTTATTTACAATTAGTTTCTTGTGTATATTACATACAGATTTGTAAAGTTTCTGAATTTTCTTTTAATAATTTTAACATTTTAATTTATTTTTATTTTTATTTTATTTTATGGAGTAGTTCTTAATTTTCTAGATTGAACAGAGTGATATGATTATTTTTTTACAGTTTTAACAAGTATTGTCAAATTATAATATTTAATTAAAAAATTAAAAATTAAAAAGTCCCATAATGTGCCACTTAATCATGGTTTTAATGAGTTTGTGCATTTATTACTTCATTGATTTGATAATACTTGTCATTTAATGTGATGATTCTTCATTTTTGTTTTAAGAGATATCATTTTTTTAATGGAGTAGGGTAACTTGGGATAAATCTTCCCTCTTGAGTTTCACTTTTCAAGCAAAAAACCGGACCTGAATCTAGCCAAATTTTCAGGGGTGGTCTAAGGGGGCACGTCTACTCGAAGAAGATGTCTTTCCTGTTGGTAGCCGCTGAAGGATTTGCGCCAAACTATCCATCATCTCGTTCCTCTGTTGCGTGAGGGATTCCTCAAACAATATTTTGAAAGGATCTCATGTCCCTTCATATTTCTTTTCTCCTGCCATGAGAGGTTGCTTGAGTGTGTGAGAGCTTTTGTACTCAAGAGAAACAAGCTCGATACCCAATTCTTTGTACTCTAACCTCGTTGGGGACATGTATTAAGATGATAAGGAACAAACCTCTCTGATACCACTGATCTAGATTTTATGAGCAGAACGAAATGAATGCAGATTATTAACATATGCTTAACACAAAATAACAAAGATATAGTAAAATTGGTTTTCTATTCAATAAGGAAATAAGATGAAATTGTAAAATGCAGTGGAAAACAAGCTTGTTGGAATGGTGGTGGCTTATCTCTGAGAAGAGATGTGATGGTTGCACTCATTCGCAAGAAGATGACTACAATGAGGCTATGAAGGCCTTTTTACAATAAAGATGAATGTCAAAACCCTAGACACCCAAAAACCTAACCCTAGGAGATGAAGCGCCAAAATTCATGTGGGCCTCGTTGGGGTAAGTTAGTACATCAACTTCCCAGGGTCATAACTTTTTCATATGATCTTCGTTTTAGGTGCACAATAGCCCATTGGAAAGGTCTAACCAAGAAGAACGATTTTTTGACTGGCCCAAGATAGTGCCTCTAACATTCACTTGGTCCCAAATCCCCAAAAAATATCGTTTAGGGCCTCAAAATGACCCCGAAAGTTGGGAACCCAAAAAACTGTCGAAAAACTGCCAATGTGGAAAACTGTTTTTCGAGCCAGTAGAATAGGTGGGTGGCCACCGACATCCACTTGGATCAATTCTCCCTCCTTAGGAAACAATGGTCTCCATTGCGTTGAGTTCCCCCATCAAATGAGGAAATTTTTGTTGAATTTGGCCCCGAGTGAGCCACTTGACTTGGTGCATGAGTTGTCCGGCTTTGACAACTCGATAAAGATGGATCCTTTGCTCGCGAGTTCCCTTGATATGTTTTTCCACAATCTGATCACTGGATTCCTATTGTATGCAGCCGGGTTTGAGCTCTGTTGGTGTTAGTTGTTATGCTACGTCTGAGATGTCCAATAATGGTGGGAAATAAGGTCGAAGGAGATCCACGTTGAACATTGGGTGCATGCTAAGGAAATGAGGAATGTTGAGCTCAAAAGAATTATCCCCCATAGCCTTGGTGATGGTGTACGACCCATAATGGAGTGGGCGAATCTTTCGATGGGGTCCTATAAGGCGTTCTTTCTGCAAGTGCAACCAAACTTTGTTGCCTACCTGAAACTTATGTGGCACTCAATGTTGATCATGGGGATGCTTTTACTTGTCATTGGACTTCTTTAGGATATCCTAAACCTATTAGAGGGTGTGCTAGATCCACTCAATGAATCTGGTGGCTTTGTCAGCTTCAGTTGGAGCAGGAGATGAGTTGACCAAGGTGACCACAAGGGGTAGTGCAACATCTATGGGACCTATTGGTTGGAATCCCATGATCCAAGTGGATATTGGTGGCCACCCACCTTTTCTGACTGGCTCAAAACAATTTTCTGGCAATTTTGGTAATTTACTATTTTTAGCAGGTTTTAACTTCCAGGGCCATTTTGAGGGCCCAAATGAAGGCTTTTCAAGATCGATTTTCTCAATGATAGATAAATTAATAATTTATCCCCAAAAATCAATCTCCTCGACTATACCTTTCCAACGAGCTATCACACGCCTAAAACGGATATCGTATGCAAAAGTTACGACCCCAGGAAATTGATGTACTCACTTACCCAAACAGGGCCCACATGACTTTTGGCGCTTCATCTCCTAGGGTTAGGTTTTTGGATGTCTAGGGTTTTTGGCATTCCTGCTTACTATAAAAAGGCCTTCAGAGCCTCATTTTATTCATCTTCTTGCGAATGCAAGTAGCCGTCACATCTCTTCTCATAGATAATCTGCCACCATTCTAGCGAGTCTTTCACTCTGTATTTTTACAGTCTCTGTAAATTTATTTCATTAATAGAAATCATGTATTACTATATATCTGTGTTTATGGTTGCATATCTGATATATTTCTGTTATATTATTGAATATATGTGATATCTCTGTTCATTTATTTATTATATCTCTGATCTCATTTCGTGTCGAAAATAATCCGGATCAGCGGTATCAGAGCAGACTACTCTTGATCATTTTTTTTAGTGCATGTCCCCGACGAGGTCCGAGTATAAAAATTTGGGTCTCGAGCTTGTCTCTCTTGAATACAATCGTTCTCGCACACCAAATAAACCCTCAATGGCGGAAGAAAAGAAAAACGACGGAGCAGACGATCCTATCAATTTGTTGCTTGAGCAAGATCTCACGCGATAGAGGGACGAAATGATAGAGAATTTTTCCCATATCCTTAAACGCATGTCGATAGCATCAGGTGCATCTTCATCAAGTGGCCACTTTGGAGGCACCTCTCCTTTCAAGGTACATGTTAATTTTGATATTCCTGTATTTGAAGGACAGATAGATACAGAAGCCCTAGAAAAATGGTTAACTCTGCTAGAAGGTTATTTCTTTGTTCACAATTTTTCTAACAAAGAAAAGATCACCTTCGCACTCCTTAAAGATCTCCCTCATGTCAAACATTGGTGGGAAACTTACTGGGAGCAAAGTTCCAAAGAGGAGTCTGGAATATATGGGGTCGATCCCACTTGGGATTTTTTTATGGATGTGGTAAATGAACAATACTACCCTGTTGGAAACTATGAGGACTAGAACATGAGATGGACCACACTGTGGCAAGAGAGGGGCCAAGCAGTTCTGAAGTTCACCAATACCTTCCATACCTTGCACACCAAGCTGGGTATCAAAGACTCCAAGCAACATTTGGTTCTGAAATACCGTGGGGCTCTACACAGATACATCCAGATTGAAATGGATTTTCTGGACATCTCATCACTCGGTCCTGCTTATTGATATGCTATTAAAATTGAGAAAAAATTTAAGCACCAGAACAAATGGGAATTCGGGTCTGCAAATCCGCAACAACCAAAGTATGACAAAGACGGTCCTAACAAACAGTCTCCCAAAAACCAGTCCAAGACACAGGAAAAGAAGGGTCACGAGAAGACAAAGAAGGACACCGAAAAATGGTTTGATTTCCACAAGAGCCCCTGGCACAACACCGATGAATGTCGCTCAAAACAATAATTGGTGGTCGAGATCAAATACAAGGAGATGAACCCTGATTCAGAATCTGATTCTAAAAATACTGGTAAAGGACAGATCATTGACACAGACCCCACTGCTATTGTCGCAACCGCAACAATTCAACTAGAAGAACCAACAGATATTGAAGATGGGGAGCACCTTTTTCATTCACAGATGTGGGTGAAGGGGACCCCACTGCGTTTTATTGTTGATAGAGGAAGCCAGAAAAACCTCATCTTATCAAATGTCATCAAATAGTTGGGATTGTCGACAACACCACACCCACATCCATACAACATCGGGTGGCTTCGACAAGGACGAGATCTCCGTGTCAGCCAACAGTGTTGATTGTCATATGGCATCCAACCCTTCAAGGATGAGGCATTATGTGATGTTGCCCCACTGGATGTCTGTGATGTTCTCTTTGGCCAACCATATATGTGGAGACGCCATGTTTTTTATGAGTCTCGACCCCGTAGTGTCATTGTTACTTTGGGGGGTCATCTCTACAAAATACCAGAGGTAGTTCCAACTATTGTTCCACCTAAAAAGTGTCGCAAGGTAGTATCTCATACTGCAAAATTCAGCTTCTTCACAATCTATTCAAAAGGGGAATAGAAGGACAATACAACCACTACAGCCTCGCCCCCTGCACCTTCTATCCTATGGAATAAGGTCGACAAGGTTGTAGCAAAGCATAAATATTCCTTATGCACACCTTCCTCTCATGTAGCTCGACTTGTTGAACAACCTCAGCTTCAACAGGTTCATGACAAACTTCCACAAACTAAACAGTGTGATGTCTCCATCAATACAAGCAGCTCACCAAGATGCAGATCCAGCAAATGTTTTTCCCTCTCCCCTGGGAACTCAATGCAATGGAGACCATTGCTTCCTAAGGAGGGAGGATTGATACAAGTGGATATCGGTGGCCACCCACCTTTTTCGACTGGCTCAAAATAGTTTTATGTCAATTTTGGCAATTTACTATTTTTAGCAGGTTTTAACTTCTGGGGCCATTTTGAGGGCCCAAATGAAGGTTTTTCGAGATCGAGGTTCTCAATGATAGCCAAAATGATCCCCCAAAATGAGGTTCTCAATGATAGCTTAATTGAGCCCCCAAAATTAATCTCCTCGACGATACCTTTCCAACAAGCCATCGCACGCCTAAAACAGAGATCGTATGCAAAAGTTACCACCCTCGGTAGTTGATGTACTCACTTACCCAAACGGGGCCCACATGAATTTTGGTGCTTCATCTCCTAGGGTTAGGTTTTTGGATGTCTAGGGTTTTTTGCATTCCTGCTTATTGTAAAAATGCCTTCAAAGCCTCATTGTAATCATCTTCTTGCGAATGTTAGTAGCCTTCACATCTCTTCTCAGATATAAGTTGCCACCATTCTAGCGAGTCTTTCACTCTATATTTTTACCGTCTCTGTACATTTATTTCATTAATATAAATCATGTATTACTATATATCTGTGTTTATGGTTGCATCTCTCATACATTTATGTTATATTATTGAATATCTGTGATATCTCTGTGCATTTCTTTATTATATCTCCGATATCATTTCGTGCCGAAAATAATTTGAATCATCCCAACCCCACCTAAAAAGGGTTGTGGTTGGCTGAGCTATGCATGGATTAGTTGTATTTATGTTTGACATAGGGAAGACTCTCATCCCATGTGCGAGGGTGCTTGGAATTATACATGTGCAGGATATGCACATTCATTCGATTTACAACCTAGGTTTGGCCATCTGTCTGGGGGTGGAAGGTTGTGGATTTGGTGAACTTGGTGTCTAGCAATGACTAGAGGCTTGACTAGAATGTGATGAGAAATCGATTGTCCCGATCTAAAACAATAGTTTTTGGGATTCCAAAATGTACTCAGACTCGTTCAAAGAAAATCTTGGTAGTGGCCTCTGTTGTTATGCTCTTCTTGTGGGAAACCATAATCCTCATCTTAGAAAAGTGATCAAAAACCACAAAAACACAGTCATTTCCCTGCTTGGTGGAAGGGAGGTCGGACATGTAGTCCATTGAGATGGATTCCCATGTCCTGTCAGGATTGGGAAGAGGGGTGTACAGGCCTTGTTTCTTAGTGGTCGGTTTGGCAATAGCGCAAGCAGTGCAGGACCTGATATACTTGTTGACCTCTTGTCGAAGTTTCAGCCAGTAGAAGTGTTTCGGTAACATCGCCACTGTATTTTCAACGCCGAAGTGTCCCGCCACCCAACTATAGTGGGCTTCCCAGATCAGCTTTGCTCGTTCACTTGATGGAACACATATATGGCCCAGATGACACAACGTCCCATTCTGAAGATGGAAATTATCGACAACTGTGTTTGCACCCAACATTTGGTAGGTGGTGGTGAAGTCTGGGTCTATCTCATAGAGTTGGGGCCATCCAGAGGTCTCATGGTCGCAAATTATACCACCGTAGTGAGTGTCATGACTGGTGGTCTGTTGAGGCAATCAGTGATGCGGTTGTGTTGGTAGCCAGATATTCGTGTCATTTTCATCGATATTTAAAACATAGTTTTGATAAAAGAAAATTTTTAATCGCTGCCTCTTGGTGTCTGCGAAGACTTCAATTATGATTTTTGTTTTGAAAAAATCACTTGATTGGTTGTTGTGTGTTTTTTTTATTTTATTTGTTTCGATAAATATCTTGTTTATGCTTGTTCAATTTCATTACTATTTAAGAATGAAATTGAAACAATCTTGGTCTAAACACGTCATACAAATTCTAAAGATTCTCCCTATGAAATTGGATGAGTACTTAAAAACACGTAATGATCTTAAGAACCTTAAAGAGCATTGAGCATATCATTTTGTGAATTGTTTCTTTACCATTAGTATATGAGTTGATCACCTTTGGGGTATGCCTTAATCGTTTTATTCATTTGGATTTTTGATTATCACCTACCACCTCCACGATCGCTAATGAAACTAAACTTTGATATAACTTTGAAATATAAATGCTATCCCCTATTATCGTGTCGCAGTCTAAATATCCCTAGCTTTCATATTTCTTTTATTTTATTTTTGTTTTTCATTTTCTTTTTATTTCTTTTTGTGTTTCCTTAATAATTATTTCTGAATCAAAATTCATTATTGATGGGAATAGGATCTTTCACTAGCAGCAGTTGAAACAGTTCAATGCATCTACACGTTAAGTTCTAAACTCACATCAACAATCTATAAGAAAGTTATGATAAGTCTTTGCCAAACCATTGTTCCTTTTTTTTCTTTTGTCGAAGTCTCAGGGAAATATGATTATCTTTAAAAATTCTTATGCCATCCCAGTTCTAAAGAGATCAACTCAAAGTGCTTCCCCATTCCTGAGATGATTTCTTGATTGTAATATAAATGTCCAAATCATTATGAAAATTATCAATTCTCAAAGAACAAAAAAAAATATTAATGATCAATCCTATGATTGCTTGGCTGTGAAATCTTTAGTATCACCCCTCTCTCTCGTAATCATGAAGTTTATGAAATTTCTATAAAGAATTATAAAGAGTTGGAAGCAATTTAATGTATGGGAATTGTGTGTAAACCCGTTGGGATACTGAACAGGTCTGTTGGCAGTGGGTAAATGCACACATGATACCAAGACAACTTTGTCGGGGTATTGAAAGAGCCTGCTGGAAGCAGAGCAATATTAGGTTCAATATCCTTCAGGTATGTTTCTAAATTGATCGAGTATCAAGATATTTTTATCATAGATGGAATACTTTTGGATGGGATCGAAGTACTAGAGAGGGTTAAATAACATCCTCGTCGAGGCTATAAATGCCTACTGGCAGCAGTGGCCCTGTCAACGATATTGGAGTTACTTGTATGAATATCGTTACCTCTTTGATAGAAACGAAATTTCAGATTACAATTTTTTTGGCAGAACTTTCTTCGATGGTATGACTCTGTTATTTTTCTAAGTTAATGTCAAAACGCTTGATCTATTTCTTAATTGTTTTTAGTAACTATCTAATTTATCTTTTCCTTGATATAAATTTTTGATGATGTAGAGATAACTGCTTCGCCCAACAAGTCGCCATTGTTGGCAGCCAAATATTCGTGTCATTTTCATCAATATTTAAAACATAGTTTTGATAAAAGAAAATTGTTAATAGCTGCCTCTTGGTGTCTCCGAAGACTTCAATTATGATTTTTGTTTTGAAAAAATCGCTTGATTGGTTGTTGTGTGTTTTTGAGTTTATTTCTTTCAATAAATCTCTCATTTATGCTTGTTCAATTTCGTGGTTGTTTAAGCATGAAATTGAAACAATCTTGGTCTAAACACGTCATGCAAATTCTAAAGATTCTCCTTGTGAAATTGGATGAGTACTTAAAAACACCTAATGATCTTAAGAACCTTAAAGGGTATTGAGCATATCGCTTTGTGAATTTTTTCTTTACCATTAGTATATGAGTTGATCACCTTTGGGGTATACCTTAATCATTTTATTCATTTGGAATTTTTATTATAACCTACCACCTCCATGATCTCTAATGAAAGTAAACTTTGATATAACTTTGAAATATGAATGTTATCCACTATTGTCGTATCGCAGTCTAATCACTCTGTATAGGACTATCAGCCATGATCTGAAACAATTACGCCCTCGTCCTATTGGCTTAATCTCACATTCATTGCCTCGGTGGTGGTGCTTCATTTGTGGGGTTAGGTTGTCAATAGAGGAGGTGATTTTCAATTACGCATGTCCTCTGGTTTAGTATTCAATCAAGATTATGAGTGGTGGTTATGGTGGCCTTCTCCCAAAGCCTTAGTTATCGGGTCACCTCCAAAAATGCAGAACTTATCCTTCATATGAGATGGTTTCAAATACAGGCCCTTCTTTGCTACACCTGCTGGTATATCGTGACCAAGTCCATATCCCCTGTGGTAAGGATAAAGTTGAATGGCTCACAGACCTTTCTCTCCCACGATGACGTTGTGGATGATTTCGTGGACTTTGGGTGGGTTAATTTCATACAGTCGTTTGAGATCTTTAACCTTGAAGTTGCTCAAGATTTTGCCCAGACCTTCGATAGTACTAAGGCCAAGATAGGCGATTTACAACTGCAAGTCAATAAGGAACCGATTGTAGAAGCCACAAGCCTGTCTCGAGAAGGAGATCGTTGGTTTAAGAATCTCAAATTCAAAGGTATCCCCTAGCACCTGTTAATGATTTCCAATAAGTCACGCTACGATGTCAAAGGTACATCCATAAATATTTTCAAACCTCGATGGAATAGTTTACTATTAGTTATCAAGCAATTTGTCACCTGAGAGGGATGATATGGATTAGTTTTCCTGTTTCATATTCGTCTATTAATGATTTTATTAGGGTTTAGTTTAAACATGTTGTTTTACCTGCTTAAAATCCTTCAAAAGATGGCTAGTGGATTAGTTTTCCTATTTCATATTCTTTTGTTAATGATTTTCTTAGGGTTTAATTTAAACATGTTGTTTTACCTGCTTAAAAGCCTTCAAAAGATGGCTAGATTTTACCAGAGGAAAAACCCTAATGCACAGTCCAATCTCTTTCATCATGGCTTGATTCAAATCTTAGTCATTTCCCAATTGTCAAAGAATGGAGATAACTGGAAAAATTTCGTGGATAGGAATGCTTTTGTTCCACTCACACCCAAAACAGTAAGTGACTCACCCCTATGTTTTGACGAGCCCACCAGCCCTTGCCCTTTGACTCACTCTTTGCGAGATCTTTATATCAAATTGAAAGAAGACCATGTGTCATTTATTGAAACCCCTGTTGATTTGCATAAATCAACAAGAAGCACTCACCAGAGGCACAATTTCGTTCCAAAAAAATATTCAGAGGATGTGTTGGATAATTTGAAGGGCAGGGTCTCTATTACTCTTAATCTTGGGCAAGGTGTGGTTGATATAAATGAAATTAAAACTAAGAAGCAGGGCAAACATAAAATACAAAGGGTTCCAGATATTGATTTCAAGAACAAAAGGAATGGCCGACTCCTTTGCATAATGGTCAGGAATCGACTTCACAACCATGAAAAACCTATCCCCGTCATTGATGTTGAAGACTCGATCGCTATTGATGATACCATCGTTGATTCACCCCAATATGATTTTGTGTCTAATTTGTCTCCTTTTTTAAAGGAACAATAAGGTTTCTCATGTATTCAGTATGACCTCAAAAATATTATGAAACGAGGTAAATATCTTACTACAGATCAGACTCACCCATTGCCAAATCTAGAATCGGTGTATTGTGAAAGTTGTTTTGACTGGATCCAAAGATACTACCGAGACATCCCTTACTTATAGGATCAGCTGAATCAAGTAATAATTCAGAACTCAGTTCTAGAAAAGGAAAACGATAATCTCAGAGCTTGCATCCGATCAAATTCACTCAAATCCAACAAATGTTTCAAGAGATCGAGATATGTGATCATAAAACACTCCATCAATTTCAATGCTATTGTAAATTCATATTTGTCGGATGTTTCCCTTTCGAATTTCCAATTGGTAAATACTTTTCTTGTAATTCATGATTGGATTTTGTTTGGATAATAAATGAATTGTTTTTTATTTTTTTTTTATTTTGACCAGCTACATAATCGAAGATTATGTAGCTTGTATTTTAAATTTATTTATTTTATTATTGTCTAATTTAGATTTCATTTTCTTTGTCTCGGGTGAACAACAGGTTAATGTGCGACGATTAATAGAACGAGTCAAAATTTGGGCATATAATGGACTTGTAAATTTCGTTTTTGAAAAAAAATAATGTTTTAATAATGTAACTATTTTGGATTATAAGATTTCAACATAATTATCTTTATGGTTATTTTGTTTTAGTAAAAGTCTTTTAAAGAAGATTTGTCTCTATCTTGCATGATATGAGGAATAGACTAGGAACTTATTTAAATAACATTGCTTTCCCAACAAGAGGGGCAATTCCTTTTGGACCATATGGACTTATTATTATGACACTATATGGGATAAAATTTACTCTTTGGCTTCCGTCCTGTTGTAGACTATGCAATGTTATTATTGTTTCTCATATAATTTCTTGACATGAAATTTTATTTGTACTGAATTAGATTTAGACTGTTTTGCATATAACTTTTAATGTTATGACTTTGTTTACATGGTTCATTTTATTTTGGCTCTTTTAATATCTGTGACTGATCATCTATCTATGAATTTTGAGTTTATGTCTAATGTTGGGTAGTTGGTAATACCATTTGTTGAGAGTTGGTGTTTATTTCATTTTCATCTATTGGACATTTTAAAGTCACATGAGATAAAATATATTTGTCTTGTTGTCATCATAGACTTTTTTTGAAATATAAAATACTTCCTTGAGTTGTTTCAGGAAGTATCGTTCTTTCTTTTGTCATAGATTCATACTTGACACAGGTTAAGCGAAGCTTATACAGACACAAAAAGACGAATCTAGCTTAGTATTGTTGATCAACGTCAGGTTAGTTAGTTTATATTTTATTTGATTTGCGAATGAATAATGATTACATCATTTAAAAGTTAAATGCTTTGTCCATTATCGTTATATCATTTATAATCTTATTCATTCATTGTTATTATTTTGTCATTTGTAGTACTAGAATAGTTTCCTTTATTTTTCATCTAGTGTTGATCCATTAGTTGAAAACAATCATTTTCACAAGGCTTTATTTAAACCTTGTAATTGTATATATATTTTTTCATATAATACTACTATTAGTTAAGAAATTGTATTAATGTATTGATTGATAGGATTGTACCTTTAGTTAGTTTACATCTTTTAATTATTTTAGAATCCTAGTTGGCTAATGGATCCATAAAACCCGTCAGGGTAGATTAACCCAAATGGCTTGGGTTAAGTAGAAAACCTCGGTCTACATCTTCCCTTCTCGTTGACAGTGTGTCATAAACTCCCATCAACAAATGGCACTATAAGGAGGGCTTGAAAGTCATTCATGGAACAAGGAAGCCATAGGACTCCCCCAAACAATCGTTCTTCTGTCGTGATGCGTAGTCGCTCAGAACCTAACGTTACACTTAACCTAGCTACTACCTCAGAAAATACACATGACATTCTCGCCGAGCCAGTGACACGAGTCCCTCGAGGGATTGATGTACAAGAAATTGTCCACAATCAATTTTGAGAAATCAAAGTTCGTTGTCCCAAATCAAACATCCTAGTAGATAGTTAAATCAACCCCTTGATTTCTCCAATCTACAAGAAAAGCCTCTTGACACTGGTGTGCCTTATAACACATTAGGTGGTAATATCATTGATCCTTCTGAAGAACTGATCCTAGGTGTTGGTAGATCTGGTCTCCTAGCATCCCCACCTATTTCTTCTCCACCCTCTTTAAGAGAGGAATCCTCGAACGAAGGCAGTTCTTCATCTAAAAAATTTTATCCTTCATCTACACCAACTCTCATGGTGTTGGGACAAGGGAAGACCCAGGATTCAACTCCAAGAGCACACCAACAAGCCCTAACTATTGGCCCTTTCAAAAACACCTGCGAGGAAGATGCAGTCTCACCCAAAGTAGCTATGAGGGGGTTGCGAGACAAAGATGTCTACAACCAAAAGGAATGCAAAGTGGATTCACAACAACCAACACACAACAATCTAGTATTCTTGATCTTCTTACAACTTATTGTGCAATTTATATCTATCAGACATAACACATTATCATAATAGAAGCATCTCAAATGACAAATAACAAAGCATCAATCATAGGTGACATAAGATATACGTGGTTCACCCTCTCTCTAGGGCTACGTCCACAGAACCGTTCTTTATAATATATTAAGATGGAAGCATACAGTTATGATCTGTGCTCTTAGCTAACTAATCTTCTTTTCTTCTCTCTCTTTCTCCCTTCCCTGTGCACCCAGCTACAGGGTTAATATTCACACCTAACTAAATATCTTACAACACAGACTGCTCTCACGATACAATACATCTCTCTTAATAGCAATCTCTCCTCACAACACAATCTCTTCTAACAAAAAACAATACTAACCCACAATAACAACACCAATAATGACAACAACCCAACCTAGGTCCTCTTGACCTTTGTTTATATATTAAAATATCTCACCGATAGCCTTAGGCCAAAACCTAGGTGTCAAATCCTTAGATACCAAAACCATAGGTGTCTAAAACCTTAGGTCAACTTGACTCGCATTTTCAGGGCTTCGCCAGTCTATCTTTCCTTCCTTTTCGCACAGTGCTCCAAAGGATCCAACGATGGATTTTTCCACTTGCTGAGTTGTCCATGATCCATCTTCCTTGTTGTTTTATCATCCTCGATATCCTCGTCCAACGACTTGCTTTTTCAGACTTTGCTCCATCTTTTCTTCTTTTTTTCTCACTTCAACCCAGTAACAGTCATTGTGTCTTCTGTGCAGTTCACATTTCTTCCTTTCTGCCTTGATCTTTGCTTACTTCCATACCCAAGGTCCAACAGGCCCCCAACACTCACCTATGACTCGTCCCGAGGCACTTCAAATCTAATCCTTCTTCTTTACTTCGAATTCAGACTGCGCAGGGAAGCCTTTGGTTTCTACTCAATGCCTCATTTCCTTCCTTGTGCAGACTATTTTTTTTGTGTCTGGTACCCAATTTCAACTGCACCTGGTACCTAAACCCTTTTCCTTATGATTTTACTGAGAGATGCGGGGCAACTGGTTGTCATAATACAATTTCAATCGGCTCCTGTTCACCAAACCTTCCTTCCATTCTCCATTCAAATTCTTCAACTGTGCAACTCCTCCTTCTATAACATAGGTAACCTCATATGGCCCAAGATAATGTGTTCGAAACTTTCCTGTATGTTTCATGAACTTACTGTCATATACCAATACCAAATCACCTTGCTTAAATGCCTTCTTCTTGATATGCCTGTCATGGTAGGCCTTCTCTCTTTCTTTCTGGACCTGTTGATGGAATCCTGCAATGAATTTGTCTTCTTCAAGTTCAACCAACTGTGAAAGCCTCTATTGAACATCGCCAACATCATTCATTTCTGTAAAGGCAACGATTCTTAGGCTTGGTACAAAATATTCCATTGGGACAACGACTTCGAGGCCATAAACCAACTTAAAAGGCATCTGCATTGTTAGCTTCTTGCAAGTGGTTCTATAGGCCCATAGTACTTTTGGTACTCTTAAATTCCAGTCATCCCTATTGAAACTGCAAATCTTCATCAGTGTTGTCTCCAAGATTTTGTTGAATGCTTCAACTATCCCATTCTCTTGTGGATGGTAAAGTGTGCTTTTCTGATGATGAACTTCAAATTAATCAGTCAAGGATTCAACTGTATTATTGATGAAATGTGTGCCTTGATCACTCATAAGGATCTTTGGGCATCCAAACCTGGTTATGATGTCATCAAATATGAAGTGCCCAGTTGTAGTTTCACTACAGTCCTTGAATGCTCTTGCTTCGGCCCATCTAGTCAAGTACTTCATCGTAGTGATTATGTACCTTGCTCCTGTGCACTTTCCTGGTGGGTTTATAGGTCCTATGAAATCAATGGACCATTTCTCAAATGTTTGTAGGGTCAGCTATGGTGATAATGACATTTCATCTCTTCTGGACAGTTTCCCAACTCTTTGGCATACATCACAGGCTTTGTAATAGTCCTTGGCATCTCTGTGTAAGGTAGGTCACCAAAGGCCAACTCTAAGAACCTTTTGTGCAGTTTATTTTCCTGCATAGTGTCCTCCTGTGATGCCTTCATGAGATTCGTTGAGGATCATTGGTCTCTCTGCTTCCATAACACACCTCCTCAATATCTCATCAGGTCCCATTTTGTATAGTTGTCCAACTATAAGTGAAAAGTATGCAGTGCACACTACTAGTTGTTTCTTCTAGGTGATTGTATACTCACTAGGTGCCATTCCTGTTGACAGGAATTGGACTATTTCTTCAAAGTGATCATCAATATTTCTAATGGATAGAAACTATGCATCCAGCAGTGTATCCTCCAAACTACTAGGCTCTTATCCATGTTCCAACCTTGATAAGTGATCAGGACCTTTGTTCATTCTTCCTGGCTTAACCACAATTTAGAAATAATATTCCTAAAATAGAAGAAGCCATCTGCATATTCTCCCCCCCCAACACTGGCTTGTTGACTAGGTATTTCAGCACAGAGTGTTCAGTAAATTTTTTAAAGTTTCCTCCCAACAAGTAGTGGTGGAACTTCTGCAATGCATACACCATGGTTAACCCTTTTCTTTCAGTGGTGGTGTAATTAATCTCATTTGTTGATATCTTCTTGCTAGCAAAGGCTAACGGGTGGTCAATGTATCTTGTTCCTAGTTTTTCTAACACAACTCCTAATGCAATAGAAGATGCATCAAAATGCACATGAAACTCCTTAATCTAATCTGGGAAAACCAGAATAGGCACAGTAACCATTTTCTGTTTCAGTGTGTCAAAGCTCTATTGGCATTCTTCTATCCAGTGAAATTGACATTCCTTCTTCAAAAGATTCTCCATGGGTGTTGTAATCTGAGCATAGCCTTTAATGAACTTCCTGTAATATCATGTGTGTCCCAACACAGTGCACAACTGTTTGACTGAAGTAGGAGGGGGTAGATCAACTATGATGACAATTTTAGATGGATCTACCAACAATCCCTGTTTTCATACAATATGACCTAACAATACTCCAAATGGTGAAAATAAAATGCACTTCTTCAGGTTTAATGAAATCTGACACTGCCTACATTTTTCCAACATTAGCCTTAGACATTCAATATGATTCTTCAGTAAACTAAAAACAATCCAATCATCAAAGTATGCTTCTAGAAATTTATGCAGAAACTCCTTGAATGCTTCGAGCACCACCCTGGAAAAGATGGTTGGGGCATTATTCAATCCAAACGACATCATTGTATACTGGTAGGATCCCCATTATGTTGCAATTGTGGTCTTATGGCGATCTTCCTTGGCAATCCAGATCTGATGGTATCCTAAAAATCCATCTGTAAAAGAATATACTTCCTGACTTTCTACATTATCTAACACTTTGTCAATGAATGGCATAGGGAATGGGTCATGAAAACAGGCATCGTTCAGCTTCCTGAGATCTACGCAGATGTCAATCTCTCTTGTCTTCTTGTCTTGTATCACCATAGGGCTTATCCATTCTGATTCGTCCACAGGTTATATGATCCCTGCTTCCAACATTCTGTCGAGCTCAATCTTCACTTTCTCCTTATATTTAGGGTTCAATCTGTAGGGTCTTTGTTTGAATGGTCTTTCATCTAGCTTCAAAGGGATCCTCATCTCTCCCATAGGCCCTTTAATACCCTTCATATCAGTGAACTTGGTTGGAAACAAGTCCTAATATTCATGTAGTAATTCTGTAATTTTATTAATAGTGGAAACATCCCAATAATCTCCAACATTTGCAAGCTTCGGCGTTTTCTCTATTCCAATATTGACTTTCTTGATCTTGATTATTTGTCCAATGAATGGTAGCTCAATTCCTGGTCCTTCTATGCCTCTTTTTCCTTGTGTTTCGGCAATGTTCACCTTCCTAGGATCATCATTTTCATCAACATTGATGTTGTAACAACCTTGCAATTTCTAGAGAGGCACAATCCATTCATCCTCTTCTTGTTCTAAAGGGAGGCTAGATGCCTCCTCAAACACTTTATGTCTTACAATCTGTAATGCTTGGTCTACTGAAGGATATTGGCTTTCAAATAAGAAGTTAGTTACAAAATTCTGGGTCATACCTTTCCAATATGTAGTGACAAGGTGCAATTCTACTTGAAGATACCCATTGATAGGGGTGGTGTCCAATGTGTTAATGAATTTGTGCACCCACTTCTCTTGAGGAATATTGCTCCAGGATTCCTCGCAACTTCGCACATGGCCCTTTGGGAAGCTTCGACCTGTGTAACTAACTTCGCACCTTCTACTTGTGCTGAGAACTGTGCTATCATCAAAGTACGACATTGTATCCAGTCTGTAATGTTGTCTTTGTGTGTCCCCCACCATCTTGCTGGTGTGGATTTCAGGGCCTCGTCCATTTCCAACAATCTTTGTTGCGTTGGTACACTTTCTTAAAAATCCAACAAGAAGGTTTCTAAAGGATTCAGTCCATCAAAGGTGGTTAACTTACTTACTGTTGTGCCGATCCAATAAACTTCTATGGTTAGTCTAGCGCATCTCCTTGTAGATACTTCATACATTTTATTCTGCCATTTTTCCAGTGCTTATTCTGAATCTGATGAACACGCATTGTCGCTTCGCCAGCTTAAGTTTCCATTTTTCATAGGATTAATGTAATCTTGTTGTATGGAGGTTAGTTTGTATATGTTTTCCAGTTCATATGTGCAGTCTTCTTCTCTGATGGGCTCTATGTATCACTGACCTTCATCAGGATCTATTGGTGCAATGAACCTAAGGCCATCTCCTTCAAACACCATTCGTCTTTTCTTTAAATCAACCACAATGAAATTATTGAAATCCCAATCAATTCCTAACAATGCAGGGTAAGGACAGATATCATCAACTATCTCAATCACCTCAAAATCTGCAAACGTCCTCACTCTGTCGATGTCCATAGGGACATGTTCCAATCTTTCAAAGGGGATTACTGCCTCCTGATTATCCATCCTAAGACTGATAGGGGAATAGATCAACTTAGGTTTTCCCATCAATGCCCAGGTATTCTTCATCATGACATTGACCTCCGACCCTAAGTCGAGGACCACATAGTCTATACCATACTCTCAAATTTGAGCATTCAAGTGTAATTCCTTATTTGTCCTTCTCTTCCTGGATAGTTGATGTATTGATTTATTCAGTAAACGATCTACCCTTCCTATCTCATACTGTCTGACCAAGTTTTGTAGTTCTTGTATAACTTTCTCATCTTTAATCATCTCTATAAACGTATACAAGACATTGACAAGTTTACTTGCTTCTTTTCCATCTCTAGGTGAAGTAGACTGATCGAATGCCAAAGGAATTCCACATTATCTTAATTTTGTTTGTGTCTTCTATGAAGAGCTTTGGTCTCCCCTGAATTCTCTTCTTGCCTCCTCAAACACTTGTTTTTTCTTTCTTTGCATCAAAAGATTGTGTCTTTTCTGCAACTTTCCTGACTCCTGATTCTTTTGTAGTCTTTCCTTGGGTCATTATGTCTTCTCCTGTAATAATGCCTCCTCTAGTGATAACAATCACTCTAGGGTCTACTCCACAAGATTTTTCTTTGATCAATTGTATCTGCGGGTTCTGTTGAGGTCCCTGTTTCTCTTGAAGTTTAGCCAGCAATGTTGGACATTCCTTGATAACATGATCGAAATAGTTGCAATAGCTGCAAGTCGTACAAGGGTTCTGACAGTCCCTTGCCACGAATCCTGGCTATGCGTAGTTATAACAGATTATCTATCCTCGACTGCGACCCATACCTTCTCCTCTTCCTCTTCCTATGTATCCACCATGAGGTTTGAAGTTTCCTCTCCCAGGGGAGTTATACTGCGTAGTGTTTACTTATTGTTGTACTTCACCTTGAATTTTATATATATCCGTTGAACTTTCATGCATGAGATAGAAATCCCTACAATTCCTATCATCATGTCCCACAGTCTTAAAAAATGTGCAATATAAATTTGTGGGTGTCTGAACGTATTTTTACATGTAGTAGCACTCACCAGGGCGATGTCTATTTCTGCATACCTCGCACCAGGGTAGGGTAACTTGTTTCAAGGGGCTCGGAGCTCTAGAGTCCAAGTATTCATGGAATAGAGGACAGTGTTCCTTGTCATGGCCTTTCGATCTTCATCTGACACATCAGATGTCTTCTCTTTTATCTTTTCCCTTGTATTTCTTCATATCTTCGACCTGCAGAGACAAACTAGTTAGCTGACTCAAGATTTGACTCATACCTGAACTGGATTCTCCCATAGAGGATGATTCTAGCTTCATGGCGATCTCCAATGCCTCATATTGTGAAGAAATATTATGTTGCATCAGAGGAACTCTGATGTGTGGTAAGAGGGCAACAATGAACCATTCTTTGTTCTGTTCATCTGGAATCTAAAAATTCAACTGACCCGTTATGGTCTTGAACCTCTGATCAAATTCCCAAACAGGTTCAGCTACTTTCTACTTAATCTCTTTCAACTTCGTAATACATTGTGACTCCAACTTAGGTTTCTTGAACTCTGCAATCAATGCATTCTTAATCTCATTCAGCGACTTAGGATGTGAAAATCCTTGGACAAGCTTCATGTACCAGCTCAGTGCACAATCTCTTAGGGTATTACTGAACTGATCTCTTTTAACAACTTCATCGGTGACATTCTTAGTATTCCATACGACTTCACATAGGAACTAGTGTTGATCAGGATCTTCAAATCCATCTCCCCTAAAGATAGGGAGCCTCATCTCATTTGCTATAGAGATACCTAGGTTTCCTATCTGAGTATATGTTGAACTGCTAGTAGTAGTACTCTGAGGAATCTGGTGACTCTGACTATTCTAGTTGCTTAGTGTTACTGAAACAAAAGGGGAATTGATAGTACTTACTTCAATGGTTTGTGTATTTCCCGAAGTTTCTGGTTCTTTCCGGCGAGGTTCTTCAGCTTCCTTTTCCTCTTCCCTAACGGGTTTTGAATGCTCTTCGTCCATCAAATCTACCTCTTCTCCACTGTAGAAACCCTCATCCCCGTAGTTCTTATTAAACAGGTTCGCAAGATGAACTTCTCTGAATGCTCTACCATTGCACGTATGTCCATCCTCTGTGTCATTGTCGTTGTCCGAATTATTGAACATTAGCTTTTTCAAATCTGTTCAACTACTGTATCTTCAATATTTTCTTCTCATGCAATAGCATCTTGATCCTCAACTTCAGAAAATGTAAAAATTTTCCTCTAGGTCCTTAAAGAAATACCTCTTGACTTGGCTTTATGACTCTACTCTATCAAAAATAAACTCAGTGATATACCCTCCAATGGTGCTATCAAACCAATTATCTACTTCTCTTGACATGGAATTATCAACTCTCTTGACCTTCTTGATCAGCGTCGATGTCCAAACCATAGGTGGCATAGATCGGATCTCAAATTGGGTATCTTCTAACCTAGCTAACCAATCATATATCTCCTGATGGATTCCTCCAAAGAAAATTTCATGTATATCAGTAAAGATATATCTCTCCAACCAATCCTCTGTACTAAGATTAGGGTTCTTGTTCTGGGATTCAGTGAAGTCCTTTTCTTGATCTTCTTTCCACTTTTGAATCTTTTGTCTTCGATGGAAACCACCTTGACATTCCCTCAAGAAGTATCATGTCCCAGTAACAAAACCATTTGTTGGCACAAGGGCAGACCTAGGGTTCATCTCCAAGAGCGCACCAACAAGCCCTAACTACTGGCCCTTTTGGCAACACCTGTGAGGCAGATGCAGTCTCACCTGAAGTAGCTATGAGGGGGTTGCAGGACATAGATGTGTACAACCATAATGAATCAAAAGTGTATTCACAACAACCAACACACAACAATCTAGTATTATTGATCTTTTTACAACCTACTCTGCAAGTTATATCTATCTAATCTAACACATTATCATAATAGAAGCATCTCAAATGACAAAGAACAGAGCATCAATCACACATGACACAAGATATACGTGGTTCACCCTCTCTCTAGGGATACGTCCATAGAACTATTCTTTATAATATATTAATATGGAAGCATATAGTTCTGATCTGCGCTCTTAGCTAGCAGATTTTCTCTTCTTCTCTCTCTTTCTCCCTTCCCTGCGCACCTAGCTGTAGGGTTGATCTTCACACCCAACTAAAGATCCTACAACACAAACTGCTCTCACGATACAATACTTATCTCTCAATAGCAATATCTCCTCACAACATAATCACTTCTAACAACAACAATACTAACCCACAATAACAACAACAACAATGACAAAAACCCAACCCAAGTACTCTTGACCTTTATTTATATATTATAATATCTCACTAACAGCCTTAGGCTGAAACCTAGGTGTCAAATCCCTAGATACCAAAACCCTATGTGTCTAAAACCCTAGGTCAACTTGACTTGCATTTTCAGGGCTTCACCAGATTGTCTTTCCTTCCTTCTCGCGCGGTGCTCCAAAGCATCCAATGATGTCTTTTTTGGCTTGATGAGTTTTCCACGATCCATCTTCCTTTCTAATCTGTCATCCTCGATCTCCTTGTCCAATGTCTTTCTTTCTCGGACTTCGCTCCATCTTTTCTGCTCGTTTTCTCACTTCGGCCCAATAATAGTCATTGTGTCTTCCGCAACCTGGTATTTTGCGCAACAACCCCAAACCATCATCTCTTGGGATAAGTTTGAAACCTTCTTTTTAGAGAAATTTGGAGATGATAAATCTCCAGAAGTTCTGGTAATGGATCTTTCTAGTATGAAAATGAACCCTAAAGAAAAAGTTAAGGATTTCAACCAGAGATTTCTTATGTTAAAAAATAAAATTCTTGTAGATTTGATGCTTGTGGAAAACTTGACTATTACATACTATACTAAGGCCCTACATAACAATATAGCTATATGGGTTAAAAGGTCCAAAAATAACACATTACTAGAAGTCTTTGAGGAGGCGGTCCTTATCGAAAAATACATTTTGAGTTTAAAGGATAATTTAAATATTGAGGTTGAAACAACCTCCTCTTCTAAAAATAAAATAGAAATTATCACTAGACCTCCTCAAAGTAAAAATCAACAAGAGACTTTAGACTTGGAAAGTTTGCAGAAAGATTTCCAGAAATTATCTAATTAGGTCATAGACTTAAAAATATCCGTTGAAGAAGCATATACAAGTAAAGGAAGTTCTAGAACACCTTTCAGGAAACCTTTTCCTCCAAACCGGCCAAACCTGCCCATAGAAGGTCTGAACTTTGAAGGACTACAATATGATTTACAAGGAATATTGGAAGCGCATGATAACATTGTTTCTATACCTCCTAAAAATCAAGATGACACAAGTGAAGAAGAAACACCTGATGAGGAGGACTCGTCTCCTCCCGTTTTCGAACATTTGTTGCACAACATCTTTCAAGAAAATTTTGAAACTGTCCATCCTTATAACACTTGAAGTAAAGTACAAAACAAACTTCCACCTGAAACAAGTAGGAATATGGTATCCAAACAGCCAAAACAAATTGAAACCAAACAAAACCATGTTGCCCAATTTTTAGAATATGATTTGGTTGAAGATCTTAAAAAACTAAGGGCAAATATATCAGTTTTTGAATTACTTAAATTCCCTCTTATCCTACAGAAAATGCTCCAAAGTATAGTTAAGAATAATAAAAAGAATGATCTTATGAGCATAAAATCAACGGAAAATGATCCAAATAAAACAAAAGATGTCTCTGGTAAAAAATCATCTGAAAATCAAGACAAAAGGGACATATCAGAGAAAATTGTAGGAAATTTAGATAAGACTAGTTCAGATATAGCCATAAAAAATCAATAGAATTATGTTGTCTCATCACGAAAAAATGTACCGTCGTTCTTGTTAACTTTCGAAATTTTCAACATAAATGTACATTACTGCATGGTTGATTATGGCGCCTCATCGAATGTAATGCCTTTATCTGTGTGTTAGAAAATTAATGCTAAAGTCAAACCTTATGACTTAAATATCATTCAATTACCAAACTAATGTCAAGGTCATTGGTGAGCCTAAGAATGTATTGATAAGGTTGTCATCTAACCGAAAGGTCCACCAAGTAATTGGTATAATTGTTGTTGATATTCCAGAAGTTTATGGCTTATTTTTTAGTAGAGATTGGTCAGAAAATTTACATGGTTATTTTTCTACGGATTGGTCTCATCTATGGCTACCAGAAAATGGCCATCCTAACAAGATCAGGATAAACAGAGAACGTTACCTCAAGTACACTATTACATATCTAAATGATCCCAATGAGCCTTTTACTACTGCTGTAAATACGATTAAGGCCCAGGGAATGAATACTTTTTTTGGAAATTTCATGATTGAAATATCCTCTATCACCGACCCAGAACAACAATCTGAAATTTCATCCTATACTTAGAGGATGTCTCTGAAAAGTAAACCGAAAACTGACGATGATGAAGAAATCTGGTCATTATACTTTGATGGATCTAAATCCCAGGAAGGGGTAGGCGTTGATTGTGTACTGATTGATCCCAAATGTAATAAAACATTTATTGCTTGTCAATTAGAATTTGAATGTACTAATAACACAACAGAATATGAAAAACTTCTGTAGGGACTAAAGAAGGCAGTGGATCTTGACGTGAAAAATTTGGTAGTATTTGATGACTCAGAAATCGTAGTTAAGCATGTAAAAAACATTATTCATTGTTTATCACCTCATCTGAAAAACTACCAAACCGAGGTATGGAGCTTAATACGTAAATTTCTCTCTTTTAACATAAATTGCATTCCTAGGTCGAGTAATTCAGAAGTTGATTTATTAGCTAATGTTGCTTCAAAATTATTACCTGTTGAAGGTCTTTCTCCTAACGCATTCTCGATTGAATTGTTATTTAGGCCATCGATTCTTGAAAACATCACCAATTAGCGAGTGTTTGATGACGATCAGAAAATCATCAATTTTCTGCATATGGAGGACACGTTCCAAGATGCAGTAATCGATGAAAGCACCCACAATGAAAACCTCCAAGATTTCACGGTAATATCTGACCCCCGTTCTGCAGAGATATCATCCGAGCTGGCAAACTCTATTCCCAATTTGTTGTTAGATTAGAGAAATTTTATGATTTACATGACAAGTTTAGGGAGGTAGTTAATTGAAAAACAAACAATTCCTCATTATTGTATGAAACTATAAATTTAGGAATGCGAGATAATCCTCAGAATATCAATATGGGCAAAGGGTGTTATGAACAAGAGAGATCTTCATTCATAAAATTGTTAAAAAACTCAAATATGTGTTTGCTTGGACATATGATGATCTAAAAACTTTTTATCCAAACATAATACAACATGTAATTCCCATGAAACCCCAAACCCAACCTTTTCAACAAAACCTTAGAAAAATGCATCCTAAATTAGAACCCACAGTAAAAAAGGAACTAAACAAATTACTCACCGCTAAGATCATTTTTCTAGTCCGACATACTCAACGGGTATCCAACATAGTCCTGGTAAGAAAGAAAAATGGGGAAATTTGATTTTTTGTCGAATTTCGTAATTTAAACCGAGCCTTTGATAAAGACAATCACCCCATTCCCCCAATGGAACAAATTTTGCAACAAGTATTTGTTCCTGAAAGACTATCCTTATTAGATGGTTTCTCAGGGTATAACCAATTCCTTATATCTCCATCGAATCAGTTGAAAACCACTTTTCGTACCCCATGGGGCACTTACACCTATAGAAAAATGCCTTTCGGATTGATTAATGTTGGGGCCACCTTATAGAGGGAAATGGACATTGATTTGTTGTCTACCTAGATGATGTCACTATATTTTCGAAGAACAAGAAATATCACTTGTCTCATCTTAGGGTTGTGTTAGAACGATGTCGCAAATTTGGTATTTCACTCAATCCTAAGAAATCAGTCTTTGCAGTAGAACAAGGAAAATTACTTGGATTTATAGTCTCTAAATATGGAATGATAATCAACCCCGAATGAACCCAATCCATTGAAAACCTTCCTCCACCTTCTTCCAAAAAGGCAATGCAATCCTTTTCGGGTAAAATAAATTTTGTTAGAATATTTGTTCCAAGTTTTTTTGAGATGGTTAGACCTCTACAAAATCTAATAAAAAAGGATGTTTTGTACAAATGGGGATCACAAGAGAATCAAGATTATAATTCCATTAGAAAATCTATAGTCGAAGCTCCCTCCTTGATGAGTCCAGATTTCTCCCAAGATTTCCCATTGTATACTTTTACATCCGATAAATCTTATGTTGTTTTGCTCACATAGAAAAATGTTGGAAACAATGAGATACCTATTTCATTTATGAGCTCTGCCTTTAAAGGATTAGAATTAAATTACCCCACAATAGATCAACATGCATACATTTTTTTCAAAGCAGTTAAACATTTCAGATCTTATCTTTTGAAATCCAGGATAAAAGTTGTTGTCCCTTACCCTGCTGTAAGAAATATGTTAGTGCAGAAGGAGCTAGGGGAGCAAAGGGAAAATTGGATGACATCCCTTCAGGAGTATGATCTCAAATAGTACATGCACAAATTTTTAGAGGTCATGGGCTTTGTAAATGAGTAGTTGATTCAGTTGAAAAAACAGAAAAACAAATAACAACATCAACTGCAAATCTACATAGAGAAAAACAAATATGTTGTATGCAAACAATGTCTAATTCCTGGTATAATGATATCGGATTTTATTTGTTGCATGGATCTTCTCCTCGTAACTTTGATCCAAAAAACAGAATATCATTGAGGCTAATATCTTCATATTTTCAATTAATTAATGATATATTGTCTCGAAATAATTTTGACAGTGTTTTTCTGCGTTGCCTAGAGAAAGAAGAATCTGAAAAGGTGTTATATGAACTGCAATCTGACGATGCCAGGGGTCATTGTGGTGGATATAAGACCACCCACAAAGTACTTAGGGATGGATACTATTGGCCCACCTTATTTAAATAGTCTCACACATTGGATCGTGGATGTATAATCTGTCAAAAGGTTGCAGGACAGGTCAAGAAGGTTGCTTTCCCTTTACAGCCTATTATGACAGAGACACCATTTCAACAGTGGGGCCTTGATATTATAGGACCAATTAATCCACCTTCCTCATAGAAACACAAGTATATTCTTACGACAACAGATTATTTTATGATGTGGTCTGAGGCTTTACCATTAAAGGTAGTCAACACACGTTATGTAGTTTCGTTTTTAAACTCATATTATCACTCATTTTGGAATACCTGAGTGTTTAGTTTTCAACAATGCTTCTTATTTCTCTTCCCTGTATATGAATGTATTTTCTTTAGAAAAAATTATTAAGCCAATTATTACCCCCAAGGAAATGGTTTGGCCGAGTAAACAAACAAAAATATGATCAAAATAATAAAAAGAACAGTGTTGGAAAATCATAAAAATTGGCACAATGCGTTGTATAAGACACTTTGGGCAGATAGAGTCACTTTGAAAGCTTCCATAAGTAATTCTCCTTTCTTCCTAGTTTGAATCCATTCTTCCTCCACATGTATTTCTCCCTTCTCTGCAATTATCACAGAAATTTCAGGAGGAAGAATGTCCCTCTTTAGAGAATGGGATAAATTCTTTACTAAAACTAGAAGAGGTAAGGACACAAGAAAAAAAAAAACTAGATCAACATCATCAAGTTGTTAAAATATGGTTTGATACATTTTTGTCCTCAGAAAGAAATTTTAATGTAGGGGATTTGGTCCTCAAGTGGGACAAAGCTCACGAGAACAAAGGAGAACATACTAAGTTTCAAAACCTGTGGCTGGGGCCTTTTGTCATCTCACAGAAATTGGGTCATAGTTATTTTTCATTTGCACAACTTAGAGGGATAGCCAGACACTTTTCCAGTGTATGGTCAGTGTCTCAAGAAATACTTCACCTAATAAAATCAGTCTCACCCCCCTGTAAATATCTCTAGCTTTTGTATTTCTTATATTTTATTTTTGTTTTTCATTTTCTTTTTATTTCTTTTTGCGTTTCCTTAATAATTATTTCTGAATCACAATTCATTATTGATGGGAATCATATCTTTCACTAGTAGCAGTTGAAATAGTTCAATGCATTTGCACATTAGGTTCTAAACTCGGATCAACAATCTATAAGAAAGTTATGATAAGTCTTTTCCAAACCATTGTTCCCTGTTTTTTTTTGTTTAAGTCTCAGGGAAATACTATTTTCTTTAAAACTTGTTATGTTGTCCCAGTTCTAAAGAGATTAACTCAAAGTGCTTCCCCATTCCTGAGATGGTTTCTTGATTGAAATCTAAATGTCCAAATCATGATGAAAATTATCAGTTCTCAACTAATGAAAAACAATATTAATAATCAATCCTATGATTGTCTGGCTATGAAATCTTCAATATCACCCCGCTCTCTCATAATCATGAAGTTTCTAAAATTTTTATAAACAATTATAGAGAGTTGGAAGCACTTTAATGTGTGGGAATTGTGTGTAAACCCGTCGGGATACTGGGCAGGTCTGTTGGCAGTGGGTAAATGCACACATGATACCAAGACAACTTCGTCAGGGTACTGAACGGGCCTGATTGTAGCAACGCAATGTCGGGTTCAAGATCCTTCAAGTATGTTTTTAAATTGATCAAGTATCAAGATATTTTTATCATAGATGGATGAATTTTGGATGGGATTGAAGTACTGGAGAGGGTTAAATGACATCCCTACTGAGGCTATAAATTCCTGCTGGCAGCAGTGGCCCTGTCAACTGTATTGGAGTTACTTGTATGAATATCGTTACCCCTTTGATTGAAACGAAATTTCGGATTACAATCTTTCTAAAAGAACTTTGTTCGATGGTATGACTATGTTATTTTTTTGAGTTAATGTCAAAACGCTTGATTTGTTTCTTAATTGTTTTTAGTAACTATATGATTTATCTTTTCCCTGATATAAAGTTCTGATGATGCAGAGATAACTGCTTCACCCAGTGAGTCGCCATTGTTGGCAGCGAGATATTCATGTCATTTTCATCAATATTTAAAACATAGTTTTTATAAAAGAATTTTTTTAATAGTTTCCTCTTGGTGTCTGCGAAGACTTCAATTATGATTTTTGTTTTGAAAAAATATCTTGATTGGTTGTTGTGAGTTTTTTATTTTATTTCTTTCGATAAATATCTCATTTATGCTTGTTCAAATTCATGCATGTTTAAGCATGAAATTAAAACAAGCTTGGTCTAAACACATCATACAAATTCTAAAGCTTCTCCTTGTGAAATTGTATGAGTACTTAAAAACACCTAATGATATTAAGAACCTTAAAGGGTATTGAGCATATCTTTTTGTGAATTTTTTCTTTACCATTAGTATATGAGTTGATCACCTTTGGGGTATGCCTTAATCGTTTTATTCATTTGGAGTTTTGATTATCACCTACCACCTCCACGATCACTAATCAAACTAAACTTTGATATAACTTTGAAATATGAATGATATCCCCTATTGTCGTATCGCAGTCTAATCACTGTTGTACAGGACTGTCATCCATACTCTGAAACAATTACACCCTCCTCCTGTTGGCTTAATCTCACATTCATTTCCTCAGTGGTGGTGCTTCGTTTGTGGGGTTAGGTTGTCAATAAAGGAAGTGGTTTTCAATTACGCATGTCCTCTGGTTCAGTATTCAATCAATAGCCTAAATGGTGGTTATGGTGGCCTTCTTTCCAAGCCTTAGTTATCAGTTCACCTCTAAAAATGCAGAACTTATCATTCATATCGGATGGTTTCAAATATAGGCCCCTCTTTTCTACACATGCTGGTATATCTTGACAAATTCCATGGCCCCTGTGGTAAGGATAGAGTCGAATGGAACGCAAGCCTTTCTCTCCCATGATGACGTTGTGGATGATCTCGCAGTCTTTGGGTGGGTTAAGTTCATATAGTCGTTCGATGGAATTAACCTCAAATTCGCTCAAGATTTTTCCCAAACCTTCGATCGTACTAATGCCAAGATAGGCGATTTCCATCTACAAGTGAGTGAGGAATCGATTGCAGAAGCCACAGGCTTGTCCCGATAAGGAGATCGTTGGTTTAAGAATCTCAAATTCAAAGGTATCCCCTGGCACCTATTAATGATTTCCAAGAAGTCACGCTACAATGTAAAAGGTACATCCATAAATATTTTTGAACCTTGATGGCACGATTTACTATTAGTCATCAAGCAAATAGTCACCTGCGAGAGACGATATGGATTAGTTTTCCTATTTCATATTTGTCTATCAATGATTTTCTTAGGGTTTAATTTAAACATGCCATTTTACCTGCTTAAACTCCTTCAAAAGATGGCTAGATTTTACTAGAGGCAAAATCCTAATGCACAGTCCAGTCTCTTTCATCATGGCTTGATTAAAATCTTAGTCATTTCCCAATTGTCAAAGAATAGAGATAACTGGCAAAAATTCATGGATAGGAATGGTTTTGTTCCACTCACACCCGAAACGGTAAGCGACTCACCCCTGTGTTTTGACAATCCCACTTTCCCTTTGAATCACTCTCTACGGGACCTTCATATCGAATTGCAAGAAGACCCTGTGTCATTTATTGAAACCCCTATTGATTTTCATAAATAAACTAGAAGCATGCACCAGAGGCACGATTTTGTTCCAAAAAAATTTTTAGAGGATGTGTTGGATAATTTGAAGGGCAAGGTCTCTGTTACTCTTAATCTTGGGCAAGGTGTGGTTGATATAAATGAAATTAAAACTAAGAAGCAATTCAAACATAAAATACAAAGGGTTCCAGATATTGATTTCAAGAACAAAAGGAATGACCGACTCCTTTCCAGAATGGTCAGGAATCGACATCACAACCATGAAAAACCTATCCCCATCATTGATGTTGAAGACCCGATATCTATTGATGATACCAGCGTTGATTCACCCCAATACGATTTAGTGTCTAATTTGTCCCCTTTCTTAAAGGAATAAGAAGGTTTCTCAAGTATTCAGTATGACCTCAAAAATATTATGGAACAGGGTAAATCTCTTACTATAGATCAGACTCGCCCATTTCCAAATCTAGAACCGATGTATTGTGAAAGTTGTTTGGAATGGATCCAAAGATACTATCGAGACATCCCTTACTTACATTCTCAGTTGAATCAAGTAATGACTCAGAACTCAGTTTTGAAAAATGAAAACGATAATCTCAGAGCTTGCATTCAATCGAATTCACTCAAAGCCAACAAATGTTTCAAGAGATCGAGAGATGTGATCATAAAACACTCCACCAATTTCAATGTTATTGTAAATTCATATTTGTCTGATGTGTCCCTTTCGAATTTCTAATTGGTAAATACTTTTCTTGTAATTCATGATTGGATTTTGTTTGGATAATAAATGAATTCGTTTTTATTTTGTTTTTATTTAGACCAGCTACAGAATCGAAGATTCTTTAGCTTGTATTTTAAATTTATTTATTTGATTGTTGTCTAATTTAGTTTTCGTTTTCTTTGTCTCAGGTGAACAACAGGTTAATGTGAAATGATTAATTAAACATGTCAAAAGTTGGGCATATAATGGACTTGTAAATTTCATTTTTGAAAAAAAACAACGTTTTAATGATGTAACTATTTTGGATTATAAGATTTCAACATAATTATCTTTATGGTTATTTTATTTTAGTAAAAGCTTTGTAAAGAATATTTGTCTCTATCTTGCATGATATGAGGAACATACCAGGAACTTGTTTAAATAACATTGTTTTCCCAGGGAGAGGGGCAATTCCTTTTGGAACATATTATGGACTTATTATTCTGTAACTATATGGGATACAATTTACTCTTTGTCTTTAGAATGTTCAATGTAATTATTGTTTCTCATATAATTTCTTGACATGAAATTTTATTTTTACTGAATTAACTTTAGACTGTTCTGGATATAACTTTTCATGTTACGACTTTCTATACATGGTTCATTTTATTTTGGCTCTTTTAATATCTGTGACTGATCATTTATCTATGCATTTTGAGTTTACGTCTAATGTTGGGTAGTTGGTAATACCATTTCCTGAGAGTTGAATTTTATTTTGTTTTCAGCTATTGGACATTTTAAAGTCACATGAGATAAACTCTATTTTTCATGTTGTCATCATATCCTTGTTCCAAAATATAAAAGACTTCCTCGAGTTGTTTCAGGAAGTATCGTTCTTTCTTTTGTCATAGATTTATACTTGACACAGGTTAAGTGGAGCTTATACAAACACATAAAGACGAATCTAGCTTAGTATTTTTTATCAGTGTTAGGTTAGTTAGTTTATATTTTATTTGATTTGTTGATTTGTGAATGAATAATGATTACATCATTTAAGCATTAAATGCTTTGTCCATTATCATTATATAATTTATAATCTTATTCATTCATTGTTATTATTTTGTCATTTATAGTACTATAACAATTTCCTTTATTTTTCATCTAGTATTGATCCATTAGTTGAAAACAATCATTTTCACAAGGCTTTATTTAAAACTTGTAATTGTATATATCTTTTTGCATATAATACTACTATTAGTTAAGCAATTGTATTAATGTATTGATTGATAGGATTGTACGTTTATTCAGTTTACATCTTTTAATTATTTTAGAATCCTAGTTGGCTAACAAAGCCATAAAACCCGCCAGGGTAGATTATCCCAAATGGATTGGGTTAAGTAGACAACCCTGGTCCAGATCTTCCCTTCTCATTGACAATGTGTCATAAACACCCTTGAAAAATAGCGCTAGAAGGAGGTCTTGAAAGTAATTGATGGCACGAGGAGGTTGTAGGACTACCCCAAATATCCATTCTCGTGTCGTGATGCGTAGTCGCTCAGACCCTAACGTTACACTTGACCCATCTACTACCTCAAAAACTACACTTGGCATTTCCGCTGAGTCAATGACACGAGTTCCTCAAGGGATTAATGTACAAGAAATTGTCCACCAATCAATTTTGAGAACTCAAAGTGATTTGTCATGAATCAAACAACCTGGTAGACAGTTAAATCAACCCCTTGATTTCTCCAATCTACAAGAAAAACCTCTTGACACTGGTCTACCTGATAACGCATTAGGCGGTAATATCATAGATCCTTCTAAAGCACTGATCCTAGGTGCTGGGGGATTTGGTCTCCCACCATCCCCACCTAGTTCTTCTCCACCCTCTTCAAGAGAGGAATCCTTGGATGAAGGCATTTCTTCTTTTGAACAATCTCTACCTTCATCTCCACCAACTCCCATGGATAACCAAAATAATCCCACCAGACCTTGGCTCAATCAAGATGTTGTGGAAGCACCTAGACCCCAACACTCGTTACCCAAACATCCAGAAACGTGCCTACCCAAATTAGACTCAGATTTGAAGAAATCAATTGAGGATCATATCAAGAAATTCATGTTAGTTGTTAGGCTCCAGAGCGTCGAACACGAGGATGTCGTGTGTAGGTTATTCCCTTACAATTTTGAGGGAAATGCCTCAAACTGGTATTTTTCACAATAACCCCAAACCATCATCTCTTGGGATAAGTTTGAAACCTTCTTTCTAGAGAAATTTGGAGATGATAAATCTCCAGAATTTTTGGTAATGGAGCTCTCTAGTATGAAAATGAACCCTAAAGAAAAAGTTAACGATTTCAACCAGATATTTATTACTATAAAAAATAAAATTCATGTAGATTTGATGCCTGCGGAAAACTTGACTATTGCATAATATACTAAGGCCCTACATTACAATATAACTATATGGGTTAAAAGGTCCAAAAATAACCTCCTCTTCGCAAGAAGATGAATACAATGAGGCTCTGAAGGCATTTGTACAATAAATATGAATGCCAAAACTCTATACATCCAAAAACCTAACCCTAGGAGATGAAGCGTCAAAATTCATGTGGGCCCCATTGGGGTAAGTTAGTACATCAATTTCTTGGGGTCATAACGTTTGCATACGATCTTTGTTTTAGGCGCACGATATCCTGTTGGAAAGGTCTAACCAAGAAGAATGATTTTTGACTGGCCCAAGTCAGGGCCTTTGACGCAGTCACACCCTCACTGGCACGTCCGCTTCCTCGGGATATTCTTTCTACTCACAGCCCGAAGAACTCAAAGGTTCCTCTAATTCCCTATCAGGAATTTTCTCACCCACAACACTCTTCAATTGATCCCCCTTAATGATCGGGAAATCGGACCTCGGGATTTCGTGAATCCTCTGGTCGTGCACTTTGTGCTTCACAATACCCCAAAACTCGATGGGTAGTTACCAATGCCTTCCTATTCCTATAGGGAATCCTCCCGTCGGGATTTTGGCACCTACGATGTCGAAAATAACTTACCTTGCTGATCCCTGATTCCCGATATGTCGATACACCGATGCACACATGCGGGTTGACTTTTCCACCTCCCGTCACCTCTGTCAGGATTTCAGAATTCACGGGATCGCGAATCCTGATGTCGATGGACTCGGGACTTCCCTTTTCCTGATCCCCTATATGGGGCAACACCTATCCTCCACTAACTCCCATCATGGCCCACACTACCCTTCCGTCGGGATATCGCGTTTCATGATTCCCAGTTGCAAGAGGTCTCTGCCTTCAAAAACTCCAATGCTCCGAACTCCGACTCTTCGGGATCTCTTGACACGCATCCCCGCTGATGGACGACTCTGAGCTCGTCGGGATATCATGGATCACGGTTCCTGATGTTGTGATTTCTCCGCTCCCGGAGTTCACAAAATGTCGAACCCCGACTTCTCTATTCACTAGGGCTTAACCCCGGTGCAGCTCCTACCAAATCTAACGGCTGACGGGAAATCAACTGCTGATCCAACAGCTTACCAGCCGTTCGAGATCAGACTCTGATATGGCCGTAACCTCCTCGCTAATCTGTCAGATCTGACGACTGGTGGGATTTCCACGAGTTGCCTCCACAACATCTTAACCGTCGCTTCTTCCTTCAGTGGATTTGAAGGCCTACTCCTCTTGAGCTTTTCCACGACTTCAGTCTTCTTGAAAACCCTCTTGCACGCACTCCTTGTGGAAACCCTTCAACTTCAACTGAGTATTGAAGTCTCTCGACCCTGTGCACTCCTGCAGCAGCAGTCTTTCAGCTCCTTGCTCAGGTTCGCAACCCTGAACTTCCTTCAGCCTGCGCACTCTTTGCACGGCTTCTGTGCCTAGCTGCACCTTCAAGACGAATGAGAACAAAAGCTAACTCTAGTTGAACCCTTCTGTCAATGCACTCCTTGCGGACACTTCAACTGCACTCCTTGCAGGAAGTCTCTGGCTCAAATAGAGAAACAATTGAAACTCATTCTCTCACCCTCTCAGACTTCAATTCATACCGGCATCACATACACAGCATATGAAAGCAAATTCATAACCAGAAGTAAACATTCATGAGCATGACATCAATATACAGAGAAACAACACAAACCATGAACTTGAATCAAAGCTTTCTTCTATTAATTAAAATGCCTATACATGGAGTGTTCTTCGTACAATTCTCTGCATGCTCTTCTTCTTCTTTTCTTCTATGCTCAGGCTTATGTTACAATAATACAATGAGGGTGTCTATATCCATTTTCTCTCTTGGAATCTAAAGCTATCAAATCTAAAACTAAATTCCTATCTACCAGAATTAACTACATTAAATTATGACTATCTACCTAAGGATGAGAGATATCTGCTCAAGGTCCATTACAATATACAAAGGCGCCTCCTCTTAAAAGATTCATTTAAGATCTGCGTAACAGTTCCAAAGCATTTTCAAAATTTGTGTTGGCTTGTCCAGCTGTCTCCCGCTTTCCGCACTACTCGCTTGATGAGTCAGTGATGCTCCTACATCAACCTTTAGTAGACACCTGGGCCCCAAATCCCCAAAAAACATCGTTTAGGGCCTCAAAATGACCCCGAAAGTTTGGAACTCAAAAAACTGACGAACAACTGCCAAGGTGAAAAATTGTTTTTCGAGTCAGTGGAATAGGTGCGTGGCCACCGACATCAACCTAGATAAACAATGTTGATCTAAAGGTCCCTGACATGGACGATGACTTCTTGGTATGCACTGACGCATCCAAGGAAGGCTTAGGTGAAGTCTTGATGCAAGATGGCCGAGTGATCGCTTACATCTCAAGAAAGTTGAGAAGGCATGAGGAGAAGTAGGCTACACATGATTTGGAGTTTTTATCCATCGTATATGCCTTGAGATTTTGGAGACACTACCTGATCAGATGGAAATTCGAACTAAAAATGGACCATTGTGGTTTACAACACATCTTTACACACAACGACTTGAACGCAAGACAAAGAAGTTGGTCAAATCTTCTTAGCGAGTATGATTTCGACATTACTTACATAAAAGGAACATTGAATAGAGTGGTTGATGCATTGAGTCAAAGACCACTCATATTTTTGGTAATGCTTCTTCAAACAAATCTATGTGAAAATATTCTAACGTTATAATGCGATGATGACTGGTATAAACAGGTTAAGGATTTTATCGAAAAAAACACAATGATGGTACCAAAATTTGAAGGATTTACTACAGATGACAACGGATTATTGAGATTTAACAATTGGATTTACGTACCACCCAACGATGATTTGAGGAGTTTGATCCTAAATGAGGCTCATAGAGCAGTGCATATGGCTCATACAGGAGTCATGAAGATGAGGGAAGACCTTAAACCCTTATTCTTCTAGAAAGGAATGAAGGCGGACATAGTCAACTACATGGAAATATGTCTAGATTGTCAGCAGGTGAAGGATGAACATAGAAATCCGACAGGATTACTACAGCTACACGCTATTTTAGAATCGAAATCGGAGGTCATTTCAATGGATTTCATTGTTAGATTACCCATGACAGTAAGGAGACACGACTCAATTTTTGAGGTAGTTGAAACTATGATGAAGAGTGCTCATTTTATCCCTATGCGTACGACATATCAAGCACCTGACATAGATAGAGTTTTCATCAGCGAGATTGTGAAGTTGCAGGTCGTGCCTAAGAGGATCATATCCGATAGAGGATCGATGTTTATGGATCGATTTTGGACTAGTTTCCAAGAGGCCTTGGGAACTCAACTTAACTTTAGTACCACATATCATCCAGAGAATGACACGTAGATCGAACGAATGAATAGAATATTGGAGGACATGTTGCGTATGTAAGTTATGGACCAACATAAGAATTGGGAAGAATTCTTTCCACTGGTAGAATTTTCATATAACAACAGTTATCAAAGAACCATTAAGATGGTGCCATTCGAGTTTCTTTATGGGAGACCATGTCATACGCCTTTGAGTTGGGATTGGCTTGTGAATAGGGTCTTGGTGGGAACCACGGTGATTCAATAAATGGAAGATCAAATGCAAATAATAAGACAAAGGCAAGGAAGTGCAGGATCAACAAAAGAGTTATGATGATGCACATCATGTCGACCATAGTTATGAAGTTGGCGATCGAGTCTTCTTGCGGGTAAAACCAAACAAGAGTTTGATCAAGTTTGGAAAGGGTGATAAACTTTCTCCAAGGTTCATGGGACCCTTTGAGGTTGTGGAAAGGAAGGGGCTTGTGGCCTATCGACTAGCCTTGCCTGATTCTTTGAGGCATATGCACGATGTTTTTCACGTATCTGTTTTGAGACATTATGTTATTGATCCTATATATGTGATTGACATGAGTTCCTTGTAGGTATCAGACGAGGGTGCACTCATGGAGAAGTCAATCCACATTCTGGACAATCACATTTGAAAGCTACAACATTGAACAATAGATCAGGTCAAGGTCCAGTGGGACAACTATAGTCCACACTCGACGATCTAGGAGGATGCATATGAAATGCGTCAACAGTTTCCATTTTTGTTTGACAACTAGACATATAGATTTTGTGATATATTTTATTTCGGCACTTATATACTGTGAAACTCCAGGACAAAGTTTAAAACAAGAGGGGGTGTATGTAACATCCTACTCTTGCGTACACCTGATTGGACTTATTCTTTGAGGACACTTGTGTGCAAATGATCTGGTTCACTATATGATTGACTGATTCGATTATGGAGCATGATTATGTTTTGGATTTGATGATATGTTATTTTATGATATTTATATCGACATGTGCTTTTGACTAGGTTCTCTTGAGTGTGTAGGACTCTAGACCAAATAAGAATGTTGATGGAATCAAAGGGCCTCTTTGGACTTCGGATCGAATCAGGGGGTGGATTGTTATGGTTTGAGTGTTTTGATATTGAATATGTGACATATGCCTACTAGGTTATGATGTTTATTTTTATCACTGACATGTTTGTTGATGGATGCAGGCTGACGATAGCTTTCCAACCAGACTCACATTTGGAGTAAACAGGTTATGCACGACAACTAGAGACATTGAGGGAGAGGTGTGGCAGCAACCCTGCCATAGCCTACTAGCACTCCTATCATGGCTTGAACTGTATGTTAATGATTACATATTTTGAGAGATCCACGATGGCGTGAGGGAAGAAAGTGACAGTCGCTCATGATGATTCCAAGGGGCGCACAATAAGGCAGGGTCCTTATTCCTTAGAGGCCATTAGTCTCCCACAAGGTCACTTGATGGAGTATTGAATCCAGGGGTTTGACATCTACCAAAATTAGTCAAAAGGTGAGTGGCACCCTTGGAGCACGTAGTGCGTATTGAAGGGCATGTCACACAAATAAAACATGAATGCAAGTGAGTGGCACCCTTGGAACATGTAGTGCATCTTGAAAGTCACATCGTGATTTTAACTCTGGTATGTTAATAAACCTAGTACCTAGAAAAATATGCCTCCTTAGTGTAAAGTCTGGTTAATTTTCAGGACTCAAAATAAATAAAAGTTTTCTAAAATCTTCTACTGAATTTAGTTTATAACTTCTTTCATGTTTTTTCTTATATCAGAAATAAATAACAACAGCATATTGATGATAACAACATAATGAGAACAACGACAATAGCATAATAACAACAACATAGCAACATATTAATGATAACAACATAATAATATCAACAATATAATGAAAACAACATTTTAATACATACCTCCACCTTCAGGTTGGTTATCTAGTCCCTTTTTCTGTATGATCATGTTCTTGTTCTTACCCGGACTAAATATTAACCTCCCAGCCAACTAGGAACAACCTATCTCTCTCCCTAGCCCCAGGATTCCTTGCGGTTTCCTGGCCCCCGAGCCCAAAATTCCCAGCAACACCAATTCCCTGTAAGAGATTCCCAAAAAACATTCTTCCAATTTCCTCCTCCTCCTCCTTAAGAAATTCTCAAACCAAAATAAAAATGATATCCTCTTCCAAGTGCTCCCCTCCTCTCTCAAGTCCCCCTTGTTAATCCCCCAACAACCTTATCCTCCCATTAATTCCCAAACAACCTTATCCCCCCATTAATTACTTCACCCACTTTTAATAACAAAATAATAAAACACTCATTTACTATATTAATTAAATTTAAATAAAAAAAATTAGGATAATAATTAATCAATTTGGGTTGTTACATACACCCTCCCTTCAAGAAACTTCGTCCCGAAGTTAGAGTAATTTAGAACACAAGGGTAATGACACATGATTCATACATCCACATCAAATAAGCAACATCATCAATTTAAAACACTTACACATACTAATGTACATGTGCAAGGAATAAATGTGTAGCTAGCACACAGAGGACTCGTACATGCACTAATGAAAATAATTATCACACCTAAAGTAATTCTTGTATGCGTTCAATCCAATCAACAAGACCAGTCATTTCATAAAAGATAGTAAACTATTTAAATGTTCATGAAATTCCTCATTTACAATAATTTAGCACAAGCTACATTCACTTAGATAATTTTAGTTTAGTTAAGTAAATATATATATATATATATAGATTATCAAAAATAAAGAGGAAATCCATAAATTCTTCTATAAGGAGAAATACCCACACACTCTCAACTACGTCTATTCATCCTTCCTCCCTAACTTACTTCCATCTTCCATCCCTATCCTTCCTTTGTTGGACTATCCTGGAGCATCAACTATATTGACCTAACTCCAAATAGAACTCGTAAGAGGAACTTTCAACTCTCTTGACCAAGCTTTCCCAATAGGCAATTGACAGTCATCATCACATGTCTAGGGGAGTGTGAGCTAACACTGTCATCCCATCACTCCCGGTTTCAGAGGATACACGGTGGGAAATGCCTCCACCCCTCTTAATAGGACTAGGGTCCACACCCTACCATGGAATATACAGTGGCACTGTGTTGCTGGGGATTTTTTCATTGTATATTCAGTTTTAGGCAGTCTCACCACCTGAAAAAAATAAAAACAAAAACCCGCACTAGTCCATATATCATAGTAATGCATTTGAACCAACATAATTTCACATATAAATATTCATACCATATGGTTTATCGATCGATGTTCACGACATCAACTTTTATTATCATTATTCTTTGGCTATTTCATAGCCCATTGACATACAAATTAGTCTATAAAACAAACTCATACATATCTATGCATTATCATCATGTAAATGCATTCAACCATAATCTCAATTCAGTATCCGCGTACCAACAACTTTAAATTTCAAAATTTTCAAGTTAGAAATAGATCACAGAATATCCCCATAATTCAATAACGTTAAACATTCATAGAATTGACATTCACATAATAGATTGCATAATATTCATCATCATTCAAATAACGTTAAACATTCATAGAATTTTCATTCACATAGGTTCATACGTCTTAAAAGTTCAAGTGTATCATTAATAGTTTCACAGTGAATAGAAAATAAAAATGATTAGGCCTTAAGTAATTCTAGTTGTCTAAGTCAAAAGGTGGCATTACATACACCCACCCTTCAAGACAAAACTTCTTCCCGAAGTTATGGTCATTCTCAATATAAGGAAAAATTCATGCCACAACTTGTGTGTGTCTTCTAGGATAGCAAACCCTATTCTATATTGGTCCCATTGTACCTTCACCGATTAAAACATGTTGAGGCTATTAATATATTAATTACAACTAACCCTATTTAGTAAACACCTTACCATGTCTCAACTCTATTTTATTGTCACTTTTAATTTAATTAATGATAAGACACACTCTCTCTATAGATTTATTCTTTTTAAGTTCCATATATGACCCCCATATATAAAGTATAGTCTATTTGTTTGTTCACTAGCTAGAACGTTAGCTCATCATCAGTTCTCTAGTTAAGTGAATCTTCTATTGAGTTCGATATAAACTTCCTTAAGTCATACATACAATCCCACCTAGGGTATCTTGATAATGATAAACAATTGTTTTTTACTTTGATCAATACCATATGTAAAGCCTGGTTAATTTTCAGGGCTCAAAATAAATAAAAGTTTTCTAAAATCTTCTACTGAATTTAGTTTATAACTTCTTTGATTTTTTTCCTTATATCATAAATAAATAACACCAGCATATTGATGATAACAACATAATGAGAACAACAACAATATCATAATAACGACAACATAGAATCATATTAATGATAACAGCATAATAATATCAACAGTATAATGAAAATGACATTATAATACATACCTCCACCTTCAGGTTGGTTATCTAGTCCCTTTTTATGTATGATCATGTTCTTGTTCTTACCCAGACTAAATATTAACCTCCCATCCAACTAGGAACAACCTATCCAGCTCCCTAGCCCCAGGATTCCTTGCGGTTTCTTGGCCCCCAAGCCCAAAATTCCCAGCAACACCAGTGCCCTGTGAGAGCTTTCCAAAAACAATTCTTCCAATCTACTCCTCCTCCTCCTTCATAATTCTCAAACCAAAATAAAAATGATATCCTCTTCCAAGTGCTCCCCTCATCTCTTATCCTCCTCTCTCAAGTCCCCCTCATTAATCCCCCAACAACCTTATCCTCCCATTAATTCCCAAACAACCTTATCCCCCCATTAATTACTTCACCCACTTTTAATAATAAAATAATACAACACTCATTTACTATATTAATTAAATTCAAATTAAAAAAATTAGGATAAAAATTAATCAATTTGGGTTGTTACACTTAGGACCTGGTCAGCCTTAAAATGAATGATGGTATGAGTAAAGTTTAATAACTAATTTTCCCTTAAAAACTATCTCCAAGCCTAGTGAATTTAAAACCTATGTCTAAGTAGAACTTGTGAAAAAAAAAAAAACCTAACTGGACATTTAACAAGGAGGGGGTAAAAAAAATTCAAACATTAATAATTAAAGTAATTTTTTCATAAAGGATTAAATTATTAAAAAGGTAAATTGTTGTTTATGTCTAAACTTGTTAATTCTGAACTTAGATAAAAAGGGTGTAACATCATCGACCCTCCAAAGACCAGGTAATGCTACCAACACAACCTTAACTTAGCCTTTAAATCTCTGATACCATATTTTAACGTCCTCGACCATCAACCCCACTGTCGGGCAATGCTACTATGAGAAACATACACTTATATATAATATGCATTAAATCAAATTAACACATTTAACATGGACTTACTGTTGCCATTCAGACTTACATAGAATTAACAACAATTCAAACTTGCAACAGAATACATGATAAAGTTTCCAAAACACAGACATGCATCACATATAAATTAAGTACATAATTAATACTTATCTTTTAAACTAGCGTAACACCACCAACTGCGTGAATACCTTCCATGAAACTCCCAGCCATAGACCGCGCTGCTCATCACTCTCAGCATTAGGTCACCCACGAGCTAGGACTAAGCTCCACTAGGCAAGGGAATCCTAGGCTAGGCAAGGTCAATAGAAGACACACAGTTTATGAGGAAGGATTCTCTCCCAGGACCCACTTATGGCCACTGATCACAGACTCTCAATCCCCACATGTATGTCCCACCCCAGGAGTATACACCTTCACTATCACCAAGACAGTCCTTCGACTGCTAAACCTACCTTTCCTTGGGCTTCAACAACAAGCCGGACCGGAATTCTCTGAGCTCTGTGGCAACTACAAGACCCCTTCCAGGAGTTCTCACTTCCTCCGTGCACTCTCTCACCTGGAGAGAGTCTCCCACAGGCCTGGAAACCTGCTTCTTCAACCACAACTACCTCTCTCACTTGGAGAGAGTATTGCACACATGCCTGACAACCTGCTTCTTCAGCTCCATTCCAGCACAAGGAGAACAATAGTAAGACTCAACAAGGAATGAATGACAGTATCCATACTCACTCAGCAAAGGGACTGTGTGGCTACAACAACCCACAGTTATAACACACATGGCATAGACAATTATAGTATGTTTAGGTTTCACAGATGACAGCAACCCAGACAGTTAATCACGAACTTTGATTTGCAGTGTGGATAAAATCGGGTTCACAGGACACACAGGTCAACTTTTTTCCATTCCCTCTAGTTTCTCATATGTGCCAAGTTATGTCGAGGGAAGATGCATAGGCAAATGGTTTAGACGCCCCCTATCCCAATGAACTTAGGTGGAGGGTGACAGAATGGGAAGCGAACCCCCAACATGACTGACTTCTGCAGCTTTAACTGCATGTGCCTAGGTTGACACTTGTCTTCCTGGAGTTGCATGCACTATATTTTCATTTGTTCCCCTTTCACAGGAACTTAGGACAACAATTGGTCAATTGACCACCTTAGCCTTTAGGAAATAATAATAAATTATTATCCCCTTTAGAGGTAAGCCCCCTAGCTTAGCCCCTAGGCCCACACACTTAGCCTCCTCCCTTACCCAAACTTGTGGAAGCTTAGTCCCCCATCACTCTTTCTTCGTGGTCGATATGCACTCAACGATGTTTATATTTTATTAATCATCTGGGCATAATTACATATACAAAAATCAGGCTCCTGACCTTTAACACCTAGGCTCTCTGGCCTAAATAACACATAATCCCATCAGCTTATCAACACTCGGCTCACCAACCTACAAAACATGTTTACAATTCATATTTACAACTGGGTTTCTACCAGGGGAAATTACAATCCCCTCCCCTTATTTTTGCATTTTCCTTAGTGCAACTCTTTACACAACATCAACAATATTTCCAAAATCTCCAAAAAGATGCAGGTATTCTGCCTGCATAGCATCCTCGTGCTCCCATGCCATGTCCTCAGGATCGTACCGAGTCCACTGGACCTTTAAAATCCATATGGCTCGATTCCAGAGTTGTTTTCTCTTCCGATCCAATATGCGCACCAGATGCACTTGCAAGACACCTTCTTGCTCCACCTGAATCACATTCCAATCAATTACATGATTAGCATCAGGTATATATATTTCTTAAGCAATGAAATATGAAACACATTATGTACAGTCATGGATGCAAGTAATGCAAGCATATATGCA
>ML788074.1:342324-365286 GCA_009831015.1 Picea engelmannii
TTATACACATGCCCCCTTTTTCCTTTAGGGGCAGGTCCTGACAGACCCGCGAGTTATTCTTGCGCGCTTCTAAAACTCCAGGTTTTAGGCGCTAGCCCCTTTTTCATTAGCCCTTTACTTCTTAAGACCATGGGATATGACCTCATGGAAATATGTGATTGTGGGTGTGGGCAAGAGTGGTTTTATGCCAACCCACTTTTCACCCCACAATTCACCTCCAGCTGCCACATATGCCTTCGGTGATACTGTGGTATAAATTGTGGACCCCTCTCAGATTGTTAATATCCGAGCAAGTTTTGGCCCCACAATCCAGCTCGTTCGTCGATATCTCACTTTCGACGATGATACATGATCAATGATTGTTATCTATCCTCCTTTCCTGTCTTTCACGCTCCTTCTCAAAGCTCCATGATATGTCGACACGTAGCTCCCTTCCAAACCAACGGCTACGATTGATTTCGTCTTTCCATTCTTCGGGCGTTTCAAATCTCAACTCTCTCCCTCCTCGGTAGCTATCTTCCGAAGTGGAAGATAGGCTAAAACATATCACTATAGATGTGTGGCTACGATTTCCTCCACGAATCTGACCTTTGGGAGTTTCAGTTCTCAACCTCTCGTTTATTCCGAAGAGATTTATCTGAAATGGCAGATCGTTTGTCATGTGTCCTTCTAAACCGATGGCTATGCTCCTTCTTCATGAATTTACTCTTTTCAACTAGATCAATGGTCCTTCATATCTCTCCTCGATCAACAATTGAGATCTCCTTCAGGACTTTGGCGCTTTCACCCTCTGCTTTCCTATGGAGTGCTCCGTAGCCGGAGTTCCAAATTTGGTGCCACGAATCCACTTTCAGATCAATGGTTGTCCAACAGAGTGAGTCTCCATATTCCACGTGTCTCCTCGCAGATCAATGATCCACGTTCCTTTATTCGGATCAACGTGCCTTAGACGTTTCGAGCTTCATAACTTAAAAACATTCTGAAACACAACTTCACAAAACCCCAAAGTATGATTCTTCGAATTTCGCGATCTAGTTATACATGTCCAGCCCAGATCAATGGCTCCCAACTTCTTTAGCTATTCGGGCTTCAACTATTTCAAAATTTCATCCTTCACATTCTCCAGGAGTGTTTTCACCCTAAGTTCACCATCTTTTGACACGTACCCTCCTACACAATCAACGATCATAAGTGGCTTCGACACTTCGGGCTTCGGCGATTTCGTATCTTCCCCAACCACAAATTTCCAAAGTGTTTCGCTCCAGAGTTATGGATCTTTCACCACCTGTCAGACTTGATGATGAATGGTCCCAAATCACTTCAAGACTTTGAAAAGTCCACTCTCCTGCACACACAAGGGTCAAGTCTCGTGTTCTTACCTCCAAATCCAACAATTGTTGATCCTTCACGCTCAGACCCAACGGATGGGATCTGTTCCTCTCCTTTGCGCTTCCTTTTTTCTTCTGGATGTTGATCTAATGGTCCAAGCTCCTCCTTAGAGGTGACCTTGGGAGGTGACCTCATGAAAACATGCGATTGCGGGCATACAAAAAGGTGGTTTGAGACCAAACTACATTTCATCTCGCAATTCACCTTGAGCCTACACGCGTCCTTTATCCAAAACCGTGGTTTGGATTGCGACTCGTCCTCGACTTCGTAAAGCTCAAGCACCTTATATGCCTGCAATGTGAGGTGACCATCGATATCATGATCTTGACGATGCTTCTAAATGGACGACCGAGATATACCTCCAACAGTTTAGATATCTTCTGACTTAGAAGATTTTCTAAGTATTCAAAGGATTCGACTTTTTCTCCTCTTTCAAGTATGTCTATTGGGTCTTGTCTTCTCTCACATAACCGTTATCTCTTCTAAGATTTAGGACTTAAAATGAGTTTGTCTCCCACACACTCCTTGCATTATATCTTCTAATATTTTCTAGTTACTCAGTCTCCTAAGTGTCTTGACCCTTCTGTTTCCTTTCAAAGAAAAACTTTGTTCCCTCCTAGCAACCTTCTACTCAAAGCACACCTTGCTGAGTGTTTTCTACAGAGTGCTCAATAGCTCTATGAGTATCTTCCTCTAATACTCTTGTCCCCAAACTCGACAAAAAGTTCTCTCTGTTCACACTTGCACTCGCTCGATGCCCGCCTAGCAGATCCCTACAGAGTTCTCAGTGACTCTATCTCTCTCTGAACTCAATACAGAGTTCATCCTGTGCACTCCTTGCACTCACAACTCACATGAGAGAAACAATTGAAACTTATTTGTTACCTCGCCTATTCACACATTACTCTATGGTCCAACACCACTTCTGTCGTGGTTTTACGATACCGCTACTCCTCTTGAGCTTCTTAACATGGCGAAGATAACATCTTGACACTCAGGAATGTTTCTGAGGTCCAAAATTGGTTCCTCTTAACACAATTTCCACTTGAAACCTTGGGTCCAATGACCACTTACCCAGCCCATCTAGGCTCAGCGTTGAAACCATGGGTTAGAATGTGAGTTTTTTCCATTTTGACAACAACTCCTTCCAAAAATCTTGCTTCAACTTCCACTAACATGGCCCATCCAGGCACAGTGTTGTAACCATGCTATGATACAATTTTGTGACATCCTCAGCCCTCCAAAGACCAGGTAATTCTACCAACACAACCTTAACTTAGCCTTTAAATCTTTGATACCATATTGTAACATCCCCGACCATCAACCCCATTGTCGGGAAACACTATTATGTGGAACATACACTTATATATAATATGCATTAAAGCAAATTAACACATTTAACATGGAGTTACTCCTTCCATTCAGACTTAAATAGAATTAACAACAATTCAAACTTGCAACGGAATACATGATAACAATTCCAAAACACAGGCATGCATCACATATAAATTAAGTACATAATTAATACTTATATTTTAAACTAGCGTAACACCACCAACTGTGTGCATACCTTCCATGAACCTCCTAGCCATAGACCATGATGCTCATCAGTCTCAGTAGTAGGTCACCCTCGAGATGGGACTAAGCTACACACAACAAGGGAATCCTAGGCTAGGCAAGGTCAATGAAAGACACATAGTTTATGAGGAAGGATTCTCTCCCAGGAGCCACTTATTCCCAGTGCTCATAGACTCGCATTCCCCACATGCCTATCCCACCCCAGGAGTATACACCTTCACTGTCACCAAGACATTTCTTCGGCTGCTAAACCTCCCTTGCCTTGGGCTTTAGTAATAGGCCGGACCAGAATTCTCCGAGCTCTGTGGCAACTACAGGACCCCTTCCAGGAGTTCTCACTTCCTTCGCGCACTCTCTCACATGGGGAGAGTCGCCCATAGGCTTGACAACCTGCTTCTTCAACCACAACGACCTACCTCACCTGGAGAGAGTGTTGCACATATGCCTGGCAACCTGCTTCTTCAGCTCCGTTCCAACATAAGGAGAACAATAGTAAGACTCAGCAAGGAAAAGATGACGGTAGCCAATCACACTCATCCAAGGGATGACGTGGCCACAACAACCCACAGTTATCACACACACGACATAGACAATTACGGTATGCTCAGGTTTCACAGATGACAACAACCCAGACAGTTAAGCACGAACTCATATTTGCAGTGTGGATAAACCCAGGTTCACAAGACACACAAGTTGGTTTTTTTCCCTTCCCTCTAGTTTCTCAGATGTGTCAGGTTATGCCGAGGGCAGACGCAGAGGAAAAGAGTTCAAATTCCCCCGATCCCAACAAACTCAGGTGGAGGGTGACATAATGGGAAGTGAACCCCCAACACGGCTAACTTTTGTAGCTTTAATTTCATGCGCCCAGGTCGAAACTTGTCTTCCTGGAGCTGCATGCACTACATTTGCATTCATTCCCCTGTCCCAAGAACTTAGGACATCAGTTGGTCAATTGACCACCTTAGCCTTTAGGAAATAATAATAAATTATTATCCTCTTTAGAGGTAATCCCTCTAGCTTATCCCCTAGGCCCACACACTTAGCCTCCTCCCTTACCCAACCTTATGGAATCTTAGTCCCCCATCAATATTTCTTCGTAGTTGTTCTGCACGTAGCAATGTTCATATTTTATTAATGATCTGTGCATAATTACATATAAAAAAGCAGGCTCTTGGCCTTTAACACCTAGTCTCTCCAGCCTAAATAACACATAAGACCACAAGCTTATCAACACTCGGCTCACCAGCCTACAAAACATGTTTACAATTCATATTTACAACTCGGGTTCTACCAAGGAATATTACAAAGGGGAAACTTAAAGAAAAAGGGGAATGTCTAACATAGTATGGAATCTAGTCATTGGAACCTTCTAATTGTGAACTCAACTAGGTTTTAAGAAAGGCATCAGTCATTTAAGAAATGTAAGGGAATAAAGGGACACCGAGGAGTGTTTTTAGGATGCTTTTAGGTGGGTGAGAGAAATAGGTAACTTTAATTAATTAATTAATTTATTTTCTGGTGCAACTAAGGGATCGGGTGACATGTGTATGGGGGAGGTTTATCCTAATTAAATTTTAATAAACATAAATTAATGATAATTTTGGAAACAAATCTCTAACAAAACTCTATAAAAGGAATGGCAGAGGAGGAGAGGGAATCACGTCTGGTATGCGTAAGGTTATGCTACTGGATTTTGTGCTTCACTATTTTTTCCTTGTGGGAGTTGGGATTCCTAGTTCAAATATCGAGGGGTAGCTTGACCTTACGAGGTGAGCTGGGAGCTAGCTTTATTTGGTTGTGTGCGTGGCCCCTTTGCATCTCGGGGGTGTCAGGGGGAAGAAGAGTACCCCTAGCATTGGCTGGGAGGTACCAGTGAGGTATCAACAGTTAGAAAGCAGGAGTTGGATAGAGCAAAAGCATAGGACAATGACTTTGGTTTCTTTTCCTTCGAATACGATACATAGGTGTAAAATTTCATTGTTAAATTAGTTAAAATTTTCCTGTGTTCATTGGTAAATTAGTTAAAATTTCCTGTGCTCATTGGTAAATTAGTTAAAATTTTATGTGTATGATCTTATGTCCTAATCTTGTGCATAAATGGTTGGGTTTCCTTTTCACAAAGTTATGCGGGTGTTGATGAAGTTTCCTTCTTGTTGGTTTAGTTTTATTTTTTTCTATTAGCTCTCCAATCGCAAGAGTGGCGTAGTAAGAAAGATTCTCAACAGTGTTGCAAGCTACATTATGTTAGCCTTTAGTAGACTCTGAACATCCATCCTTTCATTGTATAAAATGGTCGTTAGATTGTAATAGATGATGGATTAATTACCCTTGTTTGGTCGCTAATTTGTTTATCTCATCCTTTCCTTTGACTATTGGTTTGGTACTTTGGTTTGTCTGGTTTAAGATAAATTTATTGTTGTGGGAATGTGGTGCAAAAAAAAAGTTGTGATTGGTGATAGTCCCTTGATGTGAGTGTTTTCATTGGTTGTATTATGTCCATATGAAAGGTTCATAGGTTTAACCGGTATCCTTTAGGGGTCTGCTATCTCTAGGCGCAAGATAACTTCATACTCATCTTCCCAGTGTTTACAAGATTGTTGTTCCCGGTCCTTGTACTGTGGTTGCTCTATTCACTTATTTCTGTCGATTCCTTCATGCCTCTACCTCGCGCACATAATTTTCATAAGCGATTTGTTTTAGACAGACTTTCACTCCCATCCAATCGGTTAACTATCTCATAGTTGACCGCTCTGGATGCCATCAACATCCCCGCACAACACTTTACTTTGAGGAAGATTTTGTCTGTATTTTGTCCTTGATATCTGCCAGAATAATCACATACACCCTTGCTCGCACATGTCTTGGGAGGCATGGTCTTCGCACGGGATATGGCTTTGAAAGAAGTGGATATATTTAACAACTTTGATGTAATCAGTTCTAGTTATATTGGCGCAAGAACGTAAGACTTGGGCTATGGAGTCGATTCGAGAAAATGGCAGAGACAAATGACTCGGTGACTGGACTTGAGAGGATAAGGCTAAGTAAGCAACAATCTTTAGTGTAAAATTGTAGTGTGTGGTGGGGAGAAAACACAGGAAGTAACTCGAAGCACCGCCGCAGGCGAATTCAAAGTTAGCTTTTAGAAGAAAACGTTTTGTCTAAGTGGCGCGAACAAGGAGCGTTGCATAGAGAATCCACAGGTTCAAAAATTCGTTCCGAAATAGACAGAAAAAAGATATGAATAAAGATGACAGGAAGCACATACGCAAAGAAAGATACACAATACATGTGAATGCTACAATTAGAATCTTTTCATCAAGTTACAGGACCTTTGCATTAAATTTCGGTCAAAAACACAAATTACATACAATAGTTATCATCTACCAATTTTTCCAACCAGCCTGGCTTACATCGAAAAGATGAAATACATAAATGAGGGCGTCGCTTGGGCTACCCTACTTTCTAACTGCTAACCCTAAAACTAGGAAACTGAGTAGTATGCATTGGAGACTCTTCCCATGGTGCTTTCCAAAAATAGGAAATAATCACGTCTGTTTACACATGACTATTCACAAATTTTCCACGAGGATATGATCATCGGTCAGGTCTCGATATGAGGAAAAGATGTGTCACTGCTTCCCTTTGATCAGATGCCTGATCGGACATGTGTCTGCTATGAATTTTCTATATATGCTATAATGACTTTGATTTCTGTTACACGCTCATTTGCTGGGAAAAATGTGCATGAAAAGTGGTTATTTGATTTTCACGGCCGTTATCAAAATGGTAGAGTGCTTTAGGGAAACGTGTCCTTCAAAAACTTCCAATATTTGTCTTATGTTTGTGAATGTAGAGACGAATACCAGCTAAACTTTTTTTTTTTGCGCACTGGCGAGAGCCACGCAGGATTCCTTCTCAGCTACTTCGCATTCCCTGGAATTCTTTGTATGTCTTTCCTCTGACAGCCTTGGTGCTTCTCGCAGCTGTACAATGGTGTCTTTCGCCTTTTTGAGATTTCTTTTTAGCCATGACACGTTCCCTTCGTGACCTTGCGCTGCTAACGCTTCCATAGTCTTTGTCACTAGCTGCTTTCACGGCTCAATCCCCCAGCAGGCTCCAGCCAGATGGCACACATGAGTAGTTCTTCGGGCAAGGATATGGCATGAAACTCTTCTGAAAATCGGGCTTCCCTAGCTTCCTTGTTCTTCCTTGGCCTACCCATTCTCCAAGGTATTTGTTGTAGGGGAGACGAGGATTCCACTATCTTTCCTCCCTACACTAGTCTTTTCGCTTCAGGTTCCGCTTGGTTTGATCTGATTGTCTCTGTGGGTAAAAGAATAACTCCTTTCATGTCCTTGGGAATGCTTGTTGCAGGTGAGAATGTCTCCCAGTCATTTTGGGGCTTGGACCTGGCAATTATGCTGCTCCGTGCACCTTTCCTTATGCTTTGGGAGGTCTCCATGGCGTGACCAATATGTATTTTGCACGCAGTGTATCCGACAAATGTATAGGAAGAGAAATTTGATCAACCTGGAGTGGCAAGGGAAATTGTAAACAGAGTGCGAACCTGGTTTCATGACTGAAATGAGTGCCAAGCATATGAAATTTATAACAAGTCGGGCAGAAGGAGGAATCGTACAAGAGAACAGTGAATTCATGGCGATGGGATGTTTTGAATCGAATTGCAGATTTTCCATGGCACATCCCCGCATGTAGAATACAAGCAATAAGGTTTGCAGGGCATGCATGATACAAACGCCGCGATTTTTCATTCCCTCGGCCTTCATGATGAACTAATAATAGCTGTTGCACTTGCCAATGCAACTTCCATTAACTACTTGACTCAACCTGGGGCATGTAGAGATTGGTTTCTTAAACATGACTCAACTCTTTGGACATCCCTTCCCGTTTCCAAGGGCCAACCGACAACTTGCTAACTTTGACCCAACAATGCTACATACCTGAATTCACATGTTTGGGTGCATGGGCCCTACCCCAACTAAAACTGAATCTAAATGGAAACAAAAATGGCGGCGCTAATAGCTGGCTCCAATGGGGATGTTATCCTCCCCACAAGGTAGCAAAGAAAAATAGACCATGTGCCTGACCATTAGGATTTTTTTGACCTTTAGACACTGAGAGAAATAAATGAAAGACATAAAAAAAACTAATCCTATCGACGTAGCTTCTAAAACTTCAACATAAACTTAGGGCCTTCACTTCGGGCTTTAATTTTCTGCTGACCTACTAGCTCGATGCAAAAAAAAATAGAACGACTATTTACAATGAAAAATGACTTAAACAGATTTTATTTCATCAGATAATGCTTGAGGAACCTGTCATTTACAGGCCCCCATCCAAGGCATTATCCATTTAATCCTTCTAGGAAATAAGCATTGTTCCCCTAGTACATGTTGATTTTGAAAGGGCCTGTCCAAAGGTGCTCAAACTTTCCATGCTTCCCTTTATCTTCATTTCTCATGTCCCATCTCAACACAAGATCTCCAATCTGAAAATATTCCTGCTTAGAATGCTTGTTGAAGGATTTCTTTATCCTCTCCTGATGGAGCTATGATCGATCGTACACCTTCTCCCTCACCTACTGCGTGTGAATTAACTGATTTATTCTCCTCTGCGCAGCATTCGGCTCGACCTTCTGCTCTTGCAACAAATTTCTAACTAGTGGCACCAATGAGGTAGGGAAGATGGCGTCTGTGTCGTATACGATCTGGAAAGGCGACGTTGAGATGGACTTCTTAGTGGTGACCCGATCTACCCACAATCCATAGATAAGATTTTTCTGCCAATATTTCTTATTGTCTTGCAGAAGTCTTTTGACGATCCTGGTTAGGCTCTTATTTGAGGATTATGCTAACCCGTTTCCTTGTATATAGTACATCGTAGAATTCCCCAGGGTTATATTATAATCCTGACAAAATGTTTCCATATTCTTAGACTTGAATGCGGTTGCATTGTCTGTTATGATTTTGACGGGACATCTGAACCTCGACAAGATGTTTGTCTCCAGGAATTGGATGATGACTGCGTCGGTATCTTGCTTTGTGGGGATTGCCTCTATCCATTTCATGAAATAGTTGGTGGTCGTGAGTATCCATTTGTGTTGTGTGAAGGATGGCGGATTTATTTCTCCTATGAAATCTAGACCCCATTGCATGAAATTTTCTTCGACTTAGATCAGCTTTAGTGGCATGGGCTGCAACTTTATTCTCTCATAAAAAATATGACATTTGTGGTAGCTAGAGACCTCTTTATACACGTAAGTGAAGATTGTAGGCTAGTAGTAACCTGCCCTCAGAATTTTGTGCGCGGTGGTTTTCCAGTAGTGGTGTCCTCCGTAGTCACCTTTGTGAAATTCTTGTATGGCCCGCTTCACATCATCCTCCAGCAAACAACTCAGCAATATTCCCTAGGGTCTTTCCAGTAGATTGAATTATCCAGGATGTAGAAATTAACTGCTTTAAGCTTCAGAAATCTGGCCTTAGTATTACTTACGCCCGATGGGGCCTGGAGATTCTCCAACACATAGATGATGTCTACATACCATGGAGAATCAATGAACTCCTGAGACACCTGCGCAGTCTTTTATTCTTTAGGGCATTCTGACAAATCAACGATGAAATTCATTCCTACAACGTCATAGTCAAACTGTGACATTAACTTCACAAGGCCCTGACCCTTTATCAATTTTGTAGGCTTGATGTCAAGATCGTATTCTAGCATGGCCGTTGTTTCAGGATAAATCCGTGAGTGCGAACACAAACCGATCTCCCTAGATCCACCTGGATCTAGAACAAAACAAAACAGAATAATACACTTTCCCTAGATCTAGACTATTGAATGAACTTAAGAGGCAAGGATTATGAACATACCTTATGAACTCTTCCTTGGGTCTCTGTTGTTCCAAGCTTCGCTCCAACGCTCTTGTGTCGTTCAGATCACAATAGTACAAACCAATCGAAGTGAAGGCAAATCAATATATTCAATAGCTAATCTATACATATGATCAAGGAGTTATGTAATAAAGTGACATCATCTTTATGGGAAAGGGACATATTACTTTATTAAATTGATAGAAAGTGAAACTTACAACCTGAGCCTTGATGTTGTAGATCTCCTTTCAATGGCTCCTAGCTCTGACACACACACTTGCTCATGCATGAAGAAAATCAACCACTTTTGATGACCTTGCTGGTGTCTCTAGCTGCTGTAGCATCAGTCCTTCATACAATCTTACACTAATTCTCCAATCAATATATTGTTAGTTTGCTTCTAACCTTTTCCATGAGCAATCTCCTCAATATATAGGAGAAGATAGATTAGTTACTTGGATAGGAAATGATCCCAAGATATCAGGAAAGCCAGTACTTAGATAACCATTCGCTAGCCAACTCATCCTTCTAGAAGATTCTTTTCTAGAAAGCTCGAGAAATTTATCTTTTTCCTCTTTAAGAAGATGTTCGCACCCTGACAGTTAGGTACAGTGCGAACCCCTCGCACCCCATCTTAATGCAGCCTGCGAGAATCAGGCATTCTCGCAGGCAAATATATAGGTAGCCTGCGAACCTCCTTTAAAAGTATGATTTCTGGAAGCAGACAAATGTAACTTTTCTCAGGAAAGTGTTCTTAGTGAAGATCTTGATTTTCCATCATCATAACATCATCACGATGACCAAAATTGTGGATAACACCGCTATCCACTTCCCTCTCCTTCCATCGGAGCGAGTTGAGTCAGGATATCCTTTACTGAGTTGTTGGGCACATAAGAGATGACATGGGAGTGCAATATGTATGTCCTGAACTCTTTCAAATATTTCACTATGGCATATGCTTTTTTTTCCATGATGTCATACCTTAGTGGAGCATCGTACAATTTCCATCTGAAATAGGCTATGGGTTTTTCAAAATCCTGCTCGTCTTTCTGCAACAACACGCTGGTAATAGTGTGTTCTGAGGAAAATGAAAACAGGATGAAATCTTTCGTAAAGTTCAGGCCGGCTAGCACAAGAGCCTCAGTCAGCACCACTTTAATATCTTCAAAATACTTCTTGACCTCCGGGTTCCACTTGATCTCGTTTCCCTTCCTGAGCATGCAAGTTATGTGTTCTATGATTTCTACCAGGTTCAGGATGAATCTCCTCAAGAAGTTTACTTTTCCCAGGAAGGATTGCACTTCTTTTTTACTATGCAGGGTGTCTATCTTCAAGATTCCTTCAAATCTGTTGGGTTCTATCTTAATTCCTTGCTTGGAGATAATGTGTCCTAACAGCTTCCCTTCTTCCACCCCAAAATGTGATTTCTTTGGATTTAGCGATATGTTGAACTTTCTGCATTTATGGAATACTTTCCTTAGGTGCTCGAGGTGTTGCTTGTCATAGGAAAAGTATACCATGATGTCATCCAAATAGATTACAATGAACTTTTCCTTTTCGTCAACAAATGCTATGTCCATTTCCCTATAGAAAGTGGCACCAACATTCATCAGACTGAAATGCATCTTAGCGTACATGACCGTTCCCCATGGAGTTGTGAAAGATGTTTTTTCTCTGTCATTTGGGTGAACCATGATAGGGTTATACCCTAAAAAACCGTCCACCATGGACATCTTCTAAGACCCCACTACCTTTTGCAGGATAGAGTCCATTTTTGGAAGAGGGTAGTGGTCCTTAAGAGACACCTTGTTTAGATTATGGAATTCTACACACAATCTTATCTCGTCACTGTTCTTTCTTACGGGTACCAAATTAGCTACCCATTTAGAGAATCGCAAAGAAACAATAATCTTAGCGTTGAAAATCTTCTTTACCTCCTTTTCGATTAGAGGCTACAATAGGGGATTTATCCGTCTCAACTTATGTTTGAAAGGTTTTTAATCTTCTTTGAGAGGGATAACATGTTGTATTACATTGGTGTCGTACACCTTCAAATCATTGTAGCTCCAAGCGAAAACGTCTAGGAAGTCCTTCATGAGCTTGAAGTAGTCTTTCTTGACCTATGGACAGAGCATTTTCGATAATTTTATCATTTTTGGGTTCTCCTCAGTCCCGATATTGCAGTCTTCCATGTATTTTTTGCTTGCAGTGATCTTGGGATTTTTAGCCACGTCATTTTTTTCAAACAACTTTTACAGCGGCACTAACCCCTTTGGAATAATGTTATTTTTCAATTGTATTATGTCCCTTCCCACAATTTGGTTTTGGAAAGGTTCGTCGTTACTATGAGCATTCGTGCTCCCATCTTCGTTGCAGCAGCAATCATCATCAATGTGAGTATTAGTGAACTCGACGCTCATTTGAAGAAATCTTTCTACCTTCTTGTCATCCTCAAACACCTGCTAGTATTTTATATTGTCAGGCACTGTCGGCCTGTGCTTGACTTCAATTTCATACCTTTTGTTGGGGTATATGGGGATCTTGAAAAATGAGGCCAAGGTGGCCAAAGCATCAGTGATCTGGTTTTTCTCCCTCGAGATAGCAGATAGATCATAATCTGAAAATTCTTCAAGCAGGTCCAACGCCAAGTTCCTGTATCCTCTCAACCTAGGGTGTCTTGTTTGATATATGCCTTTAACTTGGTTTATGACCAGTTCAGAATCTCCACGCACTGCTATCCTCTTTGCACCTGATTCTTTCAACACTTTCAGGCCCAAAATCAACGCTTCATACTCGACCATGTTGTTGGTGCATTCAAACACGATCTTGTATGAGCACAACTTTGTTCCCACTTCAGGGGGGCTTACCCATACATCATCCCCAATCCCTTCTTTGCTAACTGCATCGTCAAAAATCATGTTCCACACCCCATTTTCTGCGTGGTCTTTCGGGTCGGAGCACTCTGTCGTTTCCCGTACAGTTTTCTCGTTAGTTGTCATGATGGTTGTCGACTCTTCCTCTTCGAAACTCATGTCATTATAGAATATAGAAGAACCAACCTCAGTGTTGATGGCATATATAGGATGGTTATTTGGCTGCGTCTTGCTACTTACCATGTATTTCAACAACACTTCTCTCTACATTCATCTGTCATGGACAAAAATAAGGATGGAGGCATATGAAATATCCATCTGCAAAGTGCCCTTTGACTTCGCAGCCCATGACCTTGATAGTAGCATGCCAAAATTTGGGGGTATGTCTGCGAAGACTACGTCCATAACCATGTTCTTTGAGGGGATTTGAGCCAATGACACAACTAGGTATTTGATGAGGCCCAAACACTTGAATTTCCTCGAATCAAAAGAGAAAAGATCTTTGTATGGCCTCGTTATATCCAAACCCAATTCATCCATGATCACCTTTGGCATGAGGTTGTGTGATGTGTCAGAATCCATCATGGCGTTATGTAGGGTCATTTCATGGACCTTTAGACTAATGTAGAATCGAGGGACGTCCTCGGTATCATTTGTCTCTTCAACACATAGACCAAAAAGGATAACGGGGTGATCATCTTGAATATTCAAAGTATCAGGGGTCCCTCCCATTTTCATCATTTTGATGATTTGCTCCCGATATTCTCCCTTTCTAATAAGTTCATTGAATGGGACATAGATTTTTATTTTGTCCATCTCATGTTCAAAATTGAAAGGAGGACAGACTTTCTCTACATCTTTTTCGCCTGCCTCCTGGCCTGCATCGAGATCTTTCTTGGGGACCTCCTCCTTCGACTTAACCTTCTCCTTCACATACTTGGTCGCACTATCCGACCTCAATCGGCTTGTGGAAAGGGTGTCCGTTGGAGGTTTCCTTATGGGGTTCGTTTGTTGCGGCTCGGCAGGTGCATCTTTTCTCTGGAGGTTATATTTCTTATGGAACTGCATGATATCATTCTGATAGCCTTTCCTGAACTCTTCTGTCTCCCAAGATGGAACATCATCTGTTTCGAGTATCATATCATCGTATGTCTCCAACACGAAGTCGCCATTTTTTCTCATGTATCGATCATGCTCTCTCTTTTTCAAGAACACATGGGGTTTTTTGTCATTGCAACAATGCATATGGTATTCAAATGCTTGATTGAAGTCGTCATTTGCATAGTTGTTTTGGAATGGAGGTATTGTCTACTGGTCACCTTTATCCCTATGCTCTTTATGTTCCCTCCATCTGATATGAGGGACTTGAACCCTTCTGAGGTCATGATTCCTAGGCTATGGGTCGTTCTGTTCTCGAGTAGTAGGTTTGTTTCCCCTGGACATTCTCTCCATCATCTTCTCCATGGTCTTCATAATCATGTCAAATTTGTCGTCTGAGGACCATGACGTCGATGGTTGTGCATCTCCCTGGGGTCTCTTATTGCCTCGGTTGAACCTCGGTTTTATTTTGCCCGACACCATCATGTTTACTTTGACTTAGACAGAGTTACTCATTATAGCATCTAGACTTGTTGATATTGTTTCTCTCAACAACAGGGCGAAATCACTATTAAAGGAATCTTCTTACCTCAACTGTGTAGCTCTGGGGGCGGCTTGACTTCTACAGGGATTGAGTTGTACACCTTCAAGAAATGGGCTGAGAAATCCTGCACTTTCTCTTCTAGTGATTTCTTCATGTTATTGTACTGTGTTAACAGTTGCAAAGGGTTTTTCTTGTCCCCCCATTTATTCAGGAAAGACGTCTCGAATGTGGCAAAGTCTCGAGTGCTCACAGGCGGGAGGGATTTGAACCATTTTCTTACATATCCTAAAAGGCTCTGCGCAAACAACCTAATTTTTTCATATGCATATTCCACCTCCTCTAGGTTGATGAAATCATTAAACTATTTTAGGTGCCTTTGGGCAGAAACACTTCCTTCAACGTCGTAGAGCCTAATTCTCTAGTTGTAATTCTGAGGCAAGTCATGTAGTTGGGATGATAGGATGAGGGGGGAGAATATGGCGGCCATGTCTCTGGGGGGATTCACATTTTGAGGGATATTATTTGATATCAGGGCTTGGAATTTCTTCGGGTCGAAAACAGTTTCGTCCAGGCTGGTTTACGACTTAGACCTGAAAACAGTTTGCTCGAAAAATTCGTCAAACTCAAGGTCGTCAATGCTCTGAGCATCATCTTTGGGTAAGGAAAGGCTTCTGTCCAAGTAGTATAACGGGTCTGAAGCTTGCTCTCTAGTCCTACATAGAATATTCTCGGGGTCGTACATAGGCTCTGTGGGGTTTGGGTCAGGATTTTCTCTGGTATATATTGTCTTCGGAGCCAGGGTTCCTGAATTGCACTACTTGGAGCTACTGGTATTTTTGGACTGGAGTCGCCAGGGTAAGGGTTTCAACTAGTACATATTTTTGTCCCTCTATTACCCTCAGGGGTCAAACTACAACGTTAGTCATTCTCCCAGGGAAAATCTATTGAATTTCGTCCTCGACAACGACACTAGAATGTTAGCATTCTGTAAATTTGTTCGGCTGATAAACATACGGTGAAGGTAACTTTTTCAACCATCTTTGAGACCTAAAACTGGCCTTTCGGATATGGAGAGGGCTCTCTCGAGAGGTGCGGTCTCCATGCAGGATATGGATTTGATATCAGTGGCTAGATTTAACACCTTTGATGTAATGGGTTATGGTTATATTGGCACAAGAAAGTAAGACTTTGGCTATGGAGTCGATTTGAGGAAATGACATAGAAAAATGACTTGGTTCCTAGACTTGAGAGGATAAGGCTAAGAGAGCAACAATATTCAGTGTAAAATCATAATGTGTGGTGAGGATAAAACACAGGAAGTAACCCGGAGCACCGTCACGGGAAAATTCAGAGTTAGCTTTTAGAAGAAAGTGTTTTGATTAAGTAGTGCGAACAAGGGGCACTGCGCAGCGAATCCACATGTTCAAAAATCCATTCTGAAATAGACAGAAAAAAGATATGAATAAATATGACAGGAAGGACATACACAAATAAAGAGATGCAATACATCCAACTGCTACAATTAGAATATTTTCATCAAGTTACAGGACCTTTGCATTACATTTCGGTCAAAAACTCAAATTATATACAATAGTTATCATCTACCAATTTTTCCAACCAACATGGCTTACATAGAAAAGATGAAATATATAAACAAGGGCACTGCTTGGGCTACCTTACTTTCTAACTACTATCCCTAAAACTAGGAAATTAAGTAGTATGCGTTGGAGATTCTTTGCATGGCGCTTTCCAAAAATAGGCAATAATCACGTTTGTTTACACATGGTTGTTCACAAATTTTCCACGAGGATCTAATCATCGGTCAGGTATCGATATGAGGGAAAGATGTTTTAGTTTTTCCCTTTGGTCAGATCCCTGAGCGGACAGGTGTCTGTCAGGAAATCGCTATCTGCTATAACAGATTTGATTTCTGTTGCACGCTCATTTGCTGGGAAAAATGTGTGCGACAAGTGGTTGTTTGATTTTCACGACCGTTATCAAAATGGTAGAGTGATTTAGTGAAACGTGTCCTTCAAAAACTTCCAATATTTGTCTTATGTTTGTGGATGCAGAGATGAACACAAACTAAACTTTTTTTTTTCTACGCACTGGCGAGAGTCGCGCGAGCTTCCTTCTCAGCCACTTCACATTCTCTGGAATTCTTTGTATGTCTTTCCTCAGACAACCTATGTGCTTCTATCATTTGTACAATGGTGTCTTGCACCTCTCTGAGTTGTATTTTTAGCCATGACACTTTCCCTCCATGACCTTTCGTTGTTGATGCTTCCATAGTCTTTGTCGCTAGTTGTCGCCTCAACTCCATGTTCTCCTGGTAGAGTTCAATGATAGTTAGGTTTGTCTACTTCAATTGCTGAGATGGATCTTGATCATTCTCTCCTGTGGTATCCATTTCCCTTGATTTTCTCCTACTTTAGTGGCTCGATCCCCCAGCCGGCTCCAGTCAGATGGCGGGCATGAGTGCACCGATATGGCATGTGGCACTTCTGAAAATTGGGCTTCCCCAACTTCCTTGTTCTTCCTTGGCCTGCCCCTTCTCCCAGGTATTTTCTGTAGGGGATACAGAGCTTCCACTATCTTTCCTCCCTCCGCAAGTCTTCCGCTTCAGGTTCTGCATGGTTTGATCTGATCATCTCTATGGGTAAGAGGATAACTCCTTTCACATCCTTGGGAATGCATGTTGCAGGTGAGAACGACTCCCAGTCATTTTGGGGCTTGGACCTGGAAATTTTGTTGCTCCGCACACCTTTCCTGATGATTTGGGAGGTCGCCATGGTGTGACTAGTATGTATTCTGCATGCGATGTATTTGAAAAATGTACGGGGAGGGAAATTTGATCAACCTGGTCTGGCAAGGGAAATTGCAAACAAAGTGCGGACCTAGTTTCATGACTGAAATGAGTGTCGAGCATCTGAAATTTATAACAAGTCAGGAAGAAGGAGGAATCATGTCAGAGAACAGTGAATTCATGGTGACAGGATGTTTTGAATCGAATTGCAGATTTTCCATGGCACATCCCCACGTGTAGAATACATGTGATAATGTTTGCAGGGCATGCATGATATGAACGCTGTGATTTTTCATTCCCTCAGCCTTTAGGATGAACTGATAATATATTCTGCACTTGCCGATGTGCCTTCCATTAACTAATTGACTTGACCTGGGGCATGTAGAGACTGGTTTCTAATTAGGACTCAACTCTTTGGAAAAGACATACCCATACCACTTACACAAGTTTTGACTATGACATCCCTTCCGGTTTCCAAGGGCCAACTGACCACTTGCTGACTTCAACCCCACGGTGCTACGTACCTGACTTCACATGTTTGGGTGCATGGGACATACCCCGAATAAAACTGACTCTAAATGGAAAGAAAAATGGTGGCGCTAACAGGAAGCATGGTTTATTTTTAAAAGTAGGGAAGTATTGTTATGAGTTTATATTAGTTGAGGTATGACACAATGTGCTAGAATAGTCTTATGATGGTAAAATAGTAATGAGATACATCGAGATGGTTGAAAATTTTAACGTTGTCTTGAATGTAGTTAAATTGTGCCCCGTTTAGCTAGATTGAACACAATGCTCTCATTATGGTTTCATATAATGTATGACAATGCAAGTCGGATTTCGGACAATGTTGGATTTTATGTTTGGTCGAAGGTTTAGAATTTATTTATGTTTGCGCATGGGTTCCTATTGCGCTTGTCACACTGTGGTGACATGATTCCTTAATATTGGATCATTATGTGCATTGATCAAGAAGAGCATATGATAACCTGGCTTAGGGTCTTTCCCCTCCTGATGTGGATGATGTTGTTTATTATAATTTAGGTTTTGTACATTGTATTGTAACATTTAATGTGATTGTCTCTCGCTCGCAGGGAAGGTTCTAGTTACTTGTGTCATTTGATGTTGTTTTATTTGGTTGATTTGATGTTTCCTTTTAGCTTAGGAGGTGTGGTCTTGCTTGTGTCGGGCGGGATGTAGACACCTTCTTGTTCTTCAGAATAGTCTCCAGCCTTGAGACCTTAAATGGTCAAAATCGATGGGAACCTGGGCTTGAGCGTTGCTTATGTGTCCTAGAGGTCCTAACCTTTGCAGGGTAGGACGGGCGAGTAGTCATTTTTATTCTTCATCTGATTGAATGGCGTATGTTTCTTCAAGTTGATTGATGTGCTAGTATTCTAAGTCGTTATGTTGGTATGTGACGTGTAGTGCGTGCATTTTGTTCTTTGTCGAGATGCGATGATTGATTGTATTATTGGCATTACTTGTACTTGTACTTGTTTTGCATCGCTTGTTGTTATAACCATGGGGTTCGTTACATTATTTCTTCTCTATAACACTCATTGCATCAAGTGATAGTGTTACAGATATAAATAAAAAAGATCATCTTGTTTCCAAATCTTGTTTTCCTTTAACAGATAAGCATAAAATTATAGGACAAGCACATATTAAGAAGGAATAATCCATGGTGCAGAGTCATGCAACCATTGTTGAAATGAGCAATGTACATAGAACAATTCTATGAAGTGTAATGGTTTTTATTTGTTTGTGTTGTTCTTTTCAAATGAAACTAATCCAAACTCTATTTTTGTTTTGCAATCCAGTGTGTTTTTTCTCAATTCAATAGTTAACTATTTTAAATTTGTATGTGTATTACTTTGTTAATGAACTATCAGTCAATCTGTGCAAGTCCAAGAATTTTTCTTCAATACATTGTCCATTCACATCTGACAGAAGGATACCTAGTATGTGTCATTCCCACATAATCTCGGATGACAATTTCTTTTGTCCACCACAAAACATTCAATATGCATATGCCTTGGAGTTTGGACATAAAATATTGACAAACCCTAAATTTCCAACCCACCGCCCATAGGATATCCACATATGCAATATGCACTTTGGATTATATGCACTACAATGCAATATGGATATATATTGTTTCATATGCATATAATTTACCAAAAAAAAGGTTGTTCCTTTTGTAATTGTTACAGACATACCTCCTCTTGGGACATTGTTCTTGAGTTTCTTCTCCTACAATTTCTCTATTTAATTTTGATGTGAAAGCAATGCAACAAATGCAATGAACCGTAAAATAAACCCTTATGTCAAAATCACATGAAATATACAATATTAACGAACGACAAAAGAGAAGCAAATAAATAATACACGGATAAAATTAAAAACGCACCTCTCTAATTCTCGTTCCATGTTTATTTATTTTCCCTATTTTATTTTTAAACTTTGGTGATTGTTTTGATGTATTGCACATCGAAAAAGTCAAATAGAAATGTAGATCAATGGAAGTGAGATGCAAAGACAATGCAAATTGTCGATATTTTATTTTCTCTGCAACCAGAATATATCTTATATCAGTTGCTTGCAATGTCCAACACAATTTCTTGATCCAACACAGAAACAAGAACTTTTTAAATATGTAATAAGAATATGAAAAAATGTTTTCGTTCAGTTTATGTCATTCAGATGATGCTTTAGCTATGTCTATAGCATCGCACAACCCGGGGAAAACAATTCCAATATCAAAACAACATATTTTTTTTTTTTATGATTCTCTTTGATTCCTTTTTTATCTATGTAGTTTTTGAAATAGATTTTGACCAATTCAATCCACCCCTAAAAATGAAAAAATAATGAGGCACTAAATTATTTTTTTCATATATGATGCACATCAAGAATATTTCATCCAACCATTTGATTCATCAATACAATTAATAAAAGAGGACTGGTTTGCTTAAACATTACACCAATGCTAATGTAAATTTGAATGAAACCAAGTAACTACATTGTGCATATCGCACACACTATCAAACAAAAAGATGTGAATTTGATAAATTTTATTTTCCACTTATATCAACTAGCTTTAGAATAGGGGAAATGATAAAAAAAAAACCATTGAACAATTGACATATAACTGGAATATTTTCTTCGCATCGCTTCTAGATCCATGCCATTTCCTCGTAAATTAGAGCAAACCAATGTGCCATAAATCAATGAGATATCCTGAATATTACGACACTTGTAACAATACCTCACATGCAACTATTGCAAGTGAAACTGTGACAATGAAGAGAGAGAAAATATATCAGTTTTTCATACGAGATTTGAATATAGACCAAGTGATAAATAGATAAAGTACCAACTCTATGTAACATACACATGTGTAAAAGTGTTGAAGACATCACTCTTCCAATTGCACACGTGTCTATGCAATCAATTGTACCAATTCCAAAACATAAGTGGCATGAATTCTCAGGACAAGGGTCGAAAGTGTAGAACCTCACACAAGGATTGAAAATAGAGAAAGCGTTTTCTCATTCTATTTTGAATCCTCGTCCAGCCTTCATAACTATACTTGGTCTACTTAAGACAATCTATTTTTAAGCTTTTTTTGGAGAACCTGCATGGGTCATATGATCTAGGTGGATATCGGTGACCACCTACCTATTCCATTGGCTCAAAACACAATTTTCCACCTTGGCAATCCTTTTACATTGTTTCGAGTCTTGAACTCCCATGACCATTTTGAGGCTCTAAATAACATTCTTTTTATGTAGTCGGAGGCTCTGTCTTGGACCCAGTCGAAATGTGTACTCATCGTTTATACCTTTCTGATGAGGTATCGAGTGCCCCAAACATAGATCGTATGCAAAATTTATGTTGTTGGAAAGTTGATGTATCAACTACCCCCATTGAGGCCCACAAACCTTTTGGCATTTCATTTCCCAGAGTTAGGGTTTTCTCATTAATGCTTTATGTTAAAAAATCATTTTGTGTCTCATTACAAGTAAATCTTCTTGTGAATGAGTGTATCCATCACATCTCTTCTCAGAGATAAACTGCCACCATTCTAGAGAGTTCATTTCACCTGGTGGTGCGACTTCCAAAAAATCCCTTGGCACAAAACTGATGAATGTTTCTCGAAACAGTCATTGGTGGCCCAGCTCAAATTAAAAGAGTCGATCCCAAACTCAGGATCTGATTCAAAAAACAATAAAAGGAAATATATCATTTATACATAACCCAATACTACCATCATGACCCCAACAATCCAACCAGAAGAACCTGAGGAGCCTGAGGAGGGGGGCACCCCTTCCATTCATATATGTGTGAGAAGGTGAGCCCACTACATTTCATTATTGATAACAGAATCTGAAAGAACCAAACTTCGCAGAGGTCGTCAAGAAGTTATATTTGCTGACAACATCACACCCGCAACCATACAACATCGGGTGGCTTCACCAAGGACGATATCTAATGTCATCCAACAATGTTGTTTGTCCTATGACATGGATTCCTTCAAGGATGAGGCACAATGTGATGTTTCCCAATTGGAAGTATGTGATGTTCTTTTAGGATATCCATATATGTGTAAGTGTCATGTTATTTATGATTCTCAACGTCATAGTGTCATTGCTACTCTGGGGGATCATCTCTAAAAGGTACCATACATAGTTTCGACTAGTGTCATGGAAAAAAAATGTTGAAAAGTAATCTCTCATACCAGAGATTTTAGCCTCTTCACAATACAATCAAAATGTGAAAAAAAGCACACTACGACCACCACAACCTCGGCCCAAGACCTTTCTATCTAGCAAAATTAGGTTGAGAAGATTGTAGAAGATCCCAAAGACATTCTTGTTTCACCTACATGGGTGCCTCCACACTTCCCAGTCAAGAAAAGATATAACAAAGCCCTTGATAGCTCTATTGGCCACAACCCTTTTCAGGTGTTCTTGGGGTTCCAACCATTAGGCCCCATTGAGATAGCTCCTCATGTTTCATCTTCACCAACAGATTCTTTCCACACTCAAACCAAGGTAGATCATGTAGCTATATTGGTTGGATAGATCCAACCCCTCCAACAATAGGTTCAGGACATCCTTCAACAAGCTAAGCAGGACAACTTCTTCAAAAAGGCCAACGACTCACCAAAGTTCAAATTCATCAAAATATTCCTCATATTTTAGGGGAACTTGACACAATGGGGACCATTGCTTCATAATGGGAGAGGAAATATCCAGGTGGATATTGGTTTCCACCCACCTGTTCCATTGGCTCAAAACACAATTTTCCACCTTGGCAGTCTTTCTACGGTTTTTCGGGTCCTAAACTTCTGGGGTCATTTTGAGGCCTTAAACGACATTTTTTTGATGTTTCAGGGCCGAAGTGAGAATAATAGGCTCTAGCTTGGGCCTAGTCAAAATGTGTACTCCTTCACTAGGCCTTTCCGACGAGGTATCGAGTACCCTAAATGGAGATCATATGCAAAAGTTACGCCCTCGAGAAGTTGATGTATCAACTACCCTCAATGAGCCCACAAATCTTTTGGAATTTCATCTCCTAGGTTAGAGTTTTGGATGTATAGGGATTTATCATTAATTCTTTACGTTAAAAAGGTCTTTTGAGCCTCATTGTAATGATGTATTCTTGTGAATGAGTGTATTCATCACATCTCTTCTCAGAGATAAACTTCCACCATTCTAGAGAGTTCATTTCACTCTGCATTTTTACAATTTCTACAACTTTCATTCATTAATAGAA
>ML788075.1:15242-56978 GCA_009831015.1 Picea engelmannii
GCCAATGATTTGTACATGATGATGTTTGTGCTGTGTTTTAATTTACATGTAATGTACAATTTTTCTTTCCTTAACTCTTATATGTGGGAAAGATACGGATCCATGATATAGTTAGCTAACGAATCCGAAACACTATTAAGTTCTCTTGGAATGTGTCTATATTCAATGTAATCAAACATTCGTTCAAGACGATGAACTTGTAAGTGTAGACGTAGCAGGATAGGACTACAAATAGCGTAGATACGATTGAGTTGATAAACCATGAGTTGGGAGTCTAAGTACACAATGATACAAGAGATACCTAGGGAGGAGGCTTGAGTCAACAGTCTGATGACAACATGATATTCTGCCATGTTGTTGGTTGCTGGTCCTAAGCAGATCCCTCCTGAAGTCACCACTTCGTCAAACTGGTAAATAACCCATGCTGCTGAAGCAATGTTCCGGGTATGTCGGCTAGCGCCATCCGTGAACCCAAAAAAGATAGGAAAGGAAGACGTCATATGAGCATGAAAACACAAGCACAGTCATGAGTGGCGACGGTAAAGACTCGAGCACGCGAAAGAAATAGACACACCAAACTAAAATACAATAATGTACAAAGTAAAGATGCTAGGTGATCTAGGCATAGTACTTTTTAAGGTAAAACCTGTTTCGGGGCTCTCCTAAGGAAATTCCATCATGATCAACTAATTCGTAGGCACCTTTATGTAGAACACGCTTCACGATGTAAGGACCGTGCCACAGAGGTTCTAACTTTCCTGTCCCCAATTTGTCGTGAGTTTGGTCGTAAACGAGGACTAAGTCTCCTTCTGCAAAAGTCCGAGGGTGGACAGATTTGTCATATTGACTCTTAATTCATTTTTGATGTGCCTCATTGGCGAGAGAAGCATCGCGATGTGTTTCGTCCAATTTGGATAGATACAAGAATCGTTCTTCTTCAGCAGAAGTATGGGGCAGGAGTTCTACTTTCAATTTGAGTGATGGAATCTCACACTCGATTGGTAGGACGACTTCAATGCCATAGACCAATTGGAAATGGGTGAATCCAGTTGAAGTTTTCACAGAGGTGCGATAAGCCCAGAGAGCGGAAAAAAGTTGTAAATGCCATGATGTTTTGTTCGCCCCTACCATGCGTTGGATCATGTTTTTTAGGACTTTGTTGATAGCTTCAACTTGTCCGTTCGCTTGAGGGTAGTAGGGGGATGAGTTTTCATGGCGAAAACCCAATTTGACATGTAACTCGCTCATCATCTAGTTTTTGAAGTGTGCACCATGATCAGTGACAATGGCACATGGTACCCCAAAATGAGTTATGATATGGTTGAAAAGGAACAGAGCTGCAGTACGACCATCGTTCAGGAAGGTAGGCATAGCCTCAGCCCATTTGATGAAGTAGTCGTCGACGACGATGATGTAACTGTGCCCCCCGACTGAGGTAGGCTTACACTGCATGAAATAGATGCCCCGTTTGGAAAAGGGGTCGATGGTGATAATGGGGTGCAGCGCAGTAGGGTGGGTGCGTGCCTTCTTGTTAAAGAGTTGGCAGGGTGGGCATTTTTTGACGGCCTCGATGCAATCTTTGAAAATTGAGGGCCAAAAGTAGCCGGCACGTAGGATTTTTTGGGCTGTGGCCATCCCGGAGAGGTGACCGCCACATGCGCCAAGGTGACAATCGTTCAAAACGTGTTCACCTTTCTCGTGAATCAGACATCGCCAAAGGATGGTGTCAATACCACGGCGATACAAGGTGTCACCGATGATGAGATAACGACGAGATTGGTGATGAATGCGTCAACGCTTTGCGCGAGAAATGTTGGGCTGAAAACGTTGGGTTTGAAGGTAGAGGAGAATGTCTCCGTACCAAGGATCAGAGGTGCTGATGAGGAAGAGAGCTTCATTGGGGAGAGAATCTCTGGGTTCAATGTTTTCATCGGCACGAGGGAGAGCACAAATAAGCTCTGCAAACACCAGGGATTTTTTGCTTTAGCCTTCGTAAACTCAAGATCAAATTCTTGAAGAATAACGATCCATTTTGAATATTTTCCCCCAAGCACTTGACGTGTCAAGACGTGGTACATGGGGTTGGAGTCTGCGATTTCCGTGGTGGTGCGTAATAAGATGTAATGGCGGAACCTCTGGACAGTGATGATGGCTGCCAAAGCCAGTTTCTTGACATGCGAATATCTGAGTTCGGGTCCAGATAGACTCTTGCTCAGATAATAAATCACATGTTCTTCGCCATTGGGATCTTCTTGAACTAACACCATCGCAATGGGGGAAGTAGAGGCGGCCAAGTAAAGGATATAATCCTTTGTATATTTGGGGGGATGTAACAAAGGTGTGTGGGTCAAAGCGTTCTTGAGAGCATCGAATGACCGTTGGGCAGTGTCATCCCAGATGAAAGGGATGTTTTTCTGTAGTAACTGCATAAATCCTTTAGTGATCTCAACATAATTGCAGATGAAATGGCGAAGAAAGTTTGCTTTGCCTTGCAAACTTTGGAGTTGGGTTAAGTTGGTAGGTGGGGGTAAGGCTAGGATGGCCTTAATCTTTAAGGGATCCACCCTGATCCCATCTTTGGAGACAATGAAATCGAGGAGTCGACCGGATTCGACAGCGAAAATGCACTTGTGTGGGTTCAAGCGAATACGATAGAACCTGCATCGAAGAAAAAATGCCCGTAAGTGATCAATGTGATCGGATCGATTGGATGAATGGGCGGGTAAATCATCGAGGTAAGGCTCAACGATATGCTTGATGTCGTGGAAAGCGTACGACATGGCCCGCTGGAAAGTAGCACCAGCATTTTTAAGGCCAAAAGGTAGCTTTCGGTAGGTGAAAGTTCCCCATGGGAAGATAAAGGCTGTCTTATGTTGATCAGTAGGCAAGATTTCAATCTGGTTATACCCAAAAAAGCCATCCATGAAAGAGAAGATTACAGTCCCTGTGCAATTATCGATGATTTGGTCGATGAAGGGCGTAGGGTAGTTGTCCTTGGGACAAGATTTGTTGAGATCTCGATAGTCAACACAAACACGGATGGTCCCTTGTTTTTTGGCAACCGAAACAAGGTTGGAGACCCATTTGGTTAAAGGGACGGGGTAGATAAAGCCAGATTTGAGAAGTTTTCAACTTCTTCCTTTATAGCTGCGATTTTCTTGGGATGAACCGGGTGAAGTTTTTGTCGAATGGGTTTCGCGTCAGGGTAAGTTTTGATTTCGTGTACGACGATTGAAGTGTCAATCCATGGCATTTCCTCGTAGCTCCATGCGAAGACATCGCGGAATTCCTTGAACAAAGCAGTGTAAGAAACCACTTCGTCGGGTGTGCAATTAGCACCAAGGTGAATGTTTTCCACGACACCTTCTTTGATCGAGATGTTACCCATGTTCCCCTCAGAGAGAGTATCTTGTGTGAGGATGGGAGATTGCGGAGCATAGGAAACATCGGGAGGGAAGACAGAGCGTATGTCTTGGTGAATTTCTTCCAACGGCGGAAGAAAAGAGGATCGATGATGGTTATCATCCCAAGGCAGATCGTTGATGCTAAGCATTTCCATAATCGATTCGTTAGAAGGAAAAATGTGGGAAATGTAATCGACGACAGATGATAGGGAATCCAACCATGAGGGCATCGAGTAGGCATCGGGTGCCAACGAATGTGAATTGTTGGAAGAGGGAGAGGTATATTGGATAGCTACGTATGCGGCCTCGGCTGGGCTAAGTGGCATAGTGTCACTGAGCACATCGAATTCCAGGGGACTAGGTACAATCCAAGGGTTAGATGATTCCAAGGATTGATAAGGCATAGTCTAGATCATATTGACGGTGGAAATATGGTGTGCGGCAGGTGGAAGTGGTGTAGGGAAAGTACCCATGAGGCTATAATCTTTCAATAATCCAACACCAATGCTTTGATATGTAACTGGATGGTCTCCCAAAAAGGGAATGTTGTTGGTAGCAGGGATGTGAGCATCGGGTGTGCAAAAATCAAGCTGATCGATGGTAACAATTTTGCCTTGATGGGGGAATTGTACACACCGAAACATTGACGAGGTGATGACAGTCATAGCGTAGAACCAACTTCTTCCGAGTAATAGGTTGTAATCGAGGGGAGCATCGACCACCTCGACGTCAACGGTAACAGTTTTGCCGCCCAACTGAACGGCTAAGGATTGTAATAATCCGTGAGGATGAAAACTTTTTCCATCGAAAGAGCGTAACATCGTAGCGGATTTGTTAAGGGCAGGCAATTTTAAGCCTTTCCAACAAGCTAAGGACATGACACAAGTAGAGGCTCCCTCATCCAGGATAGTTCGGTGGATTTGTTGATTGTGAACAACAACATCGATTTGGAAGGCTATATGGTGGGAGAGTCGTGGTTGATGATCATCCAAATTAAACGTGAGGTTGTTTGATGACTCAGGATCAAAAGCACCGATAGCGGCTAAGAGCGTTCTACGTTGGCTGGGACAATGTTGTAGAACTTCCAAGGCGGACATAGCACACGGTGCATGGGCCAAATCTTCTACAATATTGTAATTTTGGGCAGCCTATGAATTAGGATTGAAAGTAGATTTCTGGATGGTTCTCTTAGGAGGGCGTAAGATGGAGTCAAAAGAAGGTTTCTCAATCTGGAGTGGCTCGGATGGAGGGCTAACAGACGGAGGATTGACAGAGGATGGCAACGGGTTCGGTGGAGAACCGTTAGCAATCTTCGGCTTATCAAGTTTAACTGGCATGTCATATGTCGCAGAGCAAGTGGTCAGATTAACCTTGTTAAACATGTAAATGTGGGCACTTGTCGAGGCCTCATCATGGGGTTGGTTGGAACTGCCCCCTGGCATGGGGGTTTGGGCAACCAAAGATTGTTGCTATGGAAAAGGATGAGTAAGCACAGCGGGTTGTGAATTTCCCTTGAAAAGTTTGGCCACTTCATCGCGATGTGGGCAGTCTCGAGTGTAGTGATCGTCTCCACAAATGAGACATGGGAATTTCGGTTTTCGTTGTGGTTGTTTTCCGGCAGCAGGGGTTTGCGGTTGGGTTTTGGGTTGTTCATTGTTATTGTTTTTCTTTGGTTTGTTTCTCGCTTTCTTCTTGCCTCTAGGTTGTTGTGAAGGGGTCGATTGGACCGCATTCACCTCAGAGACCTGAGTTTGAGGGGGGGTGGAAGAACAAGTTGAGGAACCTCCTCCTTAGATCAGGGATCTCCTGATGGAACCAAGAATTCGAATGAAATTGCCTTCTAAACTTGAAAGATCCTCCCCTTATTCTCCTCAATGGGTCAACTACTACCTCAGATTAGGCAGCGCTCCCTCAAAGGGGGCATCAGAGCGCTGTAGCACTCCCTAGGAAGCTTGAGGGAAGCGCCAACGCTTCAAAGGTGGATAACGCTCCTTCAGAAGGGCAGGAGAGCGTTATAACGCTCCTGAAGCCTTATAGGGGAGCACCAATGCTCCCTAGACTGATATAGGGGAGAACTCACCCTTAGAACCTTTGATTAAGAGCTCTTCTTAGGTGTCAAGAGTTCCTTGACTTCAGTTAACCAGTTCTCCTTCTCCAAACCAAGTGTATGAGATGTTTTAAGTGCCTCCTTAGTGTCGTCGTTAAGGCAATATGCTTGAACAGTGTTTGCGACACTTGTGAACAACTTGCGACACTTGCTAAAGTTGTAAGGAAGATGTGACACTTACGACAATTGAGAGGAACGTGCGACACTTATCTAGTTGAGTAATTTTGACGTGTAACACAGGGTTCAAGTGAGGAAATCAAAAGTTGAAATCCCTTTGAAGGAATTAGTGGATGGGATCTGATTGTGAGGATTTGGAATCCCCACAACCGTCCAAATAAACAGGAGTAGCAGAATCATTAACTTTGACACTTTTGGGCTTCGTCACTTCGACAGATTTGAGTTACTTATATTAAGTGAGCCTCGAAGCCCGAAGTCATGAAGTGAAACTACATCGTAGATCGATGAGTTATTACTAGTCGTTGGATCCACAAGAGTTCAACGATTCTACAAGTTAGAGTCCTGATTGTCTAAGAGCTAAGAAACCCCGAAGCTTTGAAGTCCTGGACTAAAGGTCAGTCATATATCTAGCGATCAATCGAGGACCATTATATCTCCGAGTCTTCTCTCTTTGTAGGTTTGGTAATTTGGTACTCCGGTGGAAATAGAGTCATCCTATTAAAAGTTAAGGTACTCTCGGAGTCCCAAATTTTGAAGTAAATCATGATCGTCAGTTGATGGTAAGATGTGAGCCGTAGATCTCCAAGTTATTTGAGATTCATCTCTCCAGCTAAATTAAGGTGTAACTATTAAGGATTAAGAGAAACCCAAATTTTTGAAGTCCTAGAATGAGGGACAACAATAGATCTAGTGATCGATCGGGGACCATTAGATCTCTGATCCGCTGTCCTTCATGTGAGAAACTCTCGGAATTTTGAATTCCAGAGTGGACGACAATCATTGATCTACAAAGGATTGTAAGCTATCAGATCTTCGAGCCCTTTGGTGGTTCGACAATCCGGGTGATACAATATAAGGTTGTGGAAGATGGAAAAAACCTGAAGCTCGGAGTTCTGGAGTGGATCTCCACCATAGATTCTCGCGTGAGGAGAATCTTCGTCAGTCATTTGATTAATCTCTTAAAAGTTAACAAAGGAAGGTGGAAGGGTAGGGTTAACCTACATCTTCCAGTCAACTCCGCTTATGACCGAATTCAGTCAGTTAACACTCCGGGTGAACATGAGTGTTGAAGTTGAAAAAACCTCCAGAGCATCAGAGTCCCAGAGCTTCGAATATCGCCCTTTTAGCTAGCGCTACGCTCTAACCTTCGAAATAATCTCAACTAGACTTTGATCATTCAACTTCCATATAGATAAAATACAAGTTTAGATCATATACCATTCATAATACAAATTCGGATTTCACAATGAGGATCAAGCCTTCCCAAATTAGAGAGCGGAAAACGTCCGGAATTACAACGAAATTCAAAATATAAACACTGTAATTATTATTCGCTTGGAAGAAATTGTAATTTATAAATATAAACTATGAACTAAAATTCGTTGATAGTAATTGTAAAAATTGGAATTCAGGATTTCCAGTGATTCTACAGTGGCCCTATCAGTCTAACATATAGCTACACTAATGCTACGAATCAAATTCAGAACCAATGAATGTTGCGTAATGAAGATGCCTTCAAAGTATTTCTCTTCTTCCTTTCGTTCACTTTCTAATCACAGAGACTTCACTGGTACCTCCCATCTAATGCTAGGGGTACTCTTCTTCCCCGTTATCCCCCTGAGCCGCAAAGGGGCCACACACAAGAAACCAACAAAAATATCTCCAAGACTTTCCCTCGCAAGGAAGAGCTTCCACTCTTTTTACAAGCTTGGTATCCCAACTCTCACAAGTAAAACACAATCCAATAAAAATTTGGCAGCATAACAATGCTCAAAAATCAGATCCCTTTTCCTTCTACCTTATTTGTTTTTATAGAAATTTCTTCCCTGACACATGTCCTTATACACAGATAATTAAATTTTTAGTTAATTTTTAATTTGGATTATTCACTCACACACTTGTCATATTCTCCCCAAGTTACACCAATATTTACCAATTTATTTTACTTAAAAAGGTCAAATTCCCTCACATTCCTCATTGTGTTCTTATTTTCACTCCTAGGTGTCCCTTTGTTCCCTAGATTCTCATTTAAGAAGTGTCTCCTAACTAGATCTTAGTTGGAGTTGGATTAGGAGTCTTGTTGTAGTTAGACTAGTGTAGTTTGACTGTAGATTCTATTCTAAGTACATCCAACCTCAAGTTATTATTTATTTCTATTCAAAATTTCATTTTTATTAAATTCATGCACACATGTGCATTTCATCCAATCTTTAGATTTTTACCAACTTTTTCCTAGTATTATATTTATCCCAATTTTAATATTTTAGATAGTTCCCAATTCAAACTTAGACTTAGGCCGATTCTTAGACTTAGTCTTTAAATCTTGTTAGAATTTTCAATTAATAATCTATTGTTTAATTAATTAGTTAATCCAACAAGGTCGAATTATTTCAATGTTTTCTATGCCATCTAGATTTATTGACTTCAAGTTTTAAATTACGCGACATGCCCTTCAATACCCACCACCGTTCTCCAAGGGTGCCACTCACCTTAGAATTGTTTTGGAAGTTGTCAGACCCTTGGAGTCAACACTCCACTCGATCGACCTTGTGAGAGACTAAGGGCTTCTAAAGAATAAGGACTCTACCTTATTGTGCGCTGCTTAGAAATATTCATGAGTGACTGTCTCAGTCTACCCTCACAACATCGTGGACCTTTCAAACTAGGTAATTGTTAACCTACAGTTCATACCACGGTGGGAGTTCTAGTAGGTTGTGACAAGGACAATGTCACACCTATCCCTCAAATGTCTGGTTTATGTGCATGGACCGTCTACTCCTTATGTGAGATGGATTAGCAAGCATCATCAAGCCTGCATCCATTGACAAAAACACTGTCAATAAATCCATATACATAAATCATACTATAATCAATCATACAACACATGTGCACAAAATGAAATACTTAATAAATACAATCCACTCCCTTACTCAATCTATATTCCAAGGAAATCCATCGATGCCACAATCATCCTTAACCTGTCATGTGTCCTGCACACTCAAGACGACTCATCAAAATCATATGTCAATATACATACATAAATATAATCAATACTCCATAATACCTCAACATAATCATATATAACCCATAATTTGAATGAAATCACAAAGTACCATACCCGGATCACTTGCAAGCAAGTGTTGTTAAAGAATAAGTCAATAATAGTTTGTTCAGTAGAGTGGGATGTTACATACACCCCCTCTTGTTTTAAACTTCGTCCATAATTTCAAACAGTATATATAAAAGAAAGTAATAAATGTATCTGGCATAGATCTATATGTCTAATCTATTAAACAAGTAAGGAAATTGTTGACGCATCTCAAATGTGTCCTCCGAGGTAGCCGAGTGTGGACTATAATTGTCCCACTGGACCTTGACCTGATCGACTATTCGATGTCATAGTTGTCAAATGTGATGGTACAAAATGTGGATTGGCTCCGCCATGAGAGCACCCTCGTCCAACACCTTCAAGGAACTCATGTCAATAACATGTGAATGATCACTAATATAATGTCTCAAAAAAGATACATGAAATACGTTGTGCATACGTCTCAAAGAATCAGGCAAGGTTAGTTAATAAGCCACGTGTCCTTTCTTTTCCAAAACTTTGAAGGGTCCCACAAACCTAGGAGATATTTTAGCATCCTGTCTAAACTTGATTGAACTCTTGTGCGATTTTACCCGCAAGAAGACTCTATCACCAACTCTGTAACTACAGTCAACGCGATACAAATCAACATAACTCTTTTTTCGATCCTACACTTCCTTAATCCTTTGTCTTATCGATGGCATATGTTCTTCCATTTATTGTATCATTTATGGTCCTACCAGAACCTTGTCCTCAAGTCAATCCCAACTCAACAGTGTATGACATGGTCGCTCATAAAGAAACTCAAACAGGGCCATCTTAATCATACTTTGATAGCTGTTATTGTATGCAAACTCTATTGGTGGTAAGAATGATTCCCAATGTTTATGTTGGTCCATTACATACATATGTAACATATCCTCCAAAATCTAGTTTGTTCTTTCTGTTTTCCTGTCTGTCTTTGGGTGATAAGTTGTTCTAAAGTTTAGTTGTGTTCCCAAATCCTCTTGGAAACTGGTCCAAAACCTTCATGTAAACATTGATCCTCGATTGTATATGATCCTTCTTGGTACTCCATGCAACTCACAATATCGTTGACAAATATTCTAGCTATGTCTGGCACCTGATACGTCATACGATGCATAGGAATAAAGTGTACACTCTTCATCGGAGTGTCAACTACCACAAAAATTGAATCGTGTCTCCTTGTTGTTAATGGAAATCCAATGATAAAGTCCATCGAAAGGACCTCCCATTTTGATTATGGAATAACATGTGGCTGTAAAAATCATGTTCAATGTCCATGTTCAGCCTTCACTTGATGACATTCTAGACATCTAGCCATGTAATTGATTATGTTTGCTTTCATTCCCCTCCACAAGAATAATGGCTTAAGGTCTGCCTTCATCTTTGTGACTCCTAGATGAGACATGTATATTTCTCTATGAGCTTCACGTAAGATCAAACTTCTTAATTCGTCGTTAGGTGGTACATAAAATTTTTCGTTAAATCTCAACAATCCATCGTTGTCTAGTGAATAACCTTCATACTTCGGTTCCATCAAGGTATCTTGTCCAATATTATTCTTAAATTATTTATACCAGTGATCATCGATTTGTAAAGTTACAATATTTTCTTGAAGATTCGTCTTAAGAGATAATACCGAAAATATGTGTTCTCTTCGACTCAATGCATCTGCCACTTGGTTTATAGTTCCTATAATGTAAGTAATTTCAATTTTGTATTCGCTAAGTAATTCTAACCAATTCCTTTGTCGCACGTTTAGGCTACTCTGTGTAAAAATATGCTGCAATCCACAGTGATCTGTCTTTAATTCGAATTTTTGTCCAATCAGATAATGTCTCCAAACTCTCAAGGCATATAAAATTGCTAATAATTCTATATCATGCATTGTGTAGTTCTCTTCATGCTTTCTTAATTTCCTCGAAATGTAAACGATCACTCGACCATCTTGCATCAAAACTCCGCCTAAACCTTCTTTGGATGCATCTGTGCATAACAAGAATTCCTTGTCCATGTCAGGGACTTTTAGTATCGACACTATTGTCAACAACTCCTTGAGCTTTTGAAATGCTTCTGCACATTTCTCATTCCATACGAACTTCTTGTTCTTCTTCTACAATTTCGTTATCGGGTTTGCTATCTTCGAAAATCCTTCGAAAAATCGTCGATAATATCCTTTTAAACCCATACAACTGCGTACTTATTGTACATTTTTCGGTGTGGTCCATTCCATAATAGCCTCCAATTTCATTGGATCTACAATGATACCTTCACCATATATGATATGTCCCAAGTAATGAATCTTCGATTGGTAAATAAAACATTTCGATAGTTTCTCGTACAATTCATTTTCTCGTAGACATTGTAGGACCAATCTTAAATGTTCATCATGCTCTTCTTTCGTCCAAGAATAAATCAATATGTCATCTATAAAAACTTGAATAAACTTATCCAAGTATTCACGAAACACCCCATTCATCAAACTCATGAATACCCCCGGGGCGTTCGTCAATATGAACGGTAAAACTGTAAACTCATAGTGTCCAAATATCATCTTAAAATAGGTTTTAGTGATATCTTCCTCTTTAATATGTAACTGGTGATATCCTAATCTCAAGTCAATCTTTGAAAACATCATATCTCCTTTCATCTAATCAAATAAATTGTCAATCCTTGGCAACAGATATTGGTTCTTGATCGTAGATTTGTTCAATTGACGGTAGTCAATGCAAAGCCTCCACGATCCATCGTTCTTTCAAACAAAAATCACTGGTGCACCCCACGGTGATTCTCTTGATGTATCATCCCCAAATCCAATAACTCCTTCAATTGCATTTTCAACCCCTGCAATTCAATCGTTTACATCCGGTAAGGCGTTCTCGTTATCGGTTCAGTTCCAGGTTTCAATTCTATTGTAAAATCCAACTCTCTTTCGGGTGGTAAACCTAATAATTCTTCTGGAAACACGTCTGTAAACTCTTGTACTACAGGAAGGTTTTATAGTCATTTTTCCTTGCCATTTTCATTTAGCGCTGATATTGCATATAACTTGCATCCCTTGCGCATACTCTTCTGCAATTGTAGGGAAGAAATAAAACTCAAGGACAGTCCTTGGTGTCTTCCTACAATCACTCTACTTTGTCCCAAATCATATTTCAAACTTAACCATTTTGTCTTAGAGTTAAGCATCACATCATGCGATTCCAACCAATCCATACCATTAACTATGTCATAAGATCCTAAGATCGTGACATAAAGATCCACCTTCGTTACAAAGTCTCCTAATTTAATGCTACAATATGTAACCTTTCCTCCAACCTTCGGTTTGGCACCTGATGCCATTTCTACATACCTGAACTCGCCTTTCTCGACTTCCTTTACCTTAATTCTCTTCAACACTATACCAGAGATAAAACTTTCTGTAGCACTTGGATCTATCAATATACAAAATTTTTGGTTGGCTATTGTACCTGACGTCTCTAGCACAATGGACTGGTGTTAAGCCTGGCGGTTGTTCATCGCTTCATGTATCATGTGGGACTTTCCCAAATATCCAACTGTAGTGGGTCCTAATGATCCAGTCGCTCTGGCCTTCTCAATTAGACAGTCTTTCTAGTAATGTGGTGCACCACATGTCCAACATTTAGTCTTCGGTCCAGAGCTCGTGGTCCCTTAAGTAGAAGTTGTGGGTCTAACAGTATGTGATCCTGATCTTTTCTGCTCAACAGACTTAAACTATTGTTGTTGTGTTCGACGTTGTTGTTTCTACTGTGGTCCTCTATAAGGAGTTCTATGTTGAGGATTTTGTCGTCATGGTGTTGTGACCATAGGTCCTATGGGCGTATCTAGATTCCATGAAGCATGTCTAGCTTGTGTCTGATGTTGTTGTGCTCCCGATGTCACCTATACAACCTATCTAGTTGGTCCTGATGTTGCCTATGTTGTTTTTGTGCTCCCGATTCCATGAAGCATGTCTAGCTGGTGTCTAATGTTGTTGTGCTCCCAGTGGCTTGTTGGTGCTTGATGAGGGGGAGAGATTTTATTGCATCAATATACATAGAATAAGTTAAACAAAATAGTTATCTCTACATAAAATATAAGTGGGATTATAATAAGGTAGGAGTTACCTAGATTAAGGTTTATAAGAATAACTCCAAAGGAAAACGAAAAATGAAAACTATAATGTTCCTTGTAAAAGGCATTATTTTTAATAATTAAATCACTTGGAATAGTGTGTATCTTAGAAAAGTTATAGAACTCAGCTTAGAATTAAGAATGCTAATCTGTAGAGGTGATGCCAAACCTGAGTTTCTTTTATAAACTAAGTTCACTCCTACACATACAATACAATGTAAGTATATATGTCTTATAATCATAGATAATAATTTTTTTAGCGTAGTGTCAATTTTTTTTTTGTCACAATTGAATAAGTATTAATATACAAATATTTGGTATATTACATGCACCAACAACCTTCATGTTCCTAATGAACAATATATTCAGTGAATATCTAGATAAGTTTTATTTATTTATTTTAATTGATGATATTTTAATTTATTTAAAGTTGGAAAAATAAAATGAAGAACACTTAAGCATAGCGTTGCAAACATTATGAGAACATCAACTCTATGTTAAATTCAACAACTGTGACTTCTATTAGAAAAACATACAGTACTTCTAGGGCATATTTTTTCCAAGTATGGGATATCAGTAGATCCAGAAAAGTTCAAGGCAATAATAGAATGGCCTAGACCCACGAATGTAGCAGAGATACAATCATTTATGGAGATAACAGGTTATTACAGAAGATTTATTGAGAATTTTTCCAAGATCGCTTTTCCTATTACATCCTTACAGAAAAAGGTAGTAAATTTTATTTGGTCACAAGAATGCTAGGAAAGTTTTAATCAGTTAAAGGAATAGTTAACTACCGCACCAATTCTTAAAGTCGTTGACCCTTACAAAGATTTCACTGTATGCATCGATGCTAGTAAGGAAGGGTCATGTAGATTTTTATCACAATAAGGGCACGTGGTTGCCTATGAATCTAGAAAGTTAAAGGACCACAAATGCAACTATGTGACACATGACTTAGAATTAGTTTCTATGATACATGCACTAAATATATGGCATCATTAATTAATAGGAAGAAAATTTGTGATTCTAACTAACAATAGTGGCGTAAAGTAATTGTTAGATCAACAAGGATTAAATGCACGAGAAGCAAGGTCATTGGAATTATTGAGCGGATTTGACTTTGAAATCAAACATATTAAAAGAAAGGAAAATAAAGTTGCAGACACGCTTAGTAGAAGGACATGCAGTATTTATGAAATAATTGTGAGTAAATGTGATAATGATCTTAGACACAAAATCATATCTGCAAGTATAACATACGAGGAATATGTAAAAATAAAGGAAAAAATTATGATAGGTGGAGAAGAAATAAACATGAAAGATTTTAGAATCGACCAAGAGGGAATTATGAAAGTTAAGAACAAAATTTACATTCCAAATTAAATGGATTTAAAATTGCTAATCTTTAATGAAATCCATAAAAAGTCTTATTCATGTCATCCTGGATTTCATAAAATGATTTCAGCACTAAGAAAATAGTTTTATTGGCCTAATATGAAAACTGATACAACTGACTACTTTGAAAAATGTTTAGAATGTCAATAGGTGAGAGCGGAACATCAACATCGAATGGATTTTATCACAAGTTAGCCAAAAAAAAATAAAAAAAAAATGACTTGATTATGGTAGTAGTGGATAAGTTAAGTAAATATGTACATTTTATACCTGTAAAGTCTACTTACAAAGTTGTTCATATTGCAAAACGTTTTATGAAATATATTTTTAGATTACATGGAGTACCAAAGAAAGTAATTTCTGACAGGGATGTTAAGTTTACTTCAAGTTTCTGGAAGGCATTCTTTGCAGGTCTCGAAACTCAATTAAACTTTAGTACCAGTTACCATCCAGATACATATGGGAAAACTAAACATACTAACCAAATAATTGAATACATGCTCCTAATATAAGTGATGGATAAACCTACAAGATGGGAAGACTACTTACCTTTGGTAGAATTCCCCTACAATAACAATTATCATTCCTCAACCAAAATGAGTCCATTTGAAATTCTTTATGGCAAGAAGTGCACAAATATGATTAGCTAGGATAATCCAGTAGACATGATCATGGTTGGACCAGATATGTTACAGGAAATGGAAGTGATAGTAAAAAGGGCCCAACAAAATTTAAAAGTGGCACAGGACCAACAAAAATGTTACGCAGATCAAAACATAATGCATAAAGAATTTAATATTGGAGATCATGTTTATCTCCAGGTTAAGGTAATAAAAAGGTCGATGAAACTTGGGATATGTACAAAACTAGAACCAAGGTTTTGTGGACCTTTTGAAGTGCTAGCTCACATTGGCCCAATGGCCTATCAACTAGCACTATTGGGGAATTTAAAAGTTCATAATGTTTTTCATATATTGTTATTAAATAAATATGTTCATGACCCTACTCATGTAATTGATTGGAATTTGTTACAGGTAGAACCGGAAGGCAAGTTCCAAGTGGAACCTTTGCGCATTCTAGACAAGAAAGAAACAATTATATGGAATCGGGTCATCTTTCAGGTAAAAGTGCAATGGAATCACTCACTACTACATATTGAAAAATTTGCGACAACTACTTGCGACGAAAGTACTCTTTCGTCGCAACATTCAAGAGAAAATTTTCAATTATTCAATTTTTTTCTAAATCCACCTCGTATTCGTCGGTATCTCGACGAATGTACTTTGTCTAAATTAATATGGTCAAAGTTTGTCGCAAGAGAGATGAATGACCATTATATGTGAACTTTATAAATGACCGTTAAATATGACAAATAAATAGGTAAAAAAAAAGAAATATTTTAGGTCACGGTCGTCACAATTGCGACGATTGTGACCTAAAATTGAACTATAAATATTTGACGATTTAAATATGTTGCGACAATCTTGCTATAGCAACGACGGTTCTAAAAGGGTATTTTTGTGCGGAAGTTGTGCAGAAGAATGTCGCAGAATATAGTTAGAGGTGGGGAAAAAAGTAAAGCGGGTGAAAAGGGTGATGGTAGATGTTAATGCCCTTGCAAAATATATTGCCTCATACATCCCGTAAGAATTTTAATAGAAACAACTACAAAACATTGTAGGAAATATGGGCACATTGATGGCAGATCAAATGAAATACGTACCATAGTAATTAGCTATATATTCATTATCTGTTTTTAGTTTGTCAATTTTATATAAAATTATATATATGTATATATATTGTTTGAATGTTTGTTATAGTATACACCAATTTTGCATGATTGTTTGTAATTATCAAGTTAGAGTTTCCCTCCAACTTTCCGCAGAATATTGCACCAAGTATTAGTAGAAATGATGTTGTACAAGATGAGGAACATCATGACAAGGAAAATGAGGATCTCATGGAAGAAGATGATGGGACAAATCAAGTTAATGATCCCATGGAAGAAGATGATGGGACAAATCAAATGATACAAGATTTGTTTTTGCAACCGGATGAGGATGGGGACATTGCTGGTATTTATGATGAACCTCTATTATAAAAGGAAAATAAACGACTTTATGAAGGATCAAGAGAAAATCTTCTCTCCGCTACATTGTTGCTAGTGAACTTAAAGGTTATGAATAATTTGTCGAACACTTGTATGACACATATCCTAAGGTATGTAATATGTTTCATCTCATATTATACATAAATGTTGATTTTTTTTCTATTTGTTTTTAGTGTTAATTAATGTGTAAAATAAGAATGCAATTTTTACGATTAATATTCTTACATTAACTAGTTATTTTTTATGTTATAGATTATTAGGTGAATTTTTGTTACCATCGTCAAATATTTTACCTCGCACATATCGAGGTTTGCATGCCATTATGAAAGACATTGGAATGGATTATCAAACTATAGATGCATGTCCTAATGAATATATTATATATTATGGACAACATGCTTCGAAAACAGAATGTCCGCAATGTCTTATCAGTAGATATTGAACCGATCAAGTAACAGAAAGGGTGCCTCGAAAGGTTCTTCGACATATTCCCATAATTCCACGTTTGAAGCAATTGTTCAGGTGTGAAAGCATAGAAAAATTTATAGATTACCATGCACGTAACAAAAGTGGAGATGGTGTTCTTCGAATTCCTGCCAATGGTTCTGCATTTAGGGAAATTGAGGAAAAATTGGCAGATTTCAAAGATGAACCTCGTAATGTTAGGCTTTCATTAGTAGCCGATGGTGTTAATCCATTTGGAGAGCTTAGGCCTATTTACTCAGTGTGGCCTATTTTTGTTATCAACAATAAAATTCCTCCTTGGATATCAATAAAGAGGGAGCACATAATGTTGACAATAATTGTTCCAGGTATTTATTTACATTATTTTTTTGAATTTAACATTTTCATTTGTTTCAATTTTTGCATAATATCTTTTGTTTATTTATTTAATTATATATATTACATGATATCATTCTTATAGTAATTATATGTAATTTCAAACAATTAGGTAAGTACCAGGTTAAATATATGAATGTATATATCGAGCCTCTTATCGACGAGCTACTAAAGTTATGGGTTGGCATCACTATGTATGACATATGTAAACCAATCGAGGAGAAGAAATTTAAATTCCGTGGAATAATGTTATGGAAAATTCATGATTCCCCTGGACTAACACATTTTTTTGGTATGTAGCATTCTAATATTGCTCTTTAATACTATATAATTTTTTAATTTTATCATGGTGCATGTTTAATTTTTAAATAATCTCATTGTATAATTGACACTAATCCATTTGTTGCAGGTCTTCAAACAAAGGGTAAATTTGCATGTCCAGTTTGTGGCCCTAAGATGAAGTATCGTCATTCAAAAAGTTTAGGAAAGATGGCGTTTGATGAGTATAGGCACCTTTTTCCTAAGAACCATAGGTATCGTACCACTGAAAAACATATTTTCAATGGGAAAGAAGAGACTGGTTTAAAACCACGAAGAATGACACCTCACCTATGGAGATTGGAATATAATAGAAATCGTCAAGGTACTCAATTTCATAATGTATCATAGATCATGTAATGTTTTGAATGTTTATTTTTAATCATTGAATTTATTTTACCGTATTTGATAATTATTTTTGTGATTTCTTTTATGCTTCATGAAGGCCACAATCATCATGAAGGTATTAATAATGGGCTTCCACGAGGAATGAAATGTTATCCCTCTCAATTCATGAGGTTGCCCTACTATGAGGAGCTAAAAATAGCTCATTTTTTTGATACAATGCACATTGGGAAGAATGTGATTGAAACGTTATGGCGAATCATAGATGGTAGGAGGGACAAAGAAAAAAATGTCAAAATTTGTACTGACATTCAGGAAGCCAATCATTCAATGCGAAGTGTGATTTGATATTCAAATAGATCAGATGGAGTACTAGACCGAAATAACCTTCCATGGTTATTAACAAAGAAACAAAGCAATGATATAAAAGAGGTCATTCAAAGAATTAAATTTCCCACGGGTTTTGATTAAAACATAAAAAATATCTTAACAAAGAAAGGTGAATTTGGTGGGGTAAAAACACATGATTGACATACCTTCATTAAGGTAATAATTTTGGTATACATATTTATATATATTGGCCTTATACATATTTTATTTATTTTATTTTTTCTTGTCTACTTTGGTCGAAACAAATAACGATTCATTTTGTTGTTATAGTATGTTCTACCGCTATCTCTCCCAAATGACTTTGACAACAACATCAAACAAGTTATATATGATCTTGGAAAATACATGAGTTAAGTAGTTGTGATTTATATGCAAAATGTTCTTTCAAATTATTGTTGTACTTAATGACACGTGTTTTACTTGTAATGTAATATATTATATTATGTTATGTTGAAACATGCTATTTTATTGTGTCATGATATCATGTAGATGGTTGTCATTGAAATAAATCCATGAAGATGATATAAAGTATTGGAAGAGAGGAATTCCTCGTCTAATGTGTGAAATTCAAAAGTATATACCTCCAACATTTTTCAATGCACAAGAACACTACCTCATACACCAAGTTGAGGATATTGAAATTTGTGGACCTGTTCACATAAGGTCCTGGTGGAGAGGCACTTGAAATCATTGCAGGCATTGGTTAGACAAAGAGCACGTCCCGAGGGTTCTATGGTGGAGGGATATATGGTATATCAATCTATGGTGTATATTAGTCAGTATCTTCCTAAATTAACAACGCTAACTATGCATGCAGTGGATCGCATTTGGGATGTGAACTCCATCAAAAAATTGAAGATCAAGAGCATTTGTTGGGGCAAGGTAGAATGAAAAAAATGAGAGGTAATATATTAATAATTGTAAAAAATTATATTAATAATACATATAAAGTTTTGTTTTTTGTGTATATGATCATACTCATTAATATATTAATATAATTTATTTCATAAATTATAAATATTTATAATTACCTGCATATTGGACGTTATAACTAATATTTAATATTGATGAATTATGTTTTTTTGATTCAGTTGCTCAAGAGTGGGATGCACTGCATTTATACATTGCAAATAATCTTAACTGGATGAATGTATGGATTGAAATATGTAAACAACATAATGGAGGTAGGTTATCATGGCAACGACTGTCTGAATTGGTTAGAGAAGCTCATCGTAACGGAGATGCCAATGTTACGCAGAGGGAAATTGATTTAGCATATGGTTTGAAACATGGATAGGTAAGCAAATTCACCCATTTTCTTCAGTTATTTTATATTATATTAATGTGACAACATGTGTACTATATTTTTTAGATACTTTCAAAGTTACATAAATATATGTTAATTTATTAATTGACAATGCATCTTTTACATATCTGACATATTGCAGTTGAAACACCACAAGGCTATGTGGTGCAATGGTAGTAAATTTCGCATCAAACAATTGGATGAAACCAGGAAAACTTCTGATAGTGGGATAACTACAGTATTCCAAGTCACTAATTTTTCCTCTAGGAGTGACAGACATCCTCAAGAATTTGAAAATAGATATTATGGGTATTTAAATGATATACTTGAGTGTGACTTTAATTTCTTCAAACTAGTTATGTTCGATGTCAAATGGTATAGGTTACAAATGCATGAAAAGGATGAGGAAATAACTATTATTCAACATGCCAATGTATTTCTAATGATTAAAACAACGGTGTTTGAAAGAGGACATGATCGCTATGTTTTTCCAAGCCAATGTGAACAAGTCTTTTACTCAAATGTTCCAGGTGAAAGAGATTGGTCATTTGTTGTTAGATATGATCCAAGAGAAAGGCCAATTAAGTATACTCATTTATAGGAAGAAGATGATATTGAATATCAAGAAGATGATTTGACATATCAGATAGAGCCGAAAGATCATGGAGGGTCGACAGATGAAGAAGACGAAGAAGATCATGATCTAAGTGTAGGAGACAATATTGCAATTCTTGATGATGATGCCGATGAAAATATGCTCGAAAATGACATTGATGACGATGATGATATCATCAATCCTTTCAACATCATTTCAGAACTAGATGATGATACAGATGTCGAGTTCGATGAAGAATGTCAAGATAGAGAAAAAAGGATGATTACACAGATGTTGAGGTTGGATTAGGTATGTGACTATATAATATTTTAATTTGTATGAATTATTCTCTTAAAATAATTTACTTATAATGTCATGGGTTAATTACATGTTTTTGATTTTTGTGCGACGTTTTTATATCCTATGTTGCATGTTGTTTAATTATTATTTGAAACCTGAAAATAGTTGCCAATATACTAAAGTACGTGGTATACTAAAAATATCATTTAGAAACACATAATTTCATGTACCTTCATTAATTTTTGTTTTTGTAGTTTCTATGCATGAATCTTAATAGGACGTTTCTTTCGATTATTTTCTATTTTATAGATTGGGTTTTGGGGATCAATTGAGAGTGATGTGAGGGGGAAGGGAGGGGCCATATTTTCTTCCACCTTTACGTGGTTGGCCTTGTTAAATAGAGGATAAATTGTTCTTGAAACCAAGAGAATCTTTTTCATTTTTATACCATCATGATCGTATAAGATTTCATAAATATTGTTACATATTTGAATCTTCTTAGAATTGAGATTCGTTACATAGTCCATGAAAAAAGACAAAATACTTATGTAGAGGATATTAATTTGGTCTTTGTGTGGGACATTTTATGCCATTAGTATGTTTTGTACAAAAATAATGGATTTTGGGGACTACACCATGGTCAAGGAATGAGGAACGAGGAACGATGTAACTGCGTCATAGTTGTGATGAAAAAGCCCTCTTTTTCGTTGATTTCTTAATCAACACCACAAAAATACTACAGACGAGCAACAATGACACGTGAATGGGGAAAAAGTTGAAATGTTTTCAAACTATATATGTATGCATTGAAATTTGACCTGGATAGACTATTTGCATGCCTTAATGATATGGGAGGGTTATTGGACTCAAATTTCACTCATACACCCACTTTATTCCATCATCAGATCATCATGGAAACCATAAACCTTATTTTTCATATGTTCTAGTAGATATGTTAATGATTCCAAGTTTCATATTTGTATTTGATTGAAGCTCCAACTAGCTTTTAAAGTATCAAATTTTAATTTCAAGTTGATAAACCAAATATAAAATGAATCCAAGCATCATTTGATATCGTCGCAAGAGAGACGAATTTAAATAATCTTGCGACGAATTTGCTATACTATCGACGAAAAAAGTTTGTCGATACTATAGCTAATTCGTCGCAAGAATATTGTGTCTAATTTGAATGGAGTTACATGGTTTGCAAGGTGTGTAGGGATTATATTATGGTGAAATTTAGTGTAGTATATAAGAACAATCTCCATGCCAAACCTCAAAATGGATAGTACCATATCTTGTTCATAAAACAAATATTCTTTGTATATTTCCTTTGTGGTGGCTCAAGCCCTCAGTACACATGAGGCCTTACAATGAAATGTAACAATTTTACTATTGAATGATAGTGTTATGTCACCCATGGTTAAGGAAAGAACTTAAGGTTCTTAGGTCCTATTTGAATCTTCTTATAATTGAGATTTGTTACATAGTTCTTGAAAAAAGACAAAAGACTTATGTAGCGGATATTAATTTAGTCTTTGTGTGGGACATTTTATGCCATTAGTATGTTTTGTACAAAAATAATGGATCTTGGGGACTACACCATGGTCAAGGAACGAGTAAAAAGGAACAAGGAATGAGGAACGAGGAACGAGAAACAAGGAACATAGAACAAGGAACAAGCTGGAACGGAAATTGTACAAGGACTAGACATCGGCAACAGTGACCTGTGAATGGGGCCAACGTTGGAATTTTTTCAAACAGTTTCTGTATGCATTGAAATTTGTCATGGATAGACTATTCGCATGACTTAATGATATGGGAGGGTTTATGGACTCAAATTTGACTGACACACCCACTTTCTTCCATCATCAATTCATCATTTAAACCATAAACCATAAACCTTAATTTTCTTTCAAAGTACACAATTTGGTGACGCAAGTTTTAGTTTTTCGTCAGTATTTCTTCATTTTTATTTTAGGTTCTACATTAATGTATATACAATGTATCTTCATCATAGTTGTGATGAAAAATCTCTCTTTTTCGTTGATTGCTTAATCAACACCATAAAAATACTAGAGGCAAGCAACAATGACATGTGAATGGGGCCAACATTGAAATGTTTTCAAATTGTGTCTGTATGCATTGAAATTTGACCTAGATAGACTATTCGCATGCCTTAACAATATGGGAGGGCTTCTGGACTCAAATTTCACTCACACACCCACTTTCTTCCATCATCAATTCATCATGTAAACCATAAACCCTAATTTTCATATGTTCTAGTAGATATGTTAATGATTCCAAGTTTCATATTTGTATTTGACTGAAGGTCCAGATAGCTTGCAAAGTATCAAATTTTAATTTCAAGTTGATAAACCAAATATGAAATGAATCCAAGCATCATTTGATATCGTCCCAAGAGAGACGAATGTAAATAATCTTGCGACGAATTTGCTATACTATCGACGAAAAAAGTTCGTCGATAGTATAGTTAATTCGTCGCAAGAATATTGTGTCTAATTTGAATGGTGTTACATGGTTTTCAAGGTGTGTAGGGATTATATTATGGTGCAATGTAGTGTAGTCTATAATAACAATCTCTATGCCAAACCTCAAAATGGATAGTACCATATCTTGTTCATAAGACAAATATTCTTTGTATGTTTCCTTTGTGGTGGCTCAAGCCCTCGGTACACATGATTCCTTACAATGAATTGTAACAATTTTACTATTGAATGATAGTGTTATGTCGCCCATGGTTAAGTAAATAATTTAAGGTTCTTAGGTCCTATTTGAATCTTCTTAGAATTGAGATTCGTTACATAGTCCTTGAAAAAAGACAAATAAATGATATACCCTATAGAAACTAACATGAGGTGCAACGTCATATCATGAATCAATTGTAGCTAAATAAGAGGGACAAAAATGGATGATGAGGTGATCACTGAAAAAGGGACTCAAGGATTTCCTTGGGAAAATCATAACAAACAAGGATGACTTGGGTAGTGACTATGAAACACCAAGAGATATGGTCAATAATAAGAAATGGACTTTTTATTATAACTTCGAGTGTAAATAGGATTGAATACCATAAAAGACAAATCTAGATTACAATGGTCGATAATAGGTGCAAGAAAATAATGGATGAATATGGATACATTGCAAGAAAAGAGATAGGCTCCATGAACGAGTGCAACCAAGTGGTTTGATCCTAGATGAGTGGAATGAATGATGGTAAATGGAAGTTGTGACCATGGGTATGGCACTAATTGAATTAATATCCTTGGGGAAATATTGAATGGAGGTATAACATAAAAATGGTCTGCAAGGTATGGAGGAGGTGAAGGGACAATGACATGTGATGAATCACACTCTATCATATACCAATTTGATACAAATCGCTTGTGAGTCCTTAGAAAAACCCAACAAAATAAGAAGGAAGCATATGGATCTCTTTGGGATGTAAACTATATGGACTCCTAATCCTAATGGGGAAACAATGACATGGATTCCAACATGCGGTAGGGTGATAACTTGGGGAAACAACACTCACCGAATTGTCATCCTCTAAAAATTGTTGTGCATACACATTTATAGGAATGGAGGAATGATCAACGTTGAACATGTAAAGGATCAAAATTACCTAGGTTTTTTGTGTTTGTTCCATGCAATCAAGGTCTGTGATTACATTCAGTTGATTAGAATTATTAGGGTGATGCTTAACAACCCATGTTTAAAAATTGACTATGCATTATATCAGCATTAAGAAAGTCATCACTTCGTCAATAATCATCCCCACATCTTATCTTGTGCTAATTCACTTATGTTGTGCCATATCAACATCCACTTCAAGGTAGGCTTGTGCTAAATTTTTATAATTGTGCTACTATTCTTTTCTCCTATTTTTGCACACACTTTGACTCTCACACACTAAACTCCTTTGCTAAATTACATTCAACACACTCAAATTTTCGTTATGTTTCCTAACAACTACTTTAATCAATGATTGTATTATTTTAGCATAACTCTCAATAGATTGACTTTAAATTGTCTAGTGGAAATTATGTATAGGTAATCCTTAATTCTAGTGTATTGAAACCATAATGCACATATTACCTAAGTCCTTTATCACAAATTCTTTCTAGTTGTCAAATTCATTTTTGTGACAATATAATAAGGCTTTTATATGACATTCACAAATTTTGGGTCTTTATCATCAACATTTGTGCACTGAGACTCACATATGTTGGTCTTTCACTCTTTTTAGGACACGCAGGTATACTAAAGGGATTTTTTCATTCACCCCCCTCTTTTGAGTGTCTACAAGCATATTTGCAAGCAATTTTATCTCAAACAAAAATATAACAAAAGACTAAGCACAAACACTAGAATGTGCTATTATACAAGAGAGGAAGATAGATAAATAATTTTAAAAAGAAGGAACGAGAGTAATGAAAAATGAAACCATATCGTCAATCTCATTATCAATAAGTCTATAAGAAAGATAAACAAGTGCAAAATAGTATCCCCACTTCTAGAGAAGCAATTGGTAAAATCAACAACATTCATGGAATCAAAACCCTAGAGACAATTATATAGCATTTTATTATTAAATCACAACTACCATAGATTGATCAATCTCCATTTCCACACCTATTACCTAGGTCCTTGTTACAAACTGTTTATACTTTTTAGATCTATGTCCATGACAACCTAAAAATGCTTTTATTCAATTTTTATAGATTTTGGCTTTGTATCGTCTTCCTTTTAAGAACAAACACTTGCATAGGTTGGGATTTATCTCTCTTTAGGACACACAATGACATATTGGAGGGATTTTTCCAGTGGCACCCTCTTTTTTGAGTGACTCTGTTGAATCCTCACAAGAAGGTGATTTGGAGAGTGCCTAGGGTCATTGTGACTATTATGAGAAAACTCGTAAGTAGAAATATCCCTCTCAATTATTGAAAATTCGTAAATTGATTATTATATCCAAGGCCAATGATAATTTCCCACCACTTTGTGTTTTTTTGGTTTTGAAGGGCTTGTGATTTTGCGATGCCACTTTTGAGGGTCACCATGACATTCCCACTCAGGGGTGGTATTTGATATCTAAATTTCCCATCACGGGGCATTTTGGATATCAAACATGGTCAATGAATTTAAATTCTCATTGTCAACTATAGGAAATAAGGGTGAATAATAAGTGACAAACTCAACCTTTCTCATTAGTTCATTTTTTTTACATCAAGGTATATTTTTGTATCCGTTTTTTTCAAAATTACAGTTCTATAGGCCATCTTAACATGGGCCAAAAATTATGGGGTCAAATTTCTATGGTCGAAGTTCCCATTAATACTTAGGTAGTAGGATTATGGATTTCGACAAAACTCATATCAAAGTTAGGGGAGTATTTCATTCGAAAACGAAGTGCGTTTATCCACTTATTAACTTACTCCTAAAAAATATAGTTAAATACCTTTGATCATTAAGTCAAAACTGTCAAATTACCGTGAATAGTTCCAAGCCCAACCCTATTCCCACTTTGCAAACTAAACACAATGTTCACTCTCTAAGTTCCATTGACAATGCAGTGTCTTAGTACAAGGAGCATCACCTCCAAAAACAATGTAACCTTATGGAATTTAGGATCTGCTCTTTTGGAATGGAACCTTATGGAATTTAATATGTTCTCTTTTGTTATGCATTTGGTGGACCCCTTTAGAAACCAATGAAAAATATTTTTTCCTAACTCCCCCTATTCTTATCTCTACAACGCCTCTCCATCTATCACGTGTGCAATTAATCATCAAGGTCTTAAAAGAAGATTTCCTAGCCTCTTTGGAGTCAATAAATCTCTCCTTTTAAAATTTATACCCGTCCGTAAAAATCAAAGGGTCGAAAAAGAGAAAATACACACACATACATTTACTGTGCTTTGTCTCTCTTTCTCGCTTTCCCGTGCCCATTTCCTTTGTATTATTTCTTCATTCATTTATCTGTTTTTATTTCTTTTCAAAGGTCTTTGCTTCGGGATCCATCCAGGGTTTCGAGACCTTTGTATCTCGGTATTGGAGCCATTCCAACCCCCAAAATATCGTCTTCCAGTTCGTAATTTTCTGCAATTGTCACCTCACCACTGTGGTGCAAGGAGAAAGTGACCTCGACCATTGTGGTGCAAGGATACAGATACCTCTGCTTCGAGAGCCATCCAGGGTTTCGAGACCTTCGTATCTCAGTATTGGAGCCATTCCATCCCCCGAAATATCATCTTCTAGCTCCTTTTCTGTGATTGTCACCTCACCACTGTGGCGCAAGGATAAAGTGACCTTGGCCACTGTGGTGCAAGGAGACAAAGACCTCGAGCCACTACGTGCGTAAGGAGATATAGACCTTGACCTCGAGCCAATATTCACAAGGAACAAAGAATGGTGAGTAATTTCATTCTGAGAGTTTCGATTTGGAAATTGAATGAATAAATTTGGACTCTTTATTTCCACACAAATTTTTGAATAAGAGGTCTTTAGGATTCCACAATCTCAAAATCCACAATCAGATACTTAGCATTTCAATAGGTTTATGATGATGCTCATACTAAATTTAGGGTTTGGTTGAATGGATATGGTTATTGCATGATTGTTTGGTCTGATATTGGTTCACAACAGTGGGAAATGTCATCATTGATTCATTGTGCTCTGCATGATCAACGTTTTCTTCATTTGTGACCTATTATTCACAAATATTTACAATATCAAAGAGTTGGTTGTCTAGGGTACCGAGGCTCTAAAGATTTCATGAGCATTTTTTGTAACATTGCACATCCACCTTCTAATTGTCATGGTAGTGTTTGACTGTAGAATACTTTAACTCATCATTCCATTCGGATCCCAATAATTCTATTGTACAAGACAATATCCTTTCAAGGGATTTTGTGAAACCTGCTATGTGTCTTTCACAAGAACTCTTAACTTTGATTATAGGGATGTCATGAACATCATTATTCATAGGAAAACTATCAAAGTCACAGATTATGGTTCTATCCCCATTTCATGTCAGTTTGCATCGTTTCTTTGCATTGTTTCCATCAAGCATTTCAAATTGTTCAACTTCAGTCTTAGGGAAATTCATGTCTATTCTGGTTAAACAACCATTTTCAGCTTCATCATTTAGGTATTATATTTTCATTCTGCCAAACGAAGATTTATCCAGAGTATCATCACCCTTGATTTCATCATGAATGGGGTATTCATCTCTAGAAACTTCCTGACCAACATTTAAATATGTCCATCCCTCACGCTTAAATGATGTTAGGTCTCCATAATGTTGTGGAAAATACCCCTATTCTTGGATAGGAATGAATTCTATAGTAAAACTAGATGCCCATTTCATGTTACCACCTTGTATGCCTCATCATCATCTCCTTAATCAATTATGGAGTTGATCATGGAATATGGGGTACTCCTGGGTAGTTCGTATGCCACTTCAGCCCAATTTGAAACCAATATTTTTTCCCAAAATTGAATTTTTGAAGTCTTCTCTGATGATATCTTCGCCCTTACCATGACATACCTACAACAAGCCTTCCATATGATAAATTTCAGACTTCTTCTCCTCCTGGTTATCATTCTCAAATTCTCGTGTTTCATCAAAACATAACAAATATGATCTGCCTCTTTTCTTTCCAGAACATAAATCCATAGCTAAACACGTATTAGGTATGTTCTTCTTGGTATGCAATATTATTGCTATGCTCTTTGTATCCATTTCTTCCTTCTTTACATTTAGAGTTCTCTTCCATGTTCCATTTATCCTCATTATTTTTGCAACGAAATTGTCCTTCAGAGACATCACCCTACAATTCTTATTTATAGAGCTTCAGATTTAGATCATTTGCTTCCTCTTGGACATAGGTATTATAATCATGGTGTTTCATCAAGAAGTCATCAAGGTTACTGTTGTATTGACCTTATGGTTCTACAATTCCTTCTTTGATGATTCCATCATTTCTTCCCTTTTAAAGCTCTTCAATGACATAGAATGACTATCCAATATATAGGAAAACTTAAATAACTCACTTCTAGATAATTAATTCCATCATACAAAGAATTTTTCCACGCCAGAATATTCTATTTGATTGAAAAATAACTTTCATATCACACATTGAGGGCCTTAAACATATTTGTGCTTTAATATATCTAACAACTACAATAGCGATATTTTTCTTTGCCCCAATTTATATCTTATCTATGCATTCACACTGCTAGAAAATAGGGATCCCACATGTACCTCCCTTGCAGCCACAAACCTTTAGGAATAATATGTTGGGTAAGCACCCTACAACAACTAGGTAAGAATCCTCTTCCCTCCCACACTACCATATTTTTTACCCTTAGAATTAGTAAACCTCTCGATGCACTTCTATCCAATGTGGTTTTGGGTTCATGCTGAGATTTTTGTAGACAAGAAATCACAAGTTATAAAATCCACCAACACACTAGGACCTAAATCTTTATGGAACACACTTTAATTCCATCTAAGATAGACTATGCATGTTTTTATTGAGAAGGGGATCACCCTCCATCAATTATTCAACGAGAGAAGGCTACTAGATACATTTGAGGGAAATCCTCATGGGCATTGGCCCTTTGAGATTGTGGCTAATTAAGGAAATAAACCCCCCACTAGGTCCTCAACAAGTCCTCAACCATGTGATGTCCGCAATATGTAACATTGCAATCCAATTTGACATAGAATATAGAATATGGAAAAGGCATCTTAAATATAAACATAATAGGTAGATAATCTTCAATTTATGACCCAGAGTGTTGGAAGGTATCGAAGCCAAGGTAGTAATGGGTAAGATAATAAACAATGTACATCATAAGCCCACCTCTAAACATGCATGCAATGAAAAAATATGGAAATATATGTGATTATATACTCCATAAATTCCCATTAGGAATAATGATAGAGAAAGTTATGTGATTCTATACTCCATAACTTCCCATTAGGAATAATGATAGAGCAAGTTTTTAGGTATAGTTGTCCTACAATATTTGGTTAAAAACATTGAAATATAAATTTGCACTTTTTAGTGTTTTATCCCTGTCATAGATTAATTAATTTATGATTAAGATGAAGATATGTCAATTAAATATTGGATAGATCTGTGGTTAAAGTGAAGATATGCTCGTAAACTAAACTCTCAAATTTGTAGTCGATGCAGCTTATCACTTACTATGAGTACAATGACAAACATAAATGAAGGAGGGAATACAAGCCTATCTCCATCCATGGGATACTTGTGATGAAAACCATGAACAAGATAATGTATTGTATTACCCCTGCAAATTAAGTGATGAATATTCATGGTGATTAAACTTTAGATGATGTACCTGGCATGTATATGCATGTATTTGCGTGGTATTTTTAAATTTTGGGTCAATTTGCAGTACTGCACACATAGTAATCTGTCAAGAAATTATTTCTTTGCTTAAAACCTCTTGCTCCTTCCCATAGCTAGTTTTCATCGAAGTTGAATTTATTTCATTTCATTTTCCTCTTGCATGGTTTAAAGAGTCGAGTCAAAATGCCATCAGTTTCACGACCACTCCTTTGAGTAACAACAACCTAAAATCAAGCGCTAATTAAAATTTATCTAGCAACTTTTCTAGGGCTCTTCAAACCCATCTTAGCTTAGGTGTAGAGATTTGGAATAGGATTGTGAGAATGACTTTCCAAAGCTACTAAACAAACATAAAGCCTTGAGTTAGGGAGTGGAATCCAGTTGCTATATCATTGATTTTGGAAAGCCCTTCTAACACAAGGGTCAATCACAAGGTTGCATTAGGGCTCTCAGAATAATCAACCCTGATTTGTTGGTCTTGGTGTCGACTGTCGACTGTCCCCCCTCTGCTTTGGTATAGTAGGTGGTACCATAGAGGCCATAATATTTTAGACTTCCTACACAAGGTGACAGCACAGGGAAGGTGGTGTTATACTTGGGATCGATGTTGGCTAGACTCACTCAGACTCCTTGGAGGGTTTCCCACTGCTCGGTGAGGTAACTTGCACCGGGGCGTTAGTTCATTAAGCATGTTGTTAAAGTAACTTTTCCACCCTCCTAAACTCATCCCCTTCGCACATCGATTCTACAATGTTGGATTCCATCACCAACTAGCGCTTCTTTGTGAGAAGGTTTGTTTGCATGCTTGACTCTTAGATTAATTAGCGTGTGTAGTTTTTTCTTCTTAGTTGGCCTTAGGATTGAGTTTGTGTCTAATGGTATTAGTTTCGATTTAATTCTTCATTTCATCAATACAAAATATGGATACAATTAAAATAAAAGGTAATAAAGAGGTAAAAAATAGCTCATACCAAAATTACGTCTTATAATTCTCCAACATTGTTCTTTACACTTAGTGCAACAAACACCAAATGGAATGGTTTACACAAGGTCAATGGAGAATCTTATTGGAAAATTGAAAATATTATCATAAACCTACATCACACATATTTGTACATGCACCATAGATTCACAATCTTTCATGAAGAGGTCCGGGAGAAATGTCTCCATGCAAAATTCTCCACATCAGAATTGTCCACTACTTCCAAAGGCATGGAACTTGGGAGTGAGGGGTGCTCTAGCTGAAATCTTATCCCAGGAATCCATCAGAACCGACGGTTCCTCAATCCGAGTCTCGATTTTTGTTTTATTCCCAGTTGCAAGTCACATCCCAAACCATTTCGAGGATTCTTGGCAATTCCTCCTCAGGGCAAAAAAGTCTAACAATTTTTTTTTTTTATCTCCATGAGATTCTGCATGCTTGTTTAGGCATGGACTGGGTGCAACATTGTCCATTCGCTCTTGAGGCATGGTTTCGTAAATTGGACCCCTAAATCCAAATGTTGCATTGCTTCTTACTGAGCATAGCACTAGTTATTGAAATCGATGAAAAAAGTGTTGGAACCAGGAGTGAGGGGTGCTCTAGCTAAAATCCTATGACAGGAATCCAACAGAGACGACAGTTCCTCAATTAGAGACTCGATTTCCATTTTATGCCCAGTTGCAAGTCGCATCCCAAACCATTTCGGGGACTCTTGGCCAATTCCCACTCAGGGCATAAAAGACTAACGGAGCAACATTTTTGAGTTCCCTGAGATGATGCAAGATTTTTTAGGCATGGACTAGGTGACCAAATTATCCATCCGCTCCTGAGGCATGGTTTCATAAATTGAACCCTTAATCCAAATGTTGCATTGCTTCAAACTGAGCAAAACACTAGTTCTTGAAATCAATGATTAAAACAACTTTTGAGGCATGGCACCCATGAGTGAGGGGTGCTCTAGATAAAATCATATTCCAGGAATCCATCGGAGTCGATGGTTCCTCAATCCAAGTCTCAATATTTATTATATGCCCAGTTGCAAGTTGCATCCCAAATCATTTCGGGGACTCTTGGCCAATTTCTCCCGAAGGAATAAAAACCTAACGGAGCAACATTTATGAGTTCCGTGAGATGTTGGAAGATTTTTTAGGCATGGACTAGCTGGCTATATTTTCCATCCACTCCTGAGGCACTTTTTCGTAAATTGGACCCCTTAATCCAACAATGTTTTTTTGTTTCAAACTTAGCAAAACACTAGTTCTCAAAATCAATGAGTAAAACAACTTCTGAAGCATGGAACTCGAGAGTGAGGGGTTCTCTAGCTGAAATCATATCCCAGGAATCCATTGGAGTCGATGGTTCCTCAATACGAGTCTTGATTTTTGTTTTATGCCTAGTTGCAAATCACATCCCAAACCATCTCGGGGACTCTTGGCAATTCCTCCTTGGGGCATAAAAGCCTAACGGAGCAACATTTTTTAGCTCCATGAGATTCTGCATGCTTTTTTAGGCATGGACTAGGTGACCACATTTTCCATCCGCTCCCGAGGCATGGTTTCGTAAATCGGACCCCTAAATCCAAATGTTGCATTGCTTCTTATTGAGCATAACACTAGTTATCGAAATCGATGAAAAAAACAACTTCTGAAGGGGTTGGAACAGGGAGTAAGGGGTGCTCTAGCTAAAATCCTATCCAAGGAATCCAACAGAGATGACGGTTCCTCAATCTGAGACTCGGTTTTCATTTTATGTCTGGTTACCAATCGCATCCCAAACCATTTCGGGGACTCTTGGCCAATTCTCGCTCAGGGCATAAAAGAATAACGAAGAAACAATTTTGAATTCCGTGAGATGCTGCAAGCTTGTTTATGCATGGAATAAGTGACCAAATTATCCATCTTCTCCTGAGGCATGGTTTCATAAATTTGACCCTTAATTCAAATGTTGCATTGCTTCAAACTGAGCAAAACACTAGTTCTGAGAATCAATCATTAAAGAAACTTCTGAGGCATGGCACCCATGATTGAGGGGTGCTCTAGATGAAATCCTATCCCAGGAATCCATTGGAGTCGATGGTTCCTCAATCCAAGTCTCGATATTCATTATATGCCCAGTTGCAAGTCGCATCCCAAACCATGTCGGGGACTCTTGACCAACTGCTTCTGAGGGAATAAAAACCTAACAGAGTAGCATTTTTGAGTTCCATGAGATGATGGAAGAATGATTAGGCATGGAATAGGTGACTGTATTTTCCATCCTCTCCCGAGGCACAATTTCGTAAATTGGACCCCTTAATCCAACAATGTTTTTTTGCTTCAAATCGAACAAAACAATAGTTCTCGAAATCAATGAGTAAAGAAACTTCTGAGGCATGCCACCCAAGAGTGAGGGGCGCTCTAGCTGAAATACTATCCTAGGAATCCATCGGAGTTGACGGTTCCTCAATCCGAGTCTCGATTTTTGTTTTATGCCCAGTTGCAAGTCACATCCCAAACCATTTCGGGGACTCCTCGTAATTCCTCCTCGGGGCATAAAATCCTAACGGAGCCACATTTTTGAGCTCCATGAGATTCTAGATGCTTATTTAGGCATGGCCTAGGTGACCACATTGTCCATCTACTCTCGAGGCATGGTTTCATAAATTGGACCCCTAAATCCAAATGTTGCATTGCTTCTCACTGAGCAAATCACTAGTTATCGAAATTGATGAAAAAAACAACTTCTGAGGGGTTGGAACCGAGAGTGAGGGGTGCTATAGCTAAAATCCTATGCCAAGAATCCAACAGAGATGACGGTTCCTCAATCCAAGACTCGGTTTTTCATTTTATGTCCAGTTGCAAGTCGCATCCCAAACCATTTTGGGGACTCTTGGCCAATTCCCGCTCAGGACATAAAAGACTAACGGAGCAACATTTTTGAGTTTCGTGAGATGCTGCAAGATATTTTATGCATGGACTATGTGACCAAATTATCCATCCGCTCCCGAGGCATGGTTTGGTAAATTGGACCCTTAATCCAAATGTTGCATTACTTCAAACTGAGGAAAACACTAGTTCTCGAAATCAATGATTAAAGCAACTTCTGAGGCATGGCACCCGTGAGTGAGGAGTGATCTAGATGAAATCTTATCCCAGGAATCCATCGGAATTGATGGTTCCTCAATCCGAGTCTCGATATTCGTTATATGACCTGTTGCAAGTCACATCCCAAACCATTTCAGGGACTCTTGGCTAATTGCTCCTGAGGACATAAAACCCTAACAGAGCAACATTTTTGAGTTCCGTGAGATGTTGCAAGATTGTTTAGGCATGGAATATGTGACTATATTTTTCATCTTCTCTCAAGGCACGATTTCATAAATTGGACCCCTCAATCCAACAATGTGTTTTTTCTTCAAACTGAGCAAAACACTAGTTCTCAAAATAAATGAGTAAAGCAACTTCCGAGGCATGGCACTCGGGAGTGAGGGGAGCTCTAGCTAAAATCCTATCCCAGGAATCCATCTGAGTCGACGGTTCCTCAATCTGAGTCTTGGTTTTCGTTTTATGCCCAATTACAAGTCGCATCGCAAACCATTTCGGGGACTCTTGGCAATTCCTCCTCAGGGAATAAAAGCCTAACAGAGCAGCATTTTTGAGCTCCATGAGATTCTGCATGCTTTTTTAGGCATGGACTAGGTGACCACATTGTCCATCTACTCCCTAGGCATGGTTTCGTAAATTGGACCCCTAGATCCAAATGTTGCATTGATTCTTACTGAGCATAGCACTAGTTATCGAAATCGATGAAAAAAACAACTTCCTAGGGGTTGGAACCGGGAGTGAGGGGTGCCCTAGCTAAAATCTTATGCCATGAATCCAACAGAGACAACAGTTCATCAATTCGAGACTCGATTTTTATTTTATTCCCAGTTGCAAGTCACATCCCAAACCATTTCGGGGACTCTTGGCCAATTCCTGCTCAGGACATAAAAGACTAACGGAGTAAATTTTTTGAGTTCCATGAGATGCTGCAAATTTGTTTAGGCATGGACTACGTGACCAAATTATCCATCCTCTCCTGATGCATGGTTTGGTAAATTGGACCCTTAATCCAAATGTTGCATTACTTCAAACTGAGCAAAACACTAGTTCTCGAAATCAATGATTAAAACAACTTCTGAGGCATGACACCCGTGAGTGAGGAGTGATCTAGATGAAATCATATCCCAGGAATCCATCGAAGTCGACAGTTCCTCAATCCGAGTCTCGATATTCGTTATATGACCAGTTGAAAGTCACATCCCAAACCATTTCGGGGACTCTTCGCTAATTTCTCCTGAGTGCATAAAACCCTAACGGAGCAACATTTTTGAGTTCCGTGAGATGCTGCAATATTTTTTAGGCGTGGAATAGGTGACTATATTTTCCATTTTCTTCCGAGACACAATTTCATAAATTGGACCCCTTAATCCAACAATGTTTTTTTTCTTCAAACTGAGCAAAACACTAGTTCTCAAAATAAATGAGTAAATCAAATTCCGAGGCATGACACCCGAGAGTGAGGGGAGATATAGATGAAATCCTATCCCAGGAATCCATCTGAGTCAGAGGTTCCTCAATCCGAGTCTCGGTTTTTTTTTTATGCCCAGTTGCAAGTCACATCCCAAACCATTTCGGGGACTCTTGGAAATTCCTCCTCGGGGAATAAAAGCCTAACAAAGAAGCATTTTTGAGCTCCATGATATTCTGCATGTTTTTTTAGGCATGAGATTCCGCTCCCTAGGCATGGTTTCATAAATTGGACCCCTAAATCCAATTGTTGCATTGGTTCTTACTGAGCATAGCACTAGTTATCGAAATCGATGAAAAAAACAACTTCCGAGGGGTTGAAATCGAGAGTGTGGGGTTCTCTAGATAAAATCCTATGCTAGGAATCCAACAGAGATGACGGTTCTTCAATCCGAGACTCTATTTTTATTTTATTCCCAGTTGCAAGTCGCATCCCAAACCATTTCGGGGACTCTTGGCCAATTACCGCTCAGGGCATAAAAGACTAAGAGAGCAACATTTTTGAGTTCTGTGACATGTTCCAAGATTGTTTAGGCATGGACTAGGTGACCAAATTATCCATATTCTCTTGAGGCATGGTTTGGTAAATTGGACCCGTAATTCAAATGCTTCATTGCTTCAAACTGAGCAAAAAACTAGTTCTCGAAATCAATGATTAGAGCAACGTCTGAGGTATGGTACCCATGAGTGAAGGGTTCTATAGATGAAATCATATCCCAGGAATCCATCGGAGTTGACGGTTCCTCAATCCAAGTCTCGATATCTGTTATATGCCGAGTTGCAAGTCGCATCCCAAACCATTTCGAGGACTCTTGGCCAATTGCTCCTGAGGGCATAAAAACCTAACGAAGCAACATTTTTGAATTCTGTGAGATGTTGCAACATTGTTTAGGCGTGGAATGGGTGACTATATTTTCCTTCTCTCTCGAGGCACGATTTCGTAAATTGGACCCCTTAATCCAACAATGTTTTTTTGCTTCAAACTGAGCAAAACACTAGTTCTCGAAATCAATGAGTAAAACAACTTTCGAGGTATGGAACCCGAGAGTGAAGGGTTCTCTAGAAGAAATCTTATCCCAGAAATCCACCAGAGTCGACGGTTCCTCAATTTGATTCTCATTTTTTCGTTTTATGCCCATTTGCAAGTCGCATCCCAAACCATTTCGGGGACTCTTGACAATTCCTCCTTGGGGCATAAAGCCTAACGGAGCAACATTTTTTAGCTCCATGAGATTCTGCATGATTTTTTAGGCATGGACTAGGTGACCACATTGTCCATTCTCTCCTAAGACATGGTTTTGTAAATTGGACCCCTAAATCCAAATGTTGCATTGCTTCTTATTGAGCATAGCACTAGTTATCGAAATCGATTAAAAAACAACTTCCGAGGGGTTGGAAACGGGAGTGAGGGGTGCTCTAGCTAAAATACTATGCCAGGAATCCAACAGAGATGATGATTTCTCAATCCGAGACTTGGTTTGCATTTTATGCCCAATTGCAAGTCGCATCCCAAACCATTTTGGGGACTCTTGGCCAATTCCCGCTCAGGGCATAAAAGACTAACAAAACAACATTTTTGAGTTCCATGAGATGCTTCAAGTTTGTTTAGGCATGGACTAGGTGACCAAATTATCCATTCGCTACCGGGGCATGGTTTCGTAAATTGAACCCTTAATCCAAATGCTACATTGCTTCAAACTGAGAAAAAAACTAGTTCTCGAAATCAATGATTAAAACAACTTATGAGGCATGGGTTCTCTAGATGAAATATTTTCCCAAGAATCCATCGGAGTCGACGGTTCTTCATTCCAAGTCTTGATATTCGTTATATGCCCAGTTGCAAGTTGCATCCCAAACCATTTCGGGGACTCTTGGCCAATTGATCCTGAGGGAATAAAACCTAACAGAGTAGCATTTTTGAGTTCCGTGAGATGCTGCAACACTGTTTAGGTGTGGACTAGGTGACTATAATTTTCATCCGCTCTCGAGGCACGGTTTCGTAAATTGGACCCCTTAATCCAACAATTTTTTTGCGTTAAACTGAGCAAAACACTAGTTCTCGAAATCAATGAGTAAAGGAACTTCTGAGGCATGGCACCTAGGAGTGAGGGGTGTTCTAGCTAAAATCCTATCCCAGGAATCCATCGGAGTCGACGGTTCCTCAATCTGAGTATCAGTTTTCATTTTATGCCTAGTTGTAAGTCACATCGCAAACAATTTCGGGGACTCTTGGCAATTCCTTCTCGGGGCATAAAATCCTAACGGAGTATCATTTTTTAGCTCCATGAGATTCTGCATGCTTTTTTAGGCATGGAATAGGTGACCACATTGTCCATCCTCTCTCGAGACATGGTTTCGTAAATTGGACTCCTAAATCCAAATGTTGCATTGTTTCTTACTGAGCAAAATACTAGTTATCGAAATCGATGAAAAAAACAATTTCTGAGGGGTTGGAACCATGAGTGAGGGGTGCTTGAGTTAACATCCTATGGCAGGAATCCAACAGAGATGATGGTTTCTCAATCCAAGACTCAGTTTTCCTATTATTCCCCGTTGCAAGTCGCATCCCAAACCATTTCGGGGAGTCTTGGCCAATTCCCACTCAGACCATAAAAGACTATCAGAGCAACATTTTGGAGTTCCGTGAGATGTTACAAGATTGTTTAGGCATGGACTAGATGACCAAATTATCCATCCGCTACCAAGGCATGGTTTCGTAAATTGGATCCTTGATCAAAATGTTGCATTGCTTCAAACTGAGGAAAACACTAGTTCTCAGAATCAATGATTAAAACAACTTTTGAGGCATGACACCCATGAATGAGGTGTGATATAGATGAAATCCTATCTCAAGAATCCATCGGAGTCGATGGTTCCTCAATATGAGTCTCGATATTCGTTATATGCCCAGTTCCAAGTCGCATCCCAAACCATTTACAAGACTCTTGGCCAATTGCTCCTGAGGGCATAAAAACCTAACAGAACAACATTTTTGAGTTCCATGAGATGCTGCAAGATTGTTTAGGCATGGACTAGGTGACTATATTTTCCATCCACTTCCGAGGCATGGTTTCTTAAATTGGATCCTTTAATCCAATAATGTTTTTTTGCTTCAAACTGAGCAAAACACAAGTTCTGGAAATCAATGAGTAAAGTAACTTCTAAGGCATGGAACCTGGGAGTGAGGGGTGATCTAGCTGAAATACTATCCCAGGAATCCATCGGAGTCGACGGTTCATCAATCTGAGTCTCTCTTTTCATTTTGATGCCCAGTTGCAAGTCGCATACTAAACCATTTTGGGGAGTCTTGACAATTCATCCTCTGGGCATAAAAGCCTAAAGGAGTAGCATTTTTTAGCTCCATGAGATTTTGCATGCTTGTTTAGGCATGGAATAGGTGACCACATTGTCCATCCGCTCCCGAGGCATGGTTTCGTAAATTAGACCCCTAAATCCAAATGTTGCATTGCTTCTTACTGAGCATAGCACTAGTTATCGAAATCGATGAAAAAAACAACTTCTGAGGGGTTCAAACTGATAGTGAGAGGCGATCTAACTAAAATCCTATCCCAAGAATCCAACAGAGACAACAGTTCCTCAATCCTAGACTTAGTTTTTGTTTTATGCCCAGTTGCAAGTCGCATCCCAAACCATTTCGCGAACTCTTGGCCAATTCCCGCTCAAGGAATAAAAGACTAATGGAGTAACATTTTTGAGTTCTGTGAGATGCCGCAAGCTTGTTTAGGCATAGACTAGGTGACCAAATTATCCATCCTCTGCTGAGGCATGGTTTCATAAATTGAACCCTTAATCCAAATGTTGCATTGCTTCAAACTGAGCAAAACACTAGTTCTCGAAATCAATGATTAAAACAACTTCTGAGGCATGGCACCCATGAGTGAGGGATGCTTTAGATGAAATCCTATCCTAGGAGTCCATCGGATTCGACGGTTCCTCAATCTGAGTCTCGATATTCATTATATGCCCAATTGCAAGTCGCATCCCAAACCATTTCAGGGACTCTTGGCCAATTTCTCCTTAGGGCATTAAATCTTAACGGAGCAACATTTTTGAGTTCCGTGAGATGATGCAAGATTGTTTAGGCGTGGACTAGGTGACTATATTTTCCATCCGCTCCTGAGGCACGGTTTCGTAAATTGGACCCCTTAATCCAACAATGTTTTTTTGCTTCAAACTGAGCAAAACACCAGTTCTTGAAATCAATGAGTAAAGCAACTTCCGAGGCATGGCACCCGGGAGTGAGGGGTGCTCTAGTTGAAATCATATCACAGGAATCCATCGGAGTCGATGGTTCCTAAATCTGAGTCTCGATTTTCATTTTATGCCCAGTTGCAAGTCGCATCCCAAACCATTTCAGGGACTCTTGACAAATCCTCCTCGGGGCATAAAAGCGTAATGGAGTATCATTTTTGAGCTCCATGAGATTCTACATGCTTATTTAGGCATGGAATAGGTGAGCACATTGTCCATCCGCTCCCAAGGCATGGTTTCGTAAATTGTACCCCTAAATCCAAATGTTGCATTGCTTCTTACTGAGCATAGCACTAGTTATCAAAAGCGATGAAAACAACAACTTCCGAGGGGTTGGAATCAGGAGTGAGGGGTGATCTAGCTAAAATCCTATGCCAGAAATCCAAAAGAGATGATGGTTCCTCAATCCGAAATTCGGTTTTAGTTTTCTTCCTAGTTGCAATTCGCATCCCAAACCATTTCGGGGACTATTGGCCAATTCTCGCTCAGGGCATAAAAGACTAACGGAGAAACATTTTTGAGTTCCGTGAGATGTTGCAAGATTGTTTAGGCATGGACTAGGTGACCAAATTATCCATCCATTCCTGAGGCATGGTTTGGTAAATTCGAACCTTAATCCAAATGTTGCATTGCTTCAAACTGAGCAAAACACTAGTTCTCAAATTCAATGATTAAAACAACTTCTGAGGAATGGCTCCCATGGGTGAGGGGTGCTCTAGATGAAATCCTATCCCAGGAATCCATTGGATTCAACGGTTCCTCAATCTGAATCTCTATATTTGTTATATTCCCAGTTGCAAGTCGCATCCCAAACCATTTCGGGGACTCTTGGCCAATTTCTCCTGAGGGCATAAAACCTAACAGAATAGCGTTTTTGAGTTCTGTGAGATGCTGCAAGATTGTTCAGGCATGGACTAGGTGACTATATTTTCCATCTGCTTCTGAGGCACGGTTGCGTAGATTGGACCCCTTAATCCAAATGTTGGTTTTCTTCAAACTGAGCAAAACACTAGTTCTCAAAATCAATGAGTAAGGAAAATTCTGAGGCATGGCACCCGGGAGTGAGGGATGCTCTAGCTAAGATCCTATCCTAGGAATCCATCGGAGTCGACGGTTACTCAATCCGAGTCTCGGTTTTCGTTTTATGCTCAGTTGCAAGTCTCATCCTAAAACATTTCGAGGACTATTGACATATCATCCTCGGGGCATAAAATCCTAATGGAGCAGAATTTTTGAGATCCATGAGATTATGCATGCTTTTTTAGGCATGGACTAAGTGACCACATTGTCCATCCACTTCCGATGCATGGTTTCATAAATTGGACCCCTAAATCCAAATGTTGCATTGCTTCTTACTGAGCAAAGCACTAGTTATCAAAGTCGTTGAAAAAAACAACTTTCGAGGGGTTGGAACCGAGAGTGAGGGGTGCTCTAGCTAAAATCCTATGCGACGAATACAACAGAGACGACGGTTCCTCAATTCGAGAATCGTTTTTCATTTTATGCCTAGTTGCAAGTTGCATCCCAAACTATTTCGGGGACTCTTGGCCAATTCCCGCTCATGGCATAAAAGACTAACGGAGCAACATTTTTGAGTTCCGTGAGATGTGTAACAAACCTCGTATCTACAATGCGTACCCAAAACGCCCAAAAAACTACATTCTTCTCATGGCCAAAAACGGCGGTAAAAATTTCAACATTGCCAGAACAACTCACAACAACCTTGCAGAAACGAAATTTGCCGAATATACCAATGCCAGAACAATTCCACAATTTCAACATCAATAACATTAAACTGCCGAAAGTAAAAAAAAACATTATACTTCACCAGTTAAAATCATACCGTTGCCTTTCGCTTTCCTCAGACGACGTCCCGCGCTTCGTGCTGCGTCTCGCGCTCCGTGCCGCGTCCCGCTTGCCGACCGTAGAAAACTCACCGGTACCTCCCAGCCAAATGCTAGGGGTACTCTGCTTCCCCCTTAGCCCC
>ML788075.1:73935-86709 GCA_009831015.1 Picea engelmannii
TAAATATCTCACAAATCCTTATTCAGGTAAATCATATAAATTGACTATGGGATTCTAAAAAGGCATATCACTTGGCTTCCCCTACTCACCTACTAGGAAAGTCAAGGTAAAGGAGAAGTACCCTAACGTACCTTATCTTCTACAAGGTTATCACCAAAACCTTACTATGAAATAATCACCAAAACCTTAACTGACATACCTTCCTTATAGATATCCTAACCTTCCCTAGTTACTCAAAGTATATATATGGTTCCTTAACCTAATTTCTAGTCTAATAACCCTTATTATGTATAATGGAAGGGGGTTACCCTATTATAACCTAGTTTGAGTTGCACTTACAAGTAAGCCTCCCTCTTAACACATATATCTCTTTTCCTATCCAACATTATTTTGGCTCATTTAATTATTTTATTAGATGATGTATCACACAAAAGTATGATGGGTATATCATTCTATTTCATTGAAAATTTTATCCTCTTGATTAAGTTGTTAGGTCAATGTTTTACTAAATTAGTTATAGAGAAGTAGTCCCTTCCAATAACAAAGGATATTTCAAGTTCAACATGTGATAAATTAGAGGCTACCGAATTATAGAAGAAGGATAAATGTTAAATGATTTTGTCCTTTTGTGATTTTCCCTCACTAGATTCTATCTAGGCAATCTTTGTTGAAATTGCAATTTTGGATTGATGAATTTGTTGTTTTAAATTGAAAAATGGATTCAACACCCTCGAATACCCATACTACACTTGGATTATGTAATGTTAGCATTTGATATCTACGATTTCATCAATCCAAAATGATTCCTTCCATATTTGAAGCCAAAAGTTTCAATTTCTCCTTCCATTATTTTGAATAATTGCAAAAGGGTGACCTCATTAGACATATAGATTACACCCTGTCATATATCCTTGCATTAGTTCTCTTTCAAATATCAACTTGTATGCTTTCAATGGATAGAGATAATATAAATAGAAATCTCCTTTTGGTCTTTTAATAGAGGTCAACCAATCGAAATGGAATTGGAACTTGATCAAAGTATTAGGTGAAGTCCATGAGATACAAACATTGACCAAAGGTAAAACTCCTCACTCTCCAATGCTAGTCTCAAACTTGTTGTAGTATCCAAATTTAATTCTCTTGCTAGAAAAAAAAGGTGTTTATATACATAATATATAATTAAATAATATCCCATGTTAACTATGTTTGGTTAGTTGATGGGTAAAGAAAGGGTGTTGTGATTCTAAAAAAAGACTCAAGATTTGTTTGGTTGGTAGGTAAAGAGGGGATGTTGTGATCCCCCCTGCAACATGCCATTTAAAAACATGTTTGTTTGTCATGGATAATTCACCCTCCAACATGTAGTTTAAAAATTAAGATGGATAAACATTCTATGGCATTGATTTTTTCCCCAAATGTGAAGTATTTCTCATGTAGTCATAAAAAATAATGTTAGAAAGGTACGTTTGCAAGGAAATTAGCCTTGTGTATAAATCATTAAACGAATAAGAAGACAATGGCCTTGCCCAACTATATTCCCACAAGCTTTGGACTTAGAATGATATTTCTAAATATTCCCAATAAATTGAATGGCCCTTCATTTTAAAGATTCCCACAAGATTTGGAATGTGGATAATATTTAAAGATTAATAAAACCAACTGTGATGAAAATCCATGAATGCATCTAGAGACAAACCTTCTTAGGGAGCCATAAAAATCCTAAAAATTCCGAGTAGAATAGAGAAGCCTTTGTTTTTCAATGCCTCTCGTGATGAGCTTAGCCAACCTTAAAACTTATATGTTTAGTAAAGATCACACATATAAATATATTTGATATATATATATATGTTATATATTTTAATAACATATGATCCATATCAAATATATATTGTTACATATATATCTTTTGGTTGACTCATTGAATTTCTCCTATGCCAAACATTCATCAAAATATGTTTTTTTCACTATGTTAAGGGATTCTACAACTAGAACTTGTCTTTATTGGACAAGACATCTTCTCTAGATGTCTTAGTATAACCGTAAAAAACCCAATTTAATGGAGCATTCTTCCTCCTAGGTTAATGCCCCCTTGAATGTGAAAATAAAACCTTCAGATAATTCTTTCAACAAAAGGCATTCTCTATTCTAGCATACTTGAATTTTTGGATATAGATGAGGGCCTATTGAGATGAATTGAGAGACTAACTATAAATATATGAGAATAACTCTTGATTGGATGTGACACTCCATATTTGTACTCTTGAAATCAAAACTAGATGGTGCTTGATCACATGCAGTGCGATCTACCCATACCTTATTTACTTCAGAGAATTTCCCTTTGTGAAATTTTTTCAAGAATATAATGAACTTCATAGCCTATAATATTCTTCCAATACATGCCCCCTTTCTTCAAATATATATATATATATATATTTTTTAATAAATCGTTTTTGTCACAATTTCGACGTCCAATAGAAATCCTGCGACGAAATTTCTATATAAACCACGATCGTTTGCGTCGCAATTTCAACGCCCAATATAAATCCTGCGATGAATTTGCTATATAAACCACAATCGTTTTCGTCGCAATTTCAATGGCCAATAGAAATCCTGTGACGAATTTTCTATATAAACCACAAAAGTTGTCGTCGCATTTTCGACGCACAATAGAAATCCTATGACGAATTTTCTATATAAACCACGAAGGTTGTCGTCGCATTTTCGACACACAATAGAAATCCTGCGACGAATTTGATATATAAACCACGAAAGTTGTATAGTGATTGTGTCGCTATATACCATGTTGTCATCGCACTAGCGATGAAAATTTGGAAAGTCGGTTCATCGCAATGCTTTCACTTACTTTGCCTATATTGTCGAGTCTGCGATGATTTCCCTACTGTGTCGCTCTTTCGACAAATTCTTCACTTAGTCGTATTGGCGACAATATTTATTTTTCTGTCACAATTGTGACAACTTCCCTACGGTTGTCTCTCTTGCGACGTTAATCCAAGTTCATTGAGCTTGCCACGTGATATGAAACGATGTTTGAGAGACTCAAGATTCGTCGCAATATCCACGACATAACGTCGCAAGAGCGTCGAAATAGCCGTCGCAAAATGACCCAAATTTGCTAGTGACTTCACCCTTGAACAAGCTACTTGGGAGTTGGAGGATGTCATGAGGAAGACATATCCATCGTTGTTCCAAGAATGACTGGAAATAAAAACAGTAACATTGAGGACGGTGTTAAGTCCAAGGGGGAGAGTATGTAATACCCCTCGAATAAAATAAAGTAGCATGCTAAATAATTTCCTTAACTGGAAAATTTGAATATAGAGTTAGTGGGTAAATTTGACTGTTAATTATTTAATTATTGTACCATACAGTGAATTTCCAAGTGTCCTTAGTGACTGGAAAGATGTAAGAGACAAGATTTTTATTTAATAAATGAAGGGGACAGAAGGAACAACCAAGTTAAAAAGAGATGATTATGAGTCCATGAGTGGGGAACAAGTTGAAGCTGACCTTGGGCAAGAAAGAAAAAGTGTCAGAAGTCATTTCTAGTGATTGTCACAACCTGAAAATCAGGGATTTCCCCAAGCTGCGAAGATTCCCAAGGAGGGAAAAGAGATGGGGAAAAATAAGAAATGGGAAAAAAATAATGATATATACACATGTGTGAGGAGACAAGATGTTGCTTAGCATGTATAAGAAAGGAAATATCTGATAAAAATATTTCTTTCTGTAGAGAACAGGGGAGGAGTTCTTGTGTGAGCACTATATGTGTTAGGAAACTGTAAAGAATGAAAGTACTGTTAGATGGTTTTAGAATGTGTCCAAAGGCTTGAAAACTTGTTGATATGATAGATGGAAATGGATTAGTTCAACTTAATTAATATACATGACCAAATATAGCTATAATAGTTACCCCATAATGTGTGAGGGTAGAAGAGGCACTAATGGCCAAAATACAATATAAAGTCAAGGTTAGTTCATTAGGTGAACCTAGTAGAAGTATGACAAACCAAGGATTTAGAAGGTACTTACAAATTAAAAAATAGAGTATTAAATCAATCTCTTCCTTGAGGTGGGAATACATATGCTTAGGTGGAAAATAAGCATGGCTTCCAAATCAACCACAACACAAATCCATGAAGTATATATAATTAAAAATTATCACCATGAAACAATACATAGTGGATCCATGTCAAAATTAGATCATATCCATGAACAAATACAAAGTGGATTTATGTCTCAGTGTACATCAAGAGAACAATTAGAACTATGAATATTAAAATAGGTCCTCCAAGGCACCAATGTTGCATATAAGTTAGTTGTACTGTTAAATAAACTTAGGCGATATAACCAGATAGAGTTTGCACCATAGCCTAGGGTCTTAAATCCAAATCCTTTGCAATCATGTATGTATCTACACCATGTGAATAAATATATTAAAATTGAACATTGGAGAGACAATCTAGTTATCAATAATTGATCTATACCATTGTCAGATGTGAAATGACCCATCAATGCTGATAATGGGCATGAAGGTACATGGTACATTCTAACAAGAGTGAATAAATGTGTTTATGTTGAACACTTGTAGAATCAATCATTCATAGTCATCGATGAATACCCACTATGAATGCGAGGGAACTTACCACTGATAACTACAAGCCCCAAGGTACTCTAAGGATATTTGAATCTTGTTCCTAGAGAAATCAGTTGGAGTCACAAGGAAGAGATCCATCAGAAGGAGGGAAGTGAGGCATCCCACATCAACCAACATGAGGTAAGAAGAGGAACATGATTTTATTTTATTTATTGGATAGGAACTTGAGAGAACATACCACCAAGTATGACTTTACAAATGTACCAGAAGCAAATTAATCATTGATGAAAATCACGGTTAGAGGGAATGCATTTAATTAATGAGGAAAATGGGTAGTGATCCATGGTACAAAATGAATCCCGATATGTGAATAAGGTATTGTCATTGAACATAGGGGAAACCACTTAGTCAACGACCAATGGTGAATGTCATTTGTTAAGTGCAAGGTGACGTACCAATGATGAAAGTAAGTCCTAGGGTGTTATCTACTCTAAGTCTACCTCCCAAAGCAATGTGTTGTAATCATTACAATAAGACACACCAATGAGAAGGAAATGATCTGTCATTTTTCACTGACATAAGAGAAAAACATGATATATGACTGTACACTAAGAACAACTTGATATAGGGAATGATTGACATGGATAGTTAGGATAGCTAAGGAATGGTCAACACATGCTTATGATTTTAGAACATTCCTTGAATATTAGCATGGAATAATGATGACTTGGGAAACACCAAACACCAAAAGAGACCAATGATATCAACCATAAACACGAGAGGCATTGAGGCATACTCCATAAGGATTAGAAGAGTAACCAATTAGAAGAATTCGGGGATGAATTCAAAATCATGGTATAAATCCTAAGAAAATACCAAAAAAATGTAGAGATATAGATCAAGACAGGAGCTAGGGTAACACTAACAAATTGCTACCACACTTATAGATGAATCATAAAGATCTCAATTTTTTCTCTCCTCTTCTTTTAAATATTTGACTCTTGGTATTTTTCATATTATGAATCTTGAAAAATAATAAAATGATGCCATAAACACAAAGGAGGATATGAATGCTACAAGGCGAGAAACTATGTTCCAAATGCATAGGTTAGACTTATGTAAGAAAAACGAAAAAGGCGATGTGCAAGATGTGAACAATCATAAGTGTTTCTCCTCCAAGGACTGGGAGTCTAAAATGCAGGAGCAACTAATGAAATGGCTATCAAAGAATATGAATACAATGTAAGTAAGCATCTGGGAGACAAATACAACAAACCATTAGTCACAAAGGCACAAGCAAAAATAAGCATATGGGAGAAAACTGCAGTGGACCATTAGCCACAAAGGCACAAGCAACAATAAGCAATGTAAATGCAAATCAAACAAAAAAAGGGATCCCACTATGGAAACAACTAGAAAATAGATGAGAATAATCATGTGGCTTCTTACTTCATAGTCATGGCAAGACAAATGGGGCATTTGGGCCTATGAGAAAACTTGACATGGGCGTTAAAATGGCAAGCGGTGCTAACTAAAGTAGCCCGTGATAGAAAGGCACTATTACACAAATTGTGACATATGATAAACATAAATGAATTAAGTGTTACAACTTGATGACTTCAACCCTATAGTGTAATGGTGTAAAATTAGACTAATCATGAAAAATGTAGAGAAAGAGACCTATCACTATATGTTATATTATGGTCATTTRCCTCAAAGTCACAAAAATTGCCAATTTYAAAATGGACTTTCCTATGAAAGTTATGGTAAAATGCTAGTAAGCATAGTAAAAGCAAGTCATTTTCACTTTTTACCATTTCAAGTTCAATTTYGCTATTTGGAGCAAAAWCCAAATTTTAYCATTGAGACCGAATGAATGRTTGAGATTCAACCATTGGATTTTGATTTTGTCAACTCCTAGTAAATTTCCCTCATCRTATTTTCAATTTCATTCTTTSAATTTTTAAATATCATCTTTTCAATTTCATTCTTTCAATTTTTAAATATCATCTTTTCAATTTCAATTTTTATTTTTRTTTTTTTGTTTTTTTGARGAATGACAAACCTTAATTAGTAGGGTTTAGGCATGCGTGTGGGCTACCTTTSGCTCATGAGTGCATAGAAATCCCTACACATTGGCATRCTATATACAAGTTGCACGTTCACGTGATTGTTCACACACATGCACCAAAAAAAWAAWAAWAAAATTCAAAAACATCATTGATTTCATCATGTCATGTGGCCCACACACATCCACCAAAAAAACAAAAAWAAAATCTGAAAACATCATTGATTTCATCATGTCATGTGGATTATGTAGACACAATGAATTTSATAGATTGGCATAATAGAGTAATGGGAGATCAACCTATAATAGAGTAATGGGAGATCAACCTACCATAAATTTCATTATGCAAGTGTAGRTTATTGAAATTTCAGAAATGCTTCAATATGTACAACAACTTCAAGCTATTGTAGATACAATATTGGTGGGAGTGTGGCAGAGTGTGGGACCTAAGTTAAAATGTTTTACTCATTAGCTTGGTAAAGGGTTTCTAAGGTAAATATTGGCTTTTATGTGTGCTTGTTATTAGACTATTTTCTCCAATATTTTTTAAAATGGTTTAATGAAGGTTTTAAAGATATTTTATTTATTTATTTATTTCACCATTTATGATCATATATTTTTTTATTTCTTTGACATTTAAAAATAAAATAAAATGGATTACTGGCCATTTGGAGTATTCTACTCAAATCTTATGATACTGATTTTTGGGTTACTACATGACATATTGCAGATGATCTAATTTAGAAAGTGTGTCTTCTAGAACTCCTCTCCACTATCCATTTGAATCATATGCACCAACTTCTTCATGAAAGAACACAAATTACATATTTAAATATATTGGTTTAGGCCTTCTCTAATGGGCCTTTACTTTCTTCTTCAATCTTGACTTCTCATTCTTAGTCAACAAATCCCTAAATTAAACTAGGAAACAACTATCAATTTGAACCTTAGTAAGTATGATTCTGAAGAACCCCCATTTGGGGTGTCAAGGACATGCTCGAGAGAGGACATAGATGTCTACCGCTTTAAGGGACATGTGGTGATGTGACCCCTTTATGGTTGAATATGATAAGGAAGGAGGAGGGACATTGAAGGCCATCATCATTTGGCCCTTCAGACTGATGACCAACACTCCACCTTGCATGAGAATTAGACATCATATTGTAGGAATGATGAATTCACATGGGAAAGATCTTGAAAAATCCATGCAAATTCTTAAAAATATGAAGAGAAAGCTTGTTCGAGCTTATGATCTCCAAGGAAGGTCAGTTTCTTTTACGTCTCTATTGTGTTTCCTCTATATTTTACAGTATTTCTTGGTATATCCTAGATCTCCTTAGGCATTTTCAAGAGGGACAAATCCCGATAGGAATCTTTCATGCCCCGTCATGGCCATACACATTTGATTTTTGAGACCATTGGGGAGGTAGAAGGAAAGTCCCATTTCCTCTAGTTTCATGTGATCGAGGGTACTAATTTTTCTATCGTTAGAGGGTTTGGTTGGTATCAATATGTGGTATAAAAGACCCTCTTCCTATTGAATTTTGTGGTCAGTCTATTGGGACACATTAGGTCTATTGAGAGTGAGTTTGTTCAATAGTTGGTCAAATTTCAGTATTCATCTTGTGGTAATCAAATTGGAAAGAGTCAATTCATAAAAATGAATTAGCATCATGCAAAAGGGAAGCAAGCAATTGTAGGTAGCAAGACCAGTGCAAGTAGAAGGAGAAGGCCTCAGGGATGCAGATCCCTAATGATAAGGCTCCACCACAAAATAAAACTAGAGCCAAAGTGGAGGCTATGGAGGATATAGAGATATACAACAAGAGCTTTCCTTCTTCATTCAAGGAGGGGGAGGAATAAATTCAAAACTTGGTCACAAAAAAAATGTTGTAATACCTCCTTTGAAGTTGATGATGTTGAGCTCCTAGACCTGTCCATTCGAGACATAGGTTTTTCCTCTAGTAGTGACACTAAGTAATTCAATATGGTATAACTATATGGGTACACTAAATATTCATTATGCAGGTAGTGGAAGAATGAGACACTCAACAACAAGATATACCCGACAAATTGGACTTCATGGGTCAAAAAATGAACCTCTAGTCAAAGAAATCCAAGGGATTGAAGTTGTGGTGGAGTGAAATCTAGATAACCATACATAAGAAATCACATAGCTTGACTTAGCAAGGACTAGCAACCTCACTCCCATGTCTAAGCCCTTTTTGTCTAGATTTTATGTTAATCCTTAAAATGGTTGATTCTCTTGCCCATTTTCAAAGAGGAGATTGTTGCATAACAATTTCATGTCTTATGGATAACTTTTGTTATCTCTATAGTATTATATCAAGGCCATTTAAAATAAACAACTATATTAGTAGCACATGTAGTTTTATTGGTAATTTTGAATATCACAGATATAACTATCAATATATACTTTTTTATATATTATTAATAAATAAATAACTAAATTACTAAAAACAATTATGATTATAAAAATTTATAATTCACTAAATCTTTCTTCTTTACTTAAAATGTTAATTACTCCACCCTTATTCAATCTCATACCAATCATTTCTACCACAAATCCAATCATTTCTACCACAAATTGTGAAAAAATATTTATTCCCATATCAAAATAAAACATTTTGTGAGAATGCACATACTAAGCATAATTTGATATTCCTTATTAAAATAAAACCAAAATGAAAAAGGCAAGCAATACAAATCTCTTTACAAGATGAAATGATTGAGAAAATAGGGAGGTTTTGTCAATATTTAATGGAATTATATGACCAAATTGAAATGCTATGTTCCATAGGAAATGAAAATGGGAATATATCCATGAATTGAATATAATTATTATAAATGTTTTTTAATAATTTTTAGATTTATTTAAAAAATATAAATTAGCAAATATAAATTATTTAATTAAATATAAATTGATAATATATAATTTCTTTATAAATTTAAATAAAATTTATTATAACATAAATAAATAAATGAATAAATAATATTATCATAATATCAATCAAAACCAGATTAGTTTAAAATTTAGTTAAATATTATTGGATATACAGTTTTGATTGGTTAAATAGAATATCAATGTCTTACAAGTTTTTTAATAAGCTGAACTAAATCCATTTATACATTCAAATGCAATTTAAACAACAACAAAAATAAAATTTCGTCCAAATTTATATAATCAAATTTAAACAAAAAAATACCATAACATAAAATGTTAAGATAACACCAATTAAAAATAAATAAAAACAGAATTTGATAAGTATAATTGCATACCCTAGCTGCAAGGAAGTAACATAATCATCAGTCTTTGATAGGCATAAGTAGTTATAGATTCAGATGACGGGGGGTCTGATTTTCCAGTGACTGAATGAAGAAAGATTAGCATCCATCATTCTTTTCCACAAGACTGCCATCTCCTTCATTTAGCTGTTGAACATGTGTAATCAGTAGACAAGACTTGTTAAACTGTAAAAAGGAGACTACCATGTGAGTAAGAATATACCTGTCCACGGAGTTTTGTATTCTCCTCTATCATTTGTATTACCTGTTTATATTATAAATATCAATGATCAGAAGAACAACAAATGATCGGAAATGTTGCAATTAAATGAATTTGTGGTAGTTGGCATTTTAATTTTGAATACTCCTGTATTTTGAAATTTACATTTTTAATAAATGTCAATGATTATGATTAAATTTAAATAAAGATTTAAGAAATTCAAATAAGTATTTGGCATTTCAAACTAATTTATGATTAAATTTAAATAAAGATTTAAGAAATTCAAATAAGTATTTGGCATTTCAAACTAATTTAATAGTAATAATTTAATTTTTAATATTTGTTAACATTTTCAACATAATAATATAACATATTGTTATCATTTTACTATATCTTCATCGTGTATGTTATATATAGGTGTGCAATGGAAAAACAAATATTGAAATAAGTGATGCACCATCCACAATGCCATATTATATTATATTTTTGTTTCCAATTTATTATATTATATTGGAAAAAAAGAATGTGTAAATTTTTTAAATCCTAGTAAGAGTTATAAAATACAAATAATTTTTAAATCCTAGTAAGAGTTATAAAATACAAATAAGAGTTATATTTTTTTTGGTATTTTAATTCTACATGTCGGAAACCATCAACAATTTTTGGCATCTACTAAAATCGTTCCATGCATTAAGATAATTGCTACATAGTGGGTTATGTGCATCCTCACTCTCATTAACTAGACTATGGTGGAAGGCCAGAGTAATAGCAAGGTGCACGACACACATGTCTTAACATTCTCCCACTTGTCATATACCTTGCAAGAGCATAATGGAGAATGCATGAAAATATGAACCGATTGCTAGGAGTTGTGAGACCCATAGGTTCATCACAACACTACTTGAACTTATTTGCACTCATTGTCATTGTCAATGCATCTACAAGATTTTGCAAAGTATCATCTTTCTCAATTATCAACCTTCCATCCTCGACCATATCTTGAATAAAATGGTACTAGATATCAATATGCTTTGTCTTTGTATCAAAGGTTGGGTTCTTTTCTACAGAGATGGCACTCTAACTCTCACACTGAACTATAATAGCTCTTTGACATAGAGAGTGGAGGCTAGCAGGTAACTTGTGTCGAATTGACCAAAACGGCCCTATCTCTTTATACTTTTCCTAATTGATCAAGGGACAAGTTGTGGTCTCTAAAAATAAATATTCCATTTCCCTAACAAAAAAGGGGGCAAATCCAAGAATTGTAATCATCACAAGGATGCATGGCCATTCCACTCTTCCATATAATTTTTTTAAATATGTGTTAATGAATCAATTCTCATGGCCTCAACTTTTGTGCCATTCCATACCTACCCAAAAATAAACCACATTATCTAAAATGTATCTTCCTTTGATAAACCCCCTCTATTGCAAATGATCTAGATGGCGAGATACATTTCGTCCATAAGGTGAGTGATTTGGATAAAATTTTGTGAAAAACAATTAGCAAGGTTATCCACAACCAACTTGTGATTAATTTTGGGCCATCCAAATTTAGAATTAATATGATGTCGATGTCATTGCCAAGTGTATGTGTCTACACAATTTTTTTTACACTTGTAGTAGATAGGACCCCACAAAGTCCCAAGTGGCTTTGTAGAATTCATATGGATAACCATCTAGGACAAACAACTTATCATTGACCATCTCCTATAGGGACACTACCAATTAATCTAGTGCTAATGCTTGCTTGCACAACCACTATTGTTCTTGTGTCATTTTTCAAGGAGATAAATTGATACATGGCTACATGGGCACCTTTCTTTCCTCCATCACACCACAAAATTTAAAAAACATTTTATAATGATTATCAAGCTCCTTTTATAAATTCAATTGGTCAATTATTCTTCTTTCTTCTATTTAACATCCTTAATGTTTTCCACTAATTATTTGGAGGGGCTTTGAAGAGGCATTGGTTGGCATGTCTCTAATATTAGGCTAGTGTAGTTGAGAACTAGTTTGGGTTCCCTTGCTTTGTATGTCTCCTCTACCTTCATTGAGTTTCCCAACTTAGTCAAATTGGCATGACTCTACTCAATAAAAGGGATAAGTCGTAATATCCTTGACACTTGATCTAGCTTCTTGAAGAATACTTTTTGTTTTCCTCTTCTCATTGTTTCTAGTTTCTCGTGATAGCCCATGAAAACGTTAGTGACCCTTATTATGGCATACTCCTTTAGAGAATCCAATGCTTATCCCATTAGGGACATGAGATCAAATTCCATATTCTTCTCATAAATTGAATACATGACTCATGTTTTAGGTGGGATATTTCCACATCAACTATGTAATATGTACCATGGGCTTGTCAAGGCCCAAGGATATGGAAAAATAATCCATTGGTGATCAAATGGGGAGAATGTCCCAACACATGAACCATCCTTCTACTTTCATGCTCAAAGAAAAAGAAGATGTTTTCAAATAACATAAATCAGTCTAGTCTTTTTCGAACCCACTTAACTCCCTTCTCATAATTTTACTAAATGAACCAAAATTCAAGTGACT